>CM045731.1:10892500-11015000 GCA_024760905.1 Plotosus lineatus | reverse complement strand
AACACATTTAATAACACCTGCGTTTCTATTTTGTCTGTTTTATTTATATGGTTGTGTGTATTCACAGTATGAGGGCAGTGGTGGTCTAGTGGTATAGGGCGCTGGATTGCTGATAATAAGGTTGTCACTGTCCCCCCCCCCAGTGCAGCTAACTGGGTTATCAAAGGCCGGCCATGTCTCTCACTGTCTATGGTGAGAGGTTCATGTGAAAGAACCATTGCTGACTTTCGTAAAGAGTAGCTGCAAAGCCGTCATCGCATTTCTGCCCCTTGCTAAAGGGTTGTGTCAGGACTTGAGGATGGAAGCGGATGATTGGCTGTGGTGACCCCTGAAGGGAACAGCCGAAAGGAAAAGAAGTAGAGTATTCACACTACGAACTTGTGCAAATTATTTCTCTCTCTCTTTTAAATGGCTTCTGTTCTGTTCTGTCCTGTTCTGTTCGGTTCTGTGTGGTTCTGTTCTGTGTGGTTCTGTTCGGTTCTGTTCTGTGTGTATTAAATGCAAGCTGCATGAAACGAAACCTCTAAATTGGCTAAGCCCTATCAGCTATATTCAGTTGTGGAAACTTATATATCAATGACAAGAATATACACAAAGTTACTCGGGGAAAGCTGTCCTTTGTACGAGGTTGTTTTTTCGCTGCCCATTATTTTATTTAATTATCTCGTTGTTGATTTCACTTATTATTATTATTATTATTAATTTCATTTCATTTCATTTTCTGTAACCGCTTAATCATAGTTAGTGTCACGGGGAGGCTGGCGTCCATCCCAGCCGACTCCGGGCAAGGGCAGAGTACACCCTGGACAGCTTGCCAGGCCATCGCAGGTCAGAAACACGCTGACAGCTATGCAGCTACTCTTATCAAAAGTCAGCAATGGTTCTTTTACATGCCTCACACCACAGATAGTGAGAGACATGACCAGCCTTTGATAACCCAGTTAGCTGCACTGGGGGGGACAGTGAGAACCCGTAGTGAGTGAGGCTTGAACCCCCAACCTTAGGATCAGTGATCCAGCACCTTTACCACTAGGCCATCACTGCCCTTATTGTTATTACAGACAGACAGACAGTCAGACAGACAGACCGACCGACCGACCGACCGACCCCCATTTCACTGGACTCGCGGAAGCAAAACCATAGTCATCCTCCAACGTTTCTCAGTCATTCTGTCATCTTCCGTGTCCTTCCGTACAATTCCGAAGGTATTCCTCCTCTTCCGTCAGAACAAAATCTTCCGCGAAAAATTTTCCGACAGTGTTCCCTCACATTCCGCAGTCCTTTCCGCAAACGTTCTGTCCTTTCCGCAAACTTTCCGTGATCGTTCCTTGTATTCCGCAAGTCTTCCGTGAACCTTCCATGAACATTCCTCCTTCTTACGGGTGGTCAAAAGCGGCCACAGAATCCCCACAGAATACTCACGGAAGGTTTGCGGAATACGTGCGGAACATTTGCGGAATGGTTGCGGATAACACGGAAGACTTGCGGAACACTCAAGGACGTCACTTCCACTATAAATTATTTTAGTTCATTTACTTTATATTTTCTGTTTTCCTGTTCATGTAATAAAGTTTTAAAATTATAATCACTGTGGTTTGGACTTGTGTGAATGGGTTTTAGGTGCAAATAAAAGGAACATATTGACATTATTGATGTTAAACACATTAACATATGTTACATTTTAAATTTATTGTAAATTATGAACATATTGCTCATTAGAAAATATGGTAAATTACAAACATATGTTAAATTTTAAATTTATTGTACATTATAAACATATAGTATGAATGAGAGAACAAGCTTCCTTGGTCGATTTTGAGTATTCATAGGCGGAATCAGAGCAAATCCTTTGATCTTGGCAAATTATTCCTCGTTGAAACCTGGTTATGTCAGGTATTCCTCAGTCATTCCTTAGTCATCCTGTGTTGAACGTGAACGTTCCGCCTTCATTCCACCTGTTCCACAATCATTCTGTATCTCTTTCTTCTAAAATGGAGTAGTGCCGTAGTTGTTCCTCGGGTGTTCCGTGCTTTCCGTGAATGTTCCGTGAATTATCCAAAGGTCTTCCTTTGCAATCTGCACTGGTTCTGAAGGTAATCTGAGCACTTTTACGCATGTATTCCGAGATTGTACAGTGGTCTTTCCGTGTCTTTTCCACACATTCCGTGAACATTCCGAAGGTGTTCCGAGGGTACAATTTTCTGTAGGTTTTTGACCTATTTTCCATTTAAAAATGCCGAAGCTCCTCCGTAGAGTGCATTCCGCGCCTTTCCGCCATGATCATTGCATGCCGCGGTCCAGTGAAATGGGGGTAATAGATAGATAGATAAGGGAAAATTCTAATTCACATATCATAGTAGCTTTGAGTTACTAAAAATATTTTGAACTAGGTTTTTATTATTATTTTCCCAATAGCTTTAAGAACAGGTAAAACCAGAAGTGTATTATATGTGTGAGATCACGTACTAATTAACAGCAATGTTTCCATAACAACAACTCCTAACCAATTCTAGTGCTCAAAATGCATGTCGATCCTTTCCCCAGATGGCTTGCTCGTAACCTTGCAGTCCCCATTATCTATTCTGTCTCTAGGTTGGCAAAGCCACAGGATGTACCATTTATAATTTCAGATTCCAAATGGGTTCTCTATACACATAAAGCCCTCTGGAGCCTCAATCCCCTGTTATGATTACTAGCAAGGACCAGTCACAACAGATTTTATTTATTTTTGAAAGAAAGATGAGGCATATGCACTAATGCTCAAATCACTCATGATTCATTTCATGCTTTAAGTGTGAACATTTTCCTATGCGGTGATTATCGCCTACATATGGTTTTGTTTGGAATGCCTCTGATTTTGAAATACCACCTCATTATCCCAATATGATCTCATGCATGTTTTGTGTGGGATTAAGGAAATTATTATAAACCCCACTCATCCCAGAATGGAAAGTGATGTTTAATTTTAACGATAGTCTATTTCTCATTGAAACCACTGTGTTATTGCAGCCAGCACTGTACTTTTATTTCTCTTATACAGCACCGAGTACAGGAGATACAGTGTTATAGTGTTCAGCATATCTACCTCACAGCAAGATAGTCCTCTCTTTGAGTCTTAGGCCAGGCAATATGTTTCTGTGTGGAGTTCGAACGTTCTCATTGTGCTTACACAGGTTTCCTCTGGGTCCTCTTGTTTCCTCCGATAGAGCAAAAAAATGCACACAAGGCTAATCGGCTGTTTCATACTGCCCCTAGGTATATCCTTCCTTTGCCCAGAATTGGCTGAGATTGGCTCCAACCTTCCCGCGACCCTATTAAGACTGAATGGTACCACACCTGAATGACTGAATGAATAAATGAATGAAAACATTTCTTTAAAATTTTGCAATGTTTGTTCAATTTTGTCAGTTATCATCGGTGTCATTGAAAAGTAGCAGGTTTAAAAAAAATGCTCTGACCATAAGGTTAATACCCCATTTAATTGGAACACGGCAGACTTACAGAAGCAAAAATGTTATCATGCGCAAACGTTCCGCAATTATTCCCTCATCTTACATGTCATTCCGTGTGATTCCATAATTATTCCTCAAGTCTTCCTCCACTTCCGTATGCTTCCTGCAGGCCAAAATATTCCATGAAAAAAAATCCATGAGTGTTCCGTGGGATCACTTCGGCGTACTTTGTCATACCTGTTCCGCACATGCTGTGAACGTTCTGAGAGTGTAAGAATTTCCACTTTTCTGTAAGATTTTCACCAATTTTCTGTGTAAAAATGCAGAAGCTCTTCTGTAGACCGCGTTTGGCGCCTTTCCGCGACACGATCCTTGCATGCCGTAGTCCAGTGAAATGGGGGTATAAAATAATGAAGTCTTAAGGATCATATTGTGTTTTTTCCTTTTTATTTTGAAATTGAGCAATTGGGGTAATTACCATCTGCAGAGCAATTACTGTTTATTCTTGGAGCTTTGGGGACAGCGGTGGCCTGGTGGTACAGGTGCTGAATCACTGATCCTAAGGTTTGGGGTTCAAGCCCAACTCTCCACGGGTTGTCACTGTTCCCCAAGTGCAGCTAACTGGGTTATCAAAGGCCAGCCATGTCTCTAATTGTCTATGGTGCGAGGCATGTAAAAGAACCATTGACATTCGAGACACACATATATACACGTATATATATATATATATATATATATATATATATATATATATATATATATATTCTTCTTTTCCTTTTGGCTGTTTCCTTCAGGGGTCGCCACAGTGAATCTTCTGCCTTCATCTCAACCTATACTCTGCATCTTCTTCTTTTACACCAACTGCCTTCATGTCCTCCTTCACCACGTCAATGAATTGTCTCTTTGGTCTTCCTCTAGGCCTTCTGCCTGGTAGTTCCAACCTCAGTATCCTCCTACCAATATACTCACTAGCCCTCCTCTGTACATGTCCAAACCATCTCAATTTAGCCTCTCTAAATTTGTCTCCAAAACGACTTACATGTGCTGTCCCTCTGATGTACTCATTCCTGATCCTATCCATCCTCGTTACTCCCAAAGAGAACCTCAACATTTTCATATCTGATACCTCCAGCTCTTCATTCCCCTCCTTTCCAGGGCATACCTCCACCTCTCTAGATTTTCCTCCACTTGTTCTCTGCTCTCTCTGCAGGTCACAATGCCGTCTGTAAACATCATAGTCCATGGGAAATCTTGTCTAACCTCGTCTGTGAGCATGTCCATCACCAGAGCAAACAAATAGGGGCTCAGAGCTGTCCCTTGATGCAGTCTTAACTCCACCTTGAACTCTTCTGGCACACCGACAGCACACTTCACCACTGTCTTACATCTCTCATACATGTCCTGCACCACTCTAACATACTTCTCTGCCACTCCAGACTTCCTCATGCAATACCACAGTTCCTCTCTCGGCACCCTGTCATATGCTTTCTCTAGATCCACAAAGGCACAATGCAGCTCCGTCTGACCTTCTCTGTACTTCTCTATTAACATCCTCAAGGCAAACACTGCATCTGTGGTGCTCTTTCTTGGCATGAAACCAAACTGTTGTTCACAAATGCTGACCTCTGCCCTTAGTCTAATTTCCACTATTCTTTCCCATAACGTCATCGTATGGCTCATCAACTTTGAACCCTCTGTAGTTGGCACAACTCTGCATGTCTCCCTTGTTCTTAAAAATGGGCACCAGCACACTTCTCCTCCATTCCTCTGGCATCGTCTCACTCTCTAAGACCTTGTTGAATGTTCTTGTCAGGAAATCTACTGCTACCTATCCTAGACACTTCCATACCTCCACCGGAATGTCATCAGGACCAACTGGCTTTCCATTCGTCATCCTCTTGAAGGCCTTCATCAGCTCTTCAAAGTACTCTTTCCATCTTTCCAGCACACTTCTCTCATCAGTCAATACATTTCCCTCTCTGTCCTTAATCACTCTAACTTGCTGCACATCCTTCCCATCTCTATGTCTCTGCTGTGCCAACCTGTATAAATCATTTTCTCCCTCTTTACTTTCCAACCGAGCATACCAGTCATCATACACCCTCTGTTTGGCCTTTGACACTGCTATCTTCGCCTTACGTTGTGTCTCCCTGTACTCCTGTTTACTCTCTCCAGTCCCCTCTATGTCCCACTTCTTCTTAGCTAGCCTCTTCTTTTGTACACACTCCTGCACTTCCTCATTCCACCACCAAGTCTCCTTATCTGCGTAAGGATCTTATCTTACTAATCTTATCTTACGTGCGGGATGTCTGGAGAGGACTAAAGACCATGTCTGGATTTGGGCAGAGTGTCAGAGGGACAGCTGATGGTGACCAGCGCTGGGCGGATTAACTAAACTGTTACTTCAACAGGTTTGATTCCCCCCTCCCCCTCTGCACCCCTCCCCGTTCCCCTCCCCTCTTCACACGTCTCCAGACCAGCTGACACCTCCCCCCTCTCCAGGCCAACTTCACTTGACTGCTACAGCCCGACAGACACATCCCCCTCCCTCTGCAGCCCACCCCAGCCCCCCCTCTCCCTCACATCAGACCAGGTGAGGAGACAGCTGAGGCGACTAAATCAGAGGAAATCTGAAGGACCTGATGGCATCAGTCCCAGGCTGCTGAGGACCTGCGCAGACCAGCTCTGTGTGGTACTATGCTACCTGTACAACCTGAGCCTCAGCCTGGAGAAGGTTCCTGTCCTATGGAAGACCTCCTGTGTGGTTCCGGTTCCCAAAACAGCTTAAGCGAAGGAACCAGCCCACTACAGACCTGTCGCCCTGACCTCCCACCTCATTAAGACCATGGAAAGGCTCCTCCTTGAACACCTCCGCTCTATGGTGAGCCCCACCCTAGACCCGCTGCAGTTTGCCTACAGGCCCAACATCGGAGTAGAAGACGCTGTCATCTACCTTCTGCAGCGGGCACTCACCCACCTGGAGATTGCCGGCAGCGCTGTGAGGGTCATGTTCTTTGACTTCTCCAGCGCCTTCAACACCATCAGGCCAGCGCGTCTGCGGGGGAAGCTGGAGGACGTGGGAGTGGACGGGCATCTTGCTGCCTGGATTATTGACTACCTTACTAACTGTCCACAGTATGTGCGGCTGCGCGGCTGTAAGTCAAAGGTGGTAGTCTGCAGCACGGGGGCACCGCAGGGCACCGTCCTCTCACACTTCCTTTTCAACATCTATACCTCGGACTTCATATATAACACAAACAGCTGCCACCTCCAGAAGTTCTCGGACGACTCCGCCATCGTGGGCCGTGTGTCAGAGGGGAACGAGCTGGAGTACCGGTCGGTCATCGTTGACTTCGTGGACTGGTGTGAGCGCAACCACCTGTGCTTGAACACTAGGAAGACAAAGGAGATGGTGGTCGAAGCACTCGAACACACACACACACACACACACACACACTTACTAGTGAACATCCAGGGACAGGACATTGAGACAGTGGACAGTTTCAAGTACCTGGGTGTTCACCTTAACAATAAACTGGACTGGTCCCACAACACCAACGCCCTGTACAAGAAGGGCCAGAGTCGCCTCCACCTTCTGAGGAGACTCAGGTCCTTCGGCGTATGCAGACCTCTGCTCAGGACTTTTTATGACTCTGTGGTAGCCTCTGCAATCCTCTACGCTGCCATCTGCTGGGCCCCGGGCAGCACAGAGCGGGACAGGAAGAGACTGAACAAGCTGGTCAGGAGGGCCAGCTCTGTCCTCGGCTGCCCACTGGACTCTGTGGAGGAGGTGAGTGAGAGGAGGATGGTAGCAAAGCTCACATCCATCATGAACAACAGCTCTCACCCACTGCACCAGACTGTAGAGGAGCTGAGCAGCTCCTTCAGTTGACGACTGAGACATCCTCAGTGCAGGAAGGAGCACTACCGCAGATCGTTCATTCCCACCGCTGTCAGACTGTACAACGCCACTTTGTAACTGTCTGTGAAAATACCAGTTATGTGCAATAAAAACCCCGTGCACTTTAATCAACCACATCTACCCCACTGACTGTCAACCATATCAACCCATCTACTCTACCCCCAGATACATTACACTAATATAGGCCAGTCTATAAAGTTGCTCCATTCTCTTCTTTTCTTTTATTGTTTATTAATTTATACTATTTATGTATCTATTTATTTATTTACTTATATAATATATATGTGTGTGTGTATGTTTGTACTTGTATCTATTTTTGCACCCCCTACTGAGCTGTATGGCTGTATGAACTGTATAGCTGTATCTTATGTTATCTTATCTTATCTTATCTTATCTTATCTCCTCTCCTTCCAGATGACACACCAAGTATTCTCCTACCTGTCTCCCTGATCACATTAGCTGTAGTTGTCCAGTCATCTGGAAGCACTTCCTGACCACCTAAAGCCATTTTCAACTCCTCCTTGAAGACAACATGACACTCTTCCTTTTTCAGCTCCCACTACTTTGTCTTCTGCTCTGCTTTTGCCTTCTTTACCTTCTTCACCATCAGCGTCATCCTCACACCATCATCCTATGCTGTTTGGCAACACTCTCACCCACTACTCCTTTGCAGTCACTGACTTCCTTCAAATTACATCGCCTACACAAGATGTAGTCTACCTGTGTGCTCCTACCTCCACTTTTATAAGTCACCATATGCTTCTGTCTCTTCTGGAAGAAAGTATTCACCACAGCCATTTCCATCCTTTTTGCAAAATCTACCAACATCTGTCCTTCTGTGTTCCTGTCCTGGATACCAAACCTGCCAATCACTTCCTCGTCCCCTCTATTTCCTGAACCAACATGTCCATTAAAGTCTGCACCAATGACCACTCTTTCACCTCTGGGGGTACGCTGCATCACTTCATCTAACTCACTCCAGAATCTCTCCTTCTCTTCTTGCTCACATCCTGCCTGTGGGGCATAAGCACTAACAACATTGAACATCACGCCTTCAATTTCTAACTTGAGACTCATCACTCTGTCTGACACTCTTTTCACTTCTAGAACATTCCTGACCAAACCCTCCTTCAAGATGACTCCTACTCCATTTCTCTTCCCATCCACACCATGATAAAACAGCTTAAACCCTGCTCCTAAGCTTTTAGCTTTGTTACTTTTCCACCTGGTCTCCTGAACACACAGTATGTCCACCTTCCTCCACTGCATCATGTTAGCCAGCTCTCTACCTTTACCTGTTATAGTTCCAACATTCAAAGTCCCTACTTTCAATCCTAGACTCATGCTTTTCCTCCTCTCTCTCTCTGCCTACGGAGATTTTAATGTCTTCGACCAACAGTAGTCCAATTTCCACCAGCACCCTGTTGGTTAACAGCACTGATGGCGGTCGTTGTTTACCCGGGCCTTGACCGATCCGCTATGAAATTTTTTGTTGTGACTCGCATTTTTTATTTGGCATTTGTTTTACGCCAGATGGCCTTCGTGACACAACGCTCTGCATTTATCCGGGCTCAGGACCGGCGCAACGGAGAGACACTGGCTTGTGCCCCTCCCTCATGGCTGCATTTGATATATATATATATATATATATATATATATATATATATATATATATATATATATATATATATATATACTATACTTACTGTCTGAGTTACGACGTACATGAGTTACGACCACCTGTACCCACAACCACATCTAGCACATGCCTATTATGAATTTACTGTATAAGTATGGCAGCACAGCACAGCGCGTAAGATAGTTGTGGCAGCGCAGCATCTCAATATCTTACACTCACAGCATTCTACCACTACACTCAGTGACTACCTATCGTCACAGTAACATCTCTTTTACAGTACAATTTTGCGTTTATTTACTGTACACCGTTACCATGGTCACCAAGTGGAAGTCCGATTCATCAGATGGCAATTCTACAAAGAAAGCACAAAAGACACTGACGTTGGAGACGAGAATAAAAGTGATAAAGCAGTATGAAGGAGGAGAAAAGTAAATTCCATCGCTCGAGATCGCCATTTCTCCCACTCCATGGTGTCTACAATTTTGAAGGACAAGGACCACATTAAGGAAAGCAGCAGCCCCGATCAAGTCATCTATCATTACAAAACAGCGTGAAGGACCAATTGCAGAGATAGCAAAGTTGCTATGCACGTGGTTGGAAGATAATAAGCAAAGGACCGTGAAAGTTATGTTGCAAGCAGTGCAAAGTAAGGCTACAGGTTTAATTCACATGTTGAAAGAACGTGCAGGTGAAGAATACGCTTCACATGAATTCTTAAAGAGTGCTGGGTAGTTTCGGTTTCGTTGTGTTAAATATTCGACTTACGACCAATCCGACTCATGTGACCTAGGTCGTAACTCGGATGCTGACTATATATATATATATATATATATAGAGGATTTTCTGAGTAGATCCTTCCGTAGGAGAGTGCTCAATACTTTTTGGTAGAGCAAATAAACAAAAGGACAGGACAAAGGCTTTCTATTGAAACTCCATTTATCACTACAGATCTGTTTCGAGGGGTGGTGAAACCATCCCCTCTCTTCAGGTGATTACAGAAGAATCTGTAATCACCTGAAGAGAGGGGATGGTTTCACCACCCCTCGAAACAGATCTGTAGTGATAAATGGAGTTTCAATAGAAAGCCTTTGTCCTGTCCTTTTGTGTATATATATATATATATATATATAAAACAATCCAATACAAAACAATAGGCACAACAGAGCTCAAAGGGTTTTTTTTCCGAAAAAGACTGGAAATGTATGAAAATACGAAAATTCACTCACCATGAGAGAGATAATACATGGAGATGCTCATAAGCTGTGGTGTGCTCCAAGTGTCAATTCTTGGGCCACTCTTGTTTCAAGTTATAAATGCATAATTCAGTTTAATCAAATGTGGCAAAGCTATCTAACCAGCTGACACTCAGATTTGTGGGGATTTGTCAATAAAATACTATACTTCTACTTAATTATTAATCATTATTTTGTTGATGTCACTGACTCGATATGCTGACAACTTCTCCAGCTCAGCAAATGTATGATAAAGACGTCAGACATTGAATTTGAAAACAAAAATGAACGATGAAAATTTGCTGCTTATCTTAACTGCTATTCTCTCTAACTCATCATCACTCATTTACCAAACTGCCTACAATGGACGTGTGGAGGATGGAGCCTATCTTCAATAACACCAGGCAGTGGCAGAGAATACCCTGATCAGTTTGCCAGACCATCACAGGGCCAACAAAAATGCACAGTCATTCACAAGCAGGCTCACACCCAGGGCATTTTGGAATAACCAGTTAGCACAGGGGTGTCAAAATCATGCCACAAAGGGCCATGTGGCTGCAGGTTTTTGTTTCAGCTGAGCAGCAGCACAGCTGACTTTGATCATTTGAACAACTGATCTGAGTCTTCAGGCAGTTGATTGGTTAGTATCTGTACAGAGCACATCGATCGACCAATCAACTGTCTGAAGACTCACATAGTTGTTTAAATGAGCAAAGTCAGGTGTGCTGCTACTTGGTTGAAACAAAAACATGCAGCCACATGGCCTTTTGTGACATGATTTTGACACCCCTGAGTTAGTCAAATGTGCATGTCTTTCAAGTGTTGGAGGAAATCGGAGTACCCTGATATAACCTACGCAAACACTTGGAGAGCATGCATACTCCATACAGAAGCCCAAGCCCGGAAATCAAACTGAGGACCATTTTGCTGTGAGGCAGACATGCTTACATTATGTTACAGTGCTGTCCCTCTTGTATATCATTCCTTTATTATTAGTCTTTTCCTTTTCCTTTCAGCTTTTCCCTTTTTTTCAGGATACACCGATTCATATGTTTGATTTGGCGTAGGTTTTTACGTCGGATGCCCCTCCCAACACAACCCTTTAGCAAGGGACAGAAATACGCTGATGGCTATGCAGCTCCTCTTTCCAAAAGTTAGCAATGGTTTTTTTACATGAACCTCTCACCATAGACAGCGAGAGACATAGCCAGCCTTTGATAACCCAGTTAGCTGCACGTGGGGTTGGGGGGGGGGGGGGGGGGGGCAGGGGCCACCTTGTGGAGAGTGTGACTCGAACCCCCAACCTCAGAATCAGTGATCCAGCACCCTTTACCACCAGGCCACCACTGCCGTCTTTCTTTAATTAGTAGCGATATGTGTATTTTCTGTGCATCTTATCTTTATCCCACGTTATGTTCAATCCATTTAAGATGAAGTTTTATATTTTCATTTATTAATTTTTATTGTATTTTGTTTTTCCTTAATTTGACTCATATCTATTTATTATATTCATAAAGCATGTTTAAATACCTTGTGCATTTAATGAGCTGCATAAATATATTGTTGCTGCCTTGCCTTCGGTGGAATGACTCAGCATGTGATCCATCTCATTCTTACTGCCCCGGACCATTCGGGGATAACAAATAAGGTAGTATATTAAATTGTGGTAATATTGGTTGTCTTGCCTTAAGGTCAGGTGAAAGACTATTCACTTTCATGCTTTACTAGACTGGCACCACTTTTGCTAAATATAATCCTGTACAACAGAAATTCGCCAGAAAAGAAATCGAAAAAAAAAAATAAAAAAAAAAAGAAGAACCAGCAATCCCTTAGCTAAAACAACAACAACATCAACAGTCTTTCTTTTGTTAAGATAGACACTTTTAAAATTTGAGACATTTTTTCAGTACGTATATGAAAACTCTTTCTCAACTAACATAAATCACAAGATGGCAATATTGCAGCACCTTTTATCCATGCAAAATATTAGACAGTATTAAAGTGTATAGGTTTATTACATGGCTTATTCAACTCATTATACTGTAAAATGGCACACGTCTATACACTACCACTTAACCATACACCTCTATTTAACAATATTATGCTATTATATATAATATAGTAAACCTGTAATCAGTCTCAACCTGCAGGTGAGGCTTGTATATCAAGGGCTGATTTGTAAGCATTCTCTCTGGTTTCTGAATGTTAACATGAGTCACAAAATATAAATAATTTTTGACTTTGTAGCATTAATGATCATGTACGCATGAGTCAAAGTGCAGAAAGTTAATATTATAGTCAATCCATAATAAGTGGGCCGGTGATTTAGTGGTTAGGGTGCTGGGCTCATGATCAGGAGGTTGTGTGTTCTAATCCCAGTTAGACCCCCACTGTGCTAAGACCCCTGGGCAAGGTCTTGACCACATATTCGCCTCTGTTCACTCAGCAGTATAAATGGGTACCAGTAAAAATATACTGGGAAGGTAACCTGCCATGGACTAGCGTCCCATCCAGGAGGAGTTGTACTCCTGGTCACGTCACGATACAGAAACTGGGGATAAGCACCGACCTGATAAGCCACTAGGCTCAGGGTGCAAAAAGCCCAACAGACTTTACCTTACCAATCCATAATAAAATATACTTCCTCTCAACTGTTGTCAGAACAATGGAAATCAGGTTAGCAGCTCTCTGTTGACCAGCAATTAAAAAAAAAAAAAAAGTCCACAAAAGACAACTCAGGAATCTATATATGTGCTTATACCTAGAGACACATACTTATATGTAGCCATAGACACATACATGCATATATCTTATATAATATATACACATATTTACACATATACAGACTTATTAATTTATTCTCATATCCACAAATACACAGAAGGGCAGCTTTTTTTATTGGACGGGAAACAGAAAAAAAACGGGGTGTCCAGGGTGTGTGGAGTCCCTGATAATTCCATTGGCTGAACTCTGAAGTCTGTCAATGTCAGTGTAAATGTCACAAAGGGAGGGTATTGTAGTTCCAATTACTCACTCTGCTATACCCACCACCTGCTGCTGGACCTTTCTGTCCTCTGCAGTACAGCTGCTGAACCACACTGTACAGCAGAAGGTCAGGAGTCCCCTGATGGCACAGTAGTAAAAGTTTGTCAGTAGAAGTCAATGTGCTCATCTTGTTTCAAATTACTGTACGAAAGTCCATTATCATGTCACCTAACCTGCATGTAGATGTAGTAAGCTGCATACATCTATTTTCATCTATATATTGTGTAAATAATTTGTTTCCAGCAGCCATGTGGTGCATTTTTTAGCATGTCCACCTCACAGCAAGAAGGTCTCAGGTTCGATGCCCATGCTTGGGCGTTTCTGTGTTGAATTTGCATGTTCTCCCTGTGTTTGTGTGGGTTTCCCCTGGGTACTCCGGTTTCCTTTCACAGTCCAAAAACATGCATCTGTTCCAAATCACCCGTAGGTGAGTGAGTGGGTGTGAATGGTTGTATGTGAGTGCTGACCCTACGTTTACCTGGGAAGCTTTTCAGGGTGTATCCTGCCCTCGCTTAGAATTAGCTGAGATGGGTGACCAGCCTCCCAGGACAGTATTTAAGATTAAGCAGCTTAGAAAATGAATGAATGAATGAATTTGTTTCCATAAAATACTGTAAATAAATATCATTCAAAACAGGCCAACTGAAAATATAAATAAATTAATGAGTGACTTTGGGAACAATGTGTGTAGAAAGAGAAAAGGGTTGTGGGGAGGGGGCGGGTGACCTTGACTCTTTATAAGCTGTATAATTGTCTACTGAGATGTAAAATAGTGTTTTATTACTGAACCAAAGAACTTTTTTTTAGAAGGAGGATTTTTTGCACATTTCCAATCCTGGATTAATTCATCTCTGGTCGGGGTGGTGTGAACTGGAATGGAAAATGTGAAGGATATATTCCTGTGGATATTGCCCAAGCTCGGAATGCTTGCCCTCTAGATATGAAACAATAGATGGCCAGGATGGCAGGTGGTGTAGTGGCCAGTATGTCTGTTTCACAGCAAGAACGTCCTGGTCTTGAGTCCATGGCTCAGCGGGGAGTAGAGTTTTGTGTGGGTTCTGTGTGGAGTTTGCATGTTGTTCGAGCATGGGTTTCCACTGGGTACTCCATTTTCCTTCCACAGTCCCAAGATGCAAACTAGGATAATTGTCCATTCCAAACTGACCCTAACTGTGAGTGTTAATGGTTGTTTGGGTGTTGGCTATTCAATGATCCAGCATGTTTCTCAGGGTGCACCCTGCCTTTGCTCATATTGACTGAGATGATCAGATGATCCCCTCAGAGGATTAGACAGTTTGGCAAATCAGGGAGTAAGGGATAACAGATGGCAAAAAGACAATATAAAATTGTTTAAGCCCCAGTACCACAAAGTTGTCATTATGGGCTCTTGAGCAACTCCCTCAAAACTAAATTGGTGCTGTTTGTATCTCGTCTGTGCATGCATGAATTCTGAGCCTCCCTCACCTTTGACTACCAAAACCACATAGTGTAATAATGTGTGTTGAGATGTGCTCCTCCTTGAATCGCCACCTTATCATGGTGGAGAGGTTTGCATGTCCTAATGATCCTAGGAGTTGTCGGGGGCATTATGCCCCTGGTAGGGTCACCCATGGCAAACAGGTCCTAGGTGAAGGTCCAGACAAAGTGCGGTTCAAAAGACCTCAATGACGAAGAAACAAAAAACAAGGACAGAGTTTCCCTTGCCTGGACACAGGTCACCGGGGTTCCCCCCATGGAGCCAGGCCTGGGGGTGGCCAGTAAAGGAAACATGGGTCCGCCCTCCCATGGACCCACCACCAGTGGAAGGGGCTATAGAGGTAGGGTGCCAGTCGAAGGCATGGGTTCTGTCGGACCAATCCTCGGCTGCTGACTCTCACTCTTGGTACATGGAATGTCACCTCTCTGGAGGGGATGAAGCCTGAGCTGGTGCGTGAGGTGGATAGATATCGACTAGATATAGTCTGGGGCAGTGGTGGCCTGGGGTAATGTTGGCTGGATCGCTGATTCTAGAGTTGGGGGTTCAAGCCCCACTCTCAACAAGTTGCTACTGTCTTTCTAGTGCAGCTAACTGGGTTATCAAAGGCAGACCATGTCTCTCACTGCCTATAGTGAGAGGTTCCTGTAAATGAACCATTGCTGACTTTTGTCAAGAGTAGCTCCATAGTCGTCGGCATGTTTGTAATCGGGAGTCGGAGTCCCCTGAGGCAGTTTGTTCACAGTAATGTTCTGGCAACTCCTGCAGCGGCACTGGAACCCAGTCGTATTGGCTTGTGGCCTTCCATTGGGTCCTTTCGGTGGTGCCAAGAGGGGGGACTTGCTGCTTGGGTAACAGCCTGTCCTCCATACTTCCTACTCAGGCTCTGAAACTGGAGAGTATAATCAGCCAGAGTGCAGCTCCATAGTGCTTCGAGACTGAAGTGCTTCTACCCCAAATGACAGTTCAGAGTACCCACCCTTCTTGGAGTCTTTAGGCGGAGTGTGTTAGAACACCCCCCCCCCCTCCGGGACTCACTCGTTGTCCTGGGAAACTTAAATAGTGTGTTTAGGAATGGTATGATCGGGGCAGTGGTTGTCTAGTGGTATAGGGCGCTGGATCGCTGATCCAAAGGTTGGGGTTTCGAGTCCCACTCTCCACAAGCCTGTCACTGTCCCCCCCCAGTGCAGCTAACTGGGTTATCAAAAGCGGGGCATGTCTTTCACTGTCTATAGTGAGAAGCATGTAAAAGAACCATTGCTGACTTTCATAAAGAGTAGCTGCAAAACCGCCAGCGTGTTTCTGTCCCTTGCTAAAAGGGTTGTGACAGGAAGGGCATCCGACGTAAAAACCTCTGTCAAATCAAACGTGCGAATCAGATGATTCGCTGTGGCGACTCCCGAGTAAAGAAAAGGGGAAAAAGCCAAAAGGAAGACAGACAGACAGGAATGGTATGATTGGTAAGTACAGTCTCTCTAGTCTGAACCTGATTGGTGTTTCATTGTGGACTTCTGTGCTCGTCACTCTTTGTCTATCACAAACACCACATTCGAACATAAAGGTGTATATAAGTGCACTTGACATCAGGACACCCTAGGTCGTAGTTCGATGATTGACTTTGTAGTCGTGTCACCGGATTTACCGCCGCATGTTCTGGACACTCTGGTGAAGAAGGGAGCTGAGCTGTCAACCAATCACCACCTGGTGGTGAGCTGGCGCTGATGGCGGGGGAGGCTGCCCTCCAGACCAGGCAGGCCCAAGCATGTAGTTAGGGTCTCCAAGGAACATTTGAAGGAGTCTCCTGTTAGAGAGACCTTTAACTCCCACCTCCGGCAGAGCTGCAACCATGTCCCGGAGGAGGCGGGTGACAGAATTAGTATGGGCCATGTTTCATGCCTGCATTGCTGAGGCGGCAGAACATATCTGTGACTGGAAGATCATCGGTACTTTGATTGATTAAACTAGTAAGTGTCTGAATTATAGTTATATGTTTGCAATTTGATTGCTACTCAATAGACAGACTTAGGTTGTAAGTTTTAAATAGGCAAAGGGCACCAGGAGATACTACAGATTTTCGTTCTGTTTATTACCTAAATAAAGCAACATATTACTACATAAAGCAACATATGGCGCAAAATGGCTTGTTTCCCCCCCACTCCAACATGTGTGTGTGTGTGTGTTTGGTTGCCGCCTGTGGTCACGTGACTGTTACCTGATGACCACATAGTATACTAGGAGACACAACTCATAATATCCATCATGATCACAGTCTGTCTTCCTTTCGGCTTTTTCCCTTTTACTCGGGAGTCGCCACAGCGAATCATCTGATTCGCACGTTTCATTTGGCAGAGGTTTCTTTTACGACGGATACCCTTTTAGCAAGGGACAGAAACACGCTGACGACTTTGCAGCCTACTCTTTACGAAAGTCAGCAAAGGTTCTTTTACATGCCTCTCACCATAGACAGTGAGAGACATGGCCCGCCTTTGATAAGGGGGGGGGGGGGGGGGGGAGTGACAACCTTGTGGAGAGTGGGACTCGAACCCCCAACCTTTGGATCAGCGATCCAGCGCCATCCATCATGATCAAAGTATTTAAAAAAAGTTAATAATGAGAATGCTTTACTTAGAACTTTAAAAGAGAAGATTAACATTAAATTATTATTATTAGTATATTTTTACAATTTGTTTTCATCTTGAGTCTATTTAAGGGTTAATTAAAGAAAATCAGTGTTAGATTGGTTCATACCTCAGACCCTCTATCATCAGCCACTGCATTACAGCATGTTTAAAGTCGGTTACTGTAGTGTACACAGTGACAAATTGTCAGCCGTTATAATTTTCCTAAAGAAATACTACTCTGTACTATTACATTAATAGATGAATGTATAATTATAATTGCCTTCCATACAAAAGCTTATTGGGCAGTGGTGGCCTGGCGATGAGGTGCTGGACTACGAATCATAAGGTTGAGGGTTCAAGCTCTTTGTTGTCATTTTCCATTCACCCAAAAACACCTGTATTTATAAAATAATTTAAATTCCTGGACTAGGTGGCACTGTGGCGTACTGGTTAGCACATCTACCTCACATCAAGAGGGTCCTGGGTGCGATTCCCAGCTCGGGCGTCTCTGTGTGGAGTTTGCATGTTCTCCCTGTGAATGTGTGGGTTTTCTCTGGGTACTCTGGTTTCCTCACACAGTCCAAAAACATGCACGGTATGTTAATCGGCTGTTTTTAATCACTCCTCGGTGTGAATGGTTGGCCCTGTGATGGCCTGGTGAGCTGTTCAGCGTGTACCCTACCCCTGTCTGGAGTCAGCTGAGTGAGATGGGTGTCAGCCTCCCTGAAATCCAAACTAATTAAGTGGCTCAGAAAATAAATGAATGGATTCCTGTACTGTAAAACCTTTTTACGATCATCACGTTCATATTGCATCGTCCTATTTATACAGGTCACGTGGTAGCTCCGAGTCCATGATGCACAGCGTGAGCTGAGATGCGAAAATGGCTTATTTCTCAGTTATATTGGGGCTTTTTACACCCGAGCCAAGTGGCTCATCAAGTGCTTATTCCAGGTTTCCATAATGTGAAGCTACCACGAGTTCAACTCCTCCTGGATGGGGCGCTAGTCCATCGCAGGTTACCTTCCCAGTATATTTTTACTGGTACCCATTTATACTGCTGGGGGAACAGAGGCACACTTGTGGTTAAGACCTTGCCTAGGGGTCTTCGCACAGTGGGAGTCTAACTGGGATTTGGACACACAACCTCCCGATCATGAGCCCAGCACCCTTACTACTACACCAGCAGCCCCACAATAAAGTTATATAATTGAGATAAAAATGTAAGTTGCTCTGGATAAGGGCATCTGCGAAATGCCATGAATGTAACATGCTTCATTTTTTGAAACATCATTAGCATTGTCATTGAGATTGAGACCTCGGAATGGTTTTTAATATCCTAAAATATTTAATACAGTTTAAAAAAGTCGCAGTAAAATCAAACAGAATACCAGAGAAACAGTTGTGGGAAAAGTATATGTTATTGAATTGAGTTCTGTTTTTTTGTAGGATGCTTTTTAATGTTTTTTTTTTTTCTTTTTCTTTTCCTTGTTGGCACGTCAATGTAAACCCTGCTATATGACTTTGTCTCACTGTGAAGTGTCTTCCATGCCAATGTACATTTCTGAGTGATGTTTATCAGTGCATAATGGCAATGTGACTGCATCTTTTCTGGATTCTTCTTTTCCTTTCAGCTTTTTCCTTTTTTTCAGGGGTCCCCGTTTATTACGTTAGATGCCCTTCCCGACACAACCCTTTAGCAAGAGACATAAACACGCTGACGGCTATGCAGCCTCTCTTGTTGAAAGTCAGCAATGTTTTTTTTTTACATGAACCTCTCACCATAGACGGTGAGAGACATGGCCGGCCTGTGATAGCCCAGTTAGCTACACTGGGGGAACAGTGACAATCTTGTGGGGCGTGGGACTCGAACCCCCAACCTTATGATCAGCGATCCAGCACTTTTACCACCAGGCCACCACTGCCCACATATATATGTTTTCTAGATTATACACATTTTTCTTCGTGCCATTATTTTGACTCATATTTTAGGATTTAGGAACGTAAGTCTAATACAATAGACTTATAACTTGTCCTGATATATCAGCCAGAACATTACAAATGATATCCCTTGAAAAGTTGTCAAGTAACGCAAAAGAGTGAAGCTGAAGACAAAGAGGAAAGATGATATAAGGAGTTTTATATTGAAAAGATGCCTCTCACAGCATTTAAAGCCACTTGAACCTTGTGAGGAGTTCTCATGTTGTAGCAGCTCTCTCTCTCTCTCTCTCTCTCTCTCTCTATGCTGGAGGATGATTGAGTGCATTTCCCTTCTCTCTGCTCTGGGCTGCACCACAAGAATGTAATGGAATTGAGTTTTCCCCAAAATTGAGCAATCCCTCAGTGCAAACCCTATTTTCTCCAAATGTTAACCCTTTAGCCTGATAAAAGAGCAAAGGAGAGGTTCATGTTATTATTGACTGCATAGCATGGCGAAGCACACGAATTAGCAGAAAACATCATCGCTCAAGGATGCCCAGACTTAGGAATTATAACCATGAGTTTTATGAGAACTTGAGGAGGGTGTTCCTGCCAGTTAGTGAGGACCCTGGTATAGTAATTTTATTTTCGGCTGTAGGGGAATACAGCCTGCAGAAAAATAATTGACAGTTGGTGAACCACAGGTTACTTGAGCAAAGAGATAAATGGATATAAAGGGCAACAGAGCCAGATAATTTTAACCCCCCTGTTAACTTTATGGATGGTTGCTCTATCACTGATTTAAAAAAAATAATAATAAAATAAGAAAGGTGGAGGATGAAAGGAAAAGTGTACAAGACAGTGTTGAGGCCAGCAATGTTGTAAGGTTTAGAAACACTCGCACTGGGAAAAAGACAGGAGGCAGAGCTGGAGGTAGCAGTGATGAAAATGTTGAAAATGTTCTCTTTGGGAGTAATGAGGATGTATAGGATCAGGCATGAGTACATCATGGTGAGAGCACATGTAAGAGGTTTTGGAGGCAAAGTCAGAGAGGCTAGACTGAGATGGTTTGGACATGTACAGAGGAGGGATAGTGAGTATATTGGTAGGAGGATGCTGAAGTTGGAACTACCAGGCAGAAGGTCTAGAGGAAGACCAAAAAGAATATTTATGGTTGTGGTGAAGGCGGACATGAAGGTAGTTGGTGTAAGAGAAGAAGATGCAGAGTATAGGGTGAGATGGAGGCAGATCATTTGCTGTGGCGACCCCTGAAGCGAACAGCCAAAAGGAAACGAAGAAGAAGAAGAAGAAGAAGAAGAAGAAGAAGAAGAAGAAATTAGTGCAATGATGCATACAAAGCTTAGGAATGAACAACTTCAATTACGTTGACTCAGGATGCATGCCACCTGGTTGATCGCGACTGGACTCTGGATGCTCAAAGGACCAGTATGCGAGATGGTCAGGACTGGAGAGAAAGTGATCCAGAAACAGTATGAGTGCAATACTTTGAGGTAACATGATGTACATAGTACACAAGATGGGACTATTTATTTTATTATTCTTCTTCTTTTCCTTTCGGCTTTTCCCTTCAGGGATCGCCACAGCGAATCATCTGCCTCCATCTCACCCTATCCTTTGCATCTTCTTCTCTTACACCAACGACCTTCATGTCCTCCTTCACCACATTCATGAATCGTCTCTTTGGTCTTACTCGAGGCCTTCTGCCTGGTAGTTCCAGCCTCAGCATCCTATTACCAATATACTCATTATCCCTCCTCTGTACATGTCCAAACCATCTCAATCTCTTCTCTCTGACGTTGTCTCCAAAACATCTTACGTGGGCTGTCCCTCTGATATACTCATTTCTGATCCTAGCCATCCTCGTTACTCCCAGAGAGAACCTCAACATTTTCATCTCCGCTACCTCCAGCTCTGCCTCCTGCCTTTTCCTCAGCACCACTGTTTCTAAGCCATACAACATCGTTGGCCTCACCACCGTCTTGTACACTTTTCCCTTCATTCTTGCTGACACTCTCCTATCGCACATCACACCGGACACTTTTCTCCAACCATTCCAGCCTGCCTGCACACGCTTCTTCACCTCTTTTCCACACTCTCCATTGCTCTGGATTGTTGAGCCTAAGTACTTAAAATCCTCCACCTTCGTTATCTCTGCTCCCTGTAACATCACCGTTCCTCCTGGGTCCTTCTCATTCACACACATGTATTCTGATTTTCTGAGGCTAACCTTCATTCCTCTCCTTTCCAGGGCATACCTCCACCTCTCTAGATTTTCCTGCACTTGTTCTCTGCACTCACTACAGATCACAATGTCATCTGCAAACATTATAGTCCATGGAGATTCTTGTCTCACCTCGTCTGTCAGCCTGTCCATCACCATAGCAAACAATAAGGGGCTCAGAGCTGACCCTTGATGCAGTCCCACCTCCACCTTGAATTCGTCGGTCACACAGACAGCACACCTCACCACTGTCTTACATCTCTCATACATGTCCTGCACCACTCTAACATACTTCTCTGCCACTCCAGACTTCCTCATGCAATACCACAGTTCTTCTCTTGGCACCCTGTCATATGCTTTTTCCAGATCCACAAAGGCACAATGTTGCTCCCTCTGACCTTCTCTGTACTTCTCTATTAACATCCTCAAAGCAAACATTGCATCTGTGGTGCTCTTTCTTGGCATGAAACCAAACTGTTGTTCACAAATGCTGACCTCTGCCCTTAGTCTAGCTTCCACTATTCTTTCCCATAACTTCATCGTATGGCTCATCAACTTTATCCCTCTGTAGTTGCTGCAACTCTGCACATCTCCCTTGTTCTTAAAAATGGGCACCAGCACACTTCTCCTCCACTCCTCCGGCATCTGCTCACTCTCGTACCTTGTTGAATGTTCTTGTCACAAAATTACTGCTACCTCTCCTAGACACTTCCATACCTCCACAGGTATATCATCAGGACCAACTGGCTTTCCATTCTTCATCCTCTTCAATGCCCTTCTCACTTCCTCCTTACTGATCTTTGCTACATCCTGCTCCTCAATGGTCACCTCTTCTACTCTTTTTTCTCTCTCATTTTCCTCATTCATCAGCTCTTCAAAGTACTCTTTCCATCTTCCCAGCACACTTGTGTCATCAGTCAATACATTTCCCTCTCTGTCCTTTATCAATCTAACTTGCTGCACGTCCTTCCCATCTCTATTTCTCTGCTGTGCCAACCTGTATAAATCATTTTCTCCCTCTTTACTGTCCAACCTATCATACAAGTCATCATACGCCCTCTGTTTGGCCTTAGCCACTGCTACTTTCGCCTTACGCTGTGTCTCCCTGTACTCCTGTTTACTGTCTTCGGTCCTCTCAATGTCCCACTTTTTCTGAGCTAACCACTTCCTTGGTACACACTCCTGCACTTCCTCATTCCACCGCCAAGTCTCCTTATCTACTTTCCTTCCAGAGGCCACACCAAGTACTCTCCTACCTGTGTCCCTGATCACATTTGCTGTGGTTGTCCAGTCATCTGGAAGCACTTCCTGGCCACCCAAAGCCTGTTTCAACTCCTCCTTGAAGACAACATGACACTCTTCCTTTTTCAGCTTCCACCACTTTGTCTTCTGCTCTGCCTTTGCCTTTTTCACCTTTCTCACCATCAGAGTCATCCTGCACACCACCATCCTATGCTGTTTGGCATCACTCTCACCCACTATGACTTTGCAGTCACTGACTTCCTTCAAATTACATCGCCTACACAAGATGTAGTCTATGCTCCTGTTTCTTCTGGAAGAAAGTATTCACCACAGCCATTTCCATCCTTTTTGAAAAATCTATCAACATCTGTCCTTCTGCGTTCCTGTCCTGGATACCAAACCTGCCAATCACTTCCTCGTCCCCTCTGTTTCCTGCACCAACATGTCCATTGAAGTCTGCACCAATGACCACTCTTTCACCTCTGGCGGTACTCTGCATCACTTCATCTAAGCCACTCCAGAATCTCTCCTTCTCGTCTAGCTCACATCCTGCCTGTGGGGCATAAGCACTAACAACATTGAGCATTACACCTTCAATTTCTAACTTGAGACTCATCACTCTGTCTGACACTCTTTTCACTTTTAGAACATTCCTGACAAAATCCTCCTTCAAGATGACTCCTACTCCATTTCTCTTCCCATCCACACCGTGATAAAATAGCTTAAACCCTGCTCCTAAGCTTTTAGCTTTGCTACCTTTCCACCTGGTCTCCTGAACACACAGTATGTCCACCTTCCTCCCTGCATCATGTCAGCCAGCTCTCTACCTTTTCTTTGCATAGTTCCAACATTCAAAGTCCCCACTCTCAGTCCTAGACTCATGCCTTTCCTCTTCTTTCTCTGCCTACAGACACGCCTCCCACCTCTCCTTCTTCGACGTCTTCGACCAACAGTAGTCCAATTTCCATCAGCACCCTGTTGATTGACAGCACTGATGGCGGTCGTTGTTAACCCGGGCCTCGACCGATCCGGTATGGGGGTACTATTTCTGATTTGTATCATAAATGTTTGGCATTGGTTTTACGTCGGATGCCCTTCCTGACACAACCCTCTGCATTTCTCCGGGCTTGGGACCGGCATGAGGGGGAGAGACACTGGTTAGTGCCCCCCCCACCTCATGGCTGCATTTAATGGTTGAACAGAACAAAATGTTTAGTATATGTTTTCCTATAGAGGGCACACTTTCCTTTGCACCCTCTTGCCCAGGCTTGCACCATATTTTATCATGATTATACTTGATGGCAAATAAATTGTATCCATGGGATATTTTCAGTCCAGCATTCTCGTTCAATATATGTAAATAATTTAAGTATAATTAATTAAATTGTGCTTTGAGTCACCGAGGACTATGTAGTGCAGAAATATTATATACCCAGGGCTGGAATTGTTAGCATTTGTATATTTAACATACTGAGCATTTATTTCAGGCTCTCCAAAAGTCTATTTTCAATTAGCTTTTAGTTGAGGTGCGTGGCCTTGCAAAGACTGTATCCATCAAACCACGTAACTTGAGAGGTCCTCGCCGGTTAGAGAGCTCAAGGGTAATTTAAAGCATGAGAGATTTGCAAGCAAAATAGCATTGTCTCAAAAATATGATAACATACTCAGCCAGCCTCTCTGCACCCTTGTGGATATCTCTTCATCAAAACTTTTATTGAGAAGGGGCACTCGTGATGTTCTTTCTCATTTCATTTTTGCTTTACTTTGAATGTTGTCTTTACTGAGTTACACTTCAATTTCACGTTCAAAATTTTAAAAATGCCTATCAATGACAGACCAGGGCTGTAGTTGGGTGTAAACGTGGGTATACGCTGTATACTGTACTCACTTATTTTAGCAGCATGTATTATTTACACACTTATTTTTCATGCGAGATCATTTATTAAACTGTATTTCTTTTCATTTATTTATTTATATATTTTTACATGTGAAAAGTTATATATGTATATATATATATATATATATATATATATATATATATATATATATATATATGTATATATATATATACAAAAATAAAAGGACAGGACAAAGACATTCTATTGAAACTCCATTTATCACTACAGATCTGTTTCGAGGGGTGGTGAAACCATCCTCTCTCTTCAGGTGAATATAGAAGAATCTTTTTTCCGTCATTATTCCAGTGCAGTACCTAAGTTAATGTTTAGAATGTTTGTGTGTGTGATTTTATGCACTGTGGTGTAGCATGTTTATCGTTTTGTTTTGTTTATCTAATTTATTACATTGCATGTTCTTATATGTTTTTTTTTTGTTATGGTCAGTGTTTTGGGGGACTTTTGGGGGGCTGTGTTCTCTAACTCTCCGCTCTGGTTGAGGGGTGTGGCTGAGCTTCTCCATGGCTTTTTTTTATTATTTTCATATAATAATAATAATAATAATAATAATAATAATAATAATTATTATTATTATTATTACAATTATAATAATAATGATAATAATAATAATAATAATAATAATAATAATAATAATAATAATAATAATTATTATTATTATTATTATTATTATTATTATTATATTGAATCATATCATATGGAGGTGCCTGAGCCTTCTTGCATGAAAATAGTAGACCGTCCTTCACAGCCATGGAGCAACGGTGAGAACTGCTTTGTTTGTCCTCTTCAGTTTTACACATTTTTATGTACTCTGCAGACTCTGGTATTCGCTCTTTCATCATTCTCTGGGAAGGTACTGCTAAGACAAGTGAACTTGTCCACCACATTCATTAGTTGCCCATTTATGATCATGTTCACTTTGACATACTACGTTGTTCGGCCAGACTGATGCATCACTTCATTCTTTTTGTGCTGTTTATGAGGCCAACGCGTTTGCAAGCAGCCAAGAATGCTGTAATGCATGTCAGTTTCAGAGACCACAGTGAGACACAGTAATCAGTAATCAGACAGCCATTGATGGAATCTATTGAGACTTTGGTTTTAGCTTGAAAGCCTACTGACTTTAAAGAGTGAGCCATAAATTTTTGAAGGCATCTGCCATAATAGCTCACTAAAGTCACACTTGATGTTTCGTTATTGTTCATTGCACTCTGGCCAGCATGCCTTCATGTAATTGTGGTAAGAAGATTATATATTTTCAAAGACATTGCCATGATTTTCCAGTGGTCATGCTAATAGTATCAAAGGCCTTTGTCAGATCAACAGAGGTGTAGTACAGGTCAGTGCTTTGTTCCTGCCACTTCTTTTGAAGTTTTCCAGCAGCAAGCACCATGCTGACAGTCGCACAAGCCTTCCAGAAGCAACACTTCTCTGACCCTCTGGTAGTAGACCTTACTAACAGTGAATATTGAGATAGCTAAAAGTAGCCAGAGCCTTTCTTGTAGTGTACACAAGGAGTTTCCATGATGGCTGTCTGACAAGCCTGAGGTGGCAGGACCACACCTTACTTTTTGGCTATTGTGAAACTTCTTCATATTTTTTATTGTCTGCAAAGCCTTGGATCTCTTTGGCTTTGTCATTCAACCAGGAAGCCTGCAGTTGTTGCGTGTTCAGTTGTACAGTGCTGTGAATGTTCTCCAGAGCATTTTTTCCTTGTTGTTGATTTGGGCCATCAAGGAGAGCTTTGTAGGCATGGCATTTGTAATGTAACAGCTATAAAATAACTTTTTCTCATTCAAACCAGTCCTTTTACTTTTTAGTGGAGGGCCAAGACAATCTATGTCTGTCCTTATTTTGCTCCATGCTGCTTTTGCATCATGGTTATCATACAAAGTGGGCTCTAGGTGTTTTCTAAAGAATCTGTAAAATAATACCTCCCACAATTTGGATGCCTCTTGGCCCAGATTCAGGGGCCACTCTGGTCTACACATGGCCTTCCTGAACTTTATATTGTGTCTGTTCCAGTGGATGCAATGTTCAGATGTGCTAGCAGGCAATTGCAATTTAATCAATGGTTTTGAAATCATTCTGTAACCTAATTTAATTTAGCTGGTCAGTCCAAACCTTTGCCAAGGGAATGGAACCTGCTGCATGGTAACAGCCACTGAAAGCCACAGGTGGGAGCTGAGTGTCAGCTGGGGACCAAGGTGGGAGAAGTGCTCCCAGGAGCACAGTCAGTTGTTGCTCCCCATTCGAGGTATTACCACTCTTTGGCACTACTTACGACTCTGGGCTATATTAGGCAGCAAGCAAACAGTCAGTTCTCAAAATTGATGTGCTGAAAGCAGAAAATATAGACAAGCATAAGGAGCTGAGTAACTTCTACAAGGGGCAAATTATTGTGGCTGTATGACAGGACCTCTTGTCTTCCTTTTGGCTTTTTTCCCTTTTACTTGGGAGTCGCTACAGCGAATCATCTGATTCGCACGTTTGATTTGGCAGAGGTTTTTACGTCGGATGCCCTTCCTGTCACAACCCTTTTAGCAAGGGACAGAAACACGCTGACGACTTTGCAGCTACTCTTTACGAAAGTCAGCAATGGTTCTTTTACATGCCTCTCACCATAGACAGTGAGAGACATGGCCCGCCTTTGATAACCCAGTTCGCCGCACTGGGGGGGGGGGGGGGGGGGGGGGGCAGTGATGACCTTGTGGAGAGTGGGACTCAAAACCCCAACCTTTGGATCAGCGATCCAGCGCCCTATACCACTAGACCACCCCTGCCCCTTCTGTATGACAGGACCTCTATCTATCAAAATTGGTAAAAAGGTAAAAAAAGAATAGGGGACACAGTGAAAGCGCCACTGCCACCTACTGTAGAGGATGCACAATTACACTTAATTCTAGTACAGTATGGTAAAAACATGTTATCCAGCCTTCCCCCCGGAATCACACCGGGCATGCCCCATTATTTGAGAAGCACTGTACTATGAACATATGGACATCCAAAATGAATTGCAGGCAGGCAACTGCTTGTCAGCAGATAAAGCTAGTTTATCTCTTCCGATTTACTTTAGTCTCTGGGTTTTTTTTTCACTGGAAGTAGTTTTAGTTATTTTATTTATATATTGTTTTCTCCGAAACCCCAACTCTTTTCCACTTCAAACCAGGATGCAGAGGGAATCAACAGCATCCTGCTACTATCCACATGTCCATGGTTAATGGGGACCGAGACCCCCTGCGACCGCCGATTGTTGCGAAGTAGCATTGATCCCCCTGACTGACGGTATACATACATGTATATGTGTATATAATATCAATAAATACATATTCAATGCTATAAATGCTTATAATAACAATTAAACACTAAAAAATCATGCATAAGATGTAAATAAAATATAAATACACACACACATACAGATGCGCACCTCACATAAAAATGTAAGTAGTTTTGATGTGTGTATGTGTTTTCTTGTTTTTGTTTAGGCTTTTTTTATTTTTTTGCACAATTGGCCTTATTTTGTGGCATTTTCCTTAACTGTTTCCCCCAATTTTCCTTAATTACCTTGTTTTGTTTAAACTTTTCGATGAATATTTTTGAAACACCCGCGATGCGCTGAAGCCGCAGAAACTGAAGCACGAAGTAGTGAGGGATCACTATATTGGTAACTTTGATAGTCATTTTGATAACCTAGAGGACCCTTTAAGAACAGCATTTGTATCTATCCTAGATTCAGTCGGGATAAATCAGAATTTTATAGCCCCAAACGCTGGCCACACTCTCGATTTACTACTAACTTTTGGATGAAATATTGATACTATAGTTGCAGATTTAGCTCAGTTGGTAGAGAGTCCGCTTTACCCTCCAGAAGGTTGGAGTTCAAATCCGGCCCTGTCATACCATAAGACATTAAAATTTGGAAGTTGTTGCTTCCTGTTTGGCGCTCAGCATCAAAAGGATCGAACCACGCAATAACTGGCGCTGCACAGTTGCGACAGGTGCCCAGAGCACAAACCAAATTTCAATGTATGTAATGTACTTTGACAATAAAGAGTTAATTTAGTTTAGTTTAGTTTAGTTCTACAGTCAGAAAATATTTCAGATCTTTATCTTATCTCACTTACAATGCCTCTTAGTACTAATAAATACCCCTCGCCACATTATCACATTAAGTGTCCTATATGCTATACACTATTAAGAGTATACTTTACACACCCCCCCCCCCCCGCCTCTCTGTTTTTGTTGAGGTATACATTCTCCTTCGAGGATACTGGTGATTCTGATATTTCTGCTTCCTGAGGCCCCAACTTTTACTGTTTTACTGCGTAAAGCTGCTTTGTGACAATGTCAATTATAAAAAAAGTGCTATACAAATAAAACTAAATTGAATTGAATAGAATTTAAAAATGGAGCATTATGCATTAGAATAATGTGAACTGGTCTGAAGAGCAATTTCTTTTCCATTTAAGGGCGGCTGGGTGTGTGTGTGTGTGCATTGTGTTCATGAGGAAGACATGAGAGCAGGGCGGAAGGCAAGACCCCAGAAGGAGCGCGATGAGTCACTCAAAAAATAAAATTACACTGAATGGATTTAATGTGTGCGAGTGTATTTGGCTTGAGTTTATTGTTTCGAAAATACCTGATAAGATCTACTTAGGTGGTTTATGAGACAGCATGTAATTAATAATGATTATAAATGATTTAAAGTAAAACTAATTTAATTTTCATCATATGAGTTGTAAGAAATGCACCTTTGGTTTTATCTCTCTGATACACTGGCTTTTTCATGGTTGAGCAACTGCACCAACTGAAATCTTTACCCTCTACTGAGCTGTATAAAGTAATTAAAGTATATGTATTTTGTCTAGTTATTACAGAAACAATACACTAAGGAGAATAAAGGAAAACTGGCTCACAGAAAGCTCTGTGTGCTTTAATTAATGAATGTTTATTCATTCGCTGGAGACTGTTTGCTAGATGAAGCCCCCTGTGTATATTTACCAGTAGTGCAAGATGTTGCATGGAAAAAAGTTATTTTCTGCTTATTTTGATTGATGGCAAATGCAGTACACTGCAAACACTGAACAGAGTACATGGACAGTTGTGGTCTAGTGGTATAGGATGCTGGATCGCTGATCGCTGGTTGGGGGTTTGAGTCCCACTCTCCACAAGGTTGTCACTCTTCCCCCAATGTAGCTAACTGGGTTATCAAAGGCCGGATATGTCTCTCACTGTCTATGGTGTGAGGTTCATGTAAACGAACCATTGCTGACTTTCATAAAGAATAGCTGCATAGCCGTCAGCGTGTTTCTGTCCCTTACTAAAAGTGTTGTGTCATGAAGGGCATCCGACGTAAAAACCTATACCAAATCAAACGTGCGAATCATTCGCTGTTGCAACCCCTGAAAAGGGGAAAAAGCCAAAAGGAAATCGCTCATATGTGTGTATTATATATATATATATATATATCATCATCATCATTTTCTGTAACCGCTTCATCCTAATTAGGGTCACAGGGAGGCTGGTGCCCATTCCAGCCAACTCAGGTCGAGGGCAGAGTACACCCTGGACAGCTCGCAAGGCCATCGCAGGGCGGAAACACGCTGACGGCTTTGCAGTCTACTCTTGTCGAAAGGCAGCAATGGTTCTTTTAGATTGCCTCACACCATAGACAGTGAGAGACATGGCCGGCCTTTGATAACCCAGTTAGCTGCACTGGGGGGGACAGTGACAACCTTGTAGAGAGTGGGACTCGAACCCCCAACCTTTTGGATCAGCGATCCGGCACCCTATACCACTAGACCACCACTGCCCCTTTATATATACAGATCATTATCATCATCATCATCGTCTTCCGCTAAGTCCGGGGTCGGGTCGTGGGGGCAGCAACCTAAGCAAAGAGATCCAGACGTCCCTCTCCCCAGCAACCACTTCCAACTCTCCCGGGGGGGGGGGGGGGGGGCACCGAGGCGGTCCCAGACAAGCCGAGAGACATAGTCCCTCCAGCGTGTTCTAGGTCAACCCCGAGGTCTCTTCCTGGTTGGACATGCCCGAAACACCACACCAGGGAGGCGTCCGGGAGGCATTCTGACCAGATGCCCGAGCCACCTCAACTGGCCCCTCTCAATGCGGAGGAGCATTGGATCTACTCCGAGCTCTTCACGGATGGTTGAGCTTCTCACCTTATCTCTAACGGAGAACCCCATCACCCAGCGAAGGAAGCCCATTTCAGCCACTTGTATCCACTATCTTGTTCTTTCGGTCACTACCCAAAGCTCGTGGCACCATAGGTGAGGGTTGGAACGTAGATCAACTGGTAAATTGAAAGCTTCGCCTTGCAGCTCAGCTCCTTCTTCACCACGACAGACCAGTACAGGGTCCATTTAACAGCAGAGGCTGCAGTGATCTGTCTGTTGATCTCCCACTCCATCATTCCCTTAGTTGTGAACAAGACCCCAAGATACTTAAACTCCTTGTTTCCAAACCGGAGAGTGCATTCCACCCTTATCCGACTGAGAACTATGGCTTTGGACTTGGAGGTGCCGATTTTCATCCCATCTGCTTCGCACTTGACTGCGAATCACTTCAATGAGAGCTGGAGGTCCCGGCTTGATGAAGCCAAAAGGACAATATCATCTGCAAAAAGCAGAGACGAGATCTGATGGCCGCCAAACCAGAATCACCCAATGCCTCAGTTACGCGTAGAAATTCTGTTCATAAAAAATATAACACTAACAACGTTGAACATCACGCCTTCAATTTCGAACTTGAGACTCATCACTCTGTCTGACACTCTTTTCACTTCAATAACATTCCTGACAAACCCGTCCTTCAAGATGACTCCTACTCTATTTCTCTTCCCATTCACACCATAATAAAACAGCTTAAACCCTGCTCCTAAGCTTCTAGCTTTGCTACCTTTCCACCTGGTCTCCTGAACACATAATATGTCCACCTTCCTCCTCTACATCATGTCTGCCAGCTTTCTATATTTTCTTTGCATAGTTCCAACATTCAAAGTCCCTACTCTCAGTCCTAGACTCATGCTTTTCCTCTTCTCTCTCAGCTTATGGACACACCTTCCGCCTCTCCTTCTTCGACCAATTTCCATCAGCACCCTGTTGGTTCACAGCACTGATGGCAGTCGTTGTTAACCCGGGCCTCGACCGATCCGGTATGGAGGTAATATTTGTGATTTGCATGATAAAGTTTGGCATTGGTTTTACACCGAATGCCCTTCCTGACACAACTCTCTGCATTTATCCAGGCTTGGGACCGGCGTAAGGGGGAGAGACACTGGTTTGTGTGGTAAAGAGTGCTACAGCCATGACAAAAACCACATTGTATCTCCTGAATCTGAGGTTCGACTATCGGTCGGATCCTCCTCTCCATTACCCCTGCATAGACTTTCCTGGGTATCCTGAAGAGTGTGATTCCCTGATAATTGGAACACACCTTCTGGTCGCCCTTTTTAAAAATGGGGACTACCACCCCAGTTTGCCAATCCAGAGGTACAGCCCCTGATGACCATGCAATGTTGCAGGGACGTCTCAACCAAAACTAGTCCTACAGCATCCAGAGCCCTGAGATATTCAGGACGGATCTCATCCAACCACAGAGCCCTATTCACTGCATTCTCATGTCACCATTAATATTAATACAATCAAAATGCATTGTCACAGAACTATTTCGTGAGGTCCCTTCTTCTTTTCTTCTTTTACTTTCGGCTGCTCCCTTCAGGGGTCGCCACAGCAAATCATCCGCCTCCACCTCACCCTGTCCTCCGCATCTTCTTTTCTGACTCCAACGACCTTCATGTCTTCCTTCACCACATCCATAAATCTCTTCTTCGGTCTTCCTCGAGGCCTTCTGCCTGGTAGTTCCAACTTCAGCATCCTACTGCCAATATACTCACTATCCCTCCTCTGTACATGTCCAAACCATCTCAATCTAGCCTCTCTGACTTTGTCTCCAAAACATCTTACGTGGGCTGTCCCTCTGATATACTCATTTCTGATCCTATCCATATATTTCGTGAGGTCCCTATAACCTTGAAATTAGGTGATCCAGTTTCAGTAGGTGTGAAGACCTTGACAATAAGTATAACAGGTATGGATTGCAATTCAATGCAACAACAACAACAACAACAACCAAAAAAACACACTCTAGAGTCTTAATTGACCTCTGTGACTTTGAAAAATTGGTCAAGGTGGCCTGGTTTCGATATGTTGCAACGGCGCACTGTAGGGAAAATTCAACAAATATTAAATAAACCTATAAGTACCAGCACTACTATAATGTTAAAAAAACTACATTTCTTGGCAGTGGTCAAGGTAATGGGCTACTGATCTAAAGGTTGGAATTCAATCCCCAGTACCACCACTACTGGGCACTTGAGGTAGGTAAGGTAAGTCTGTTGGGTTTTTACACCCAAGCCTAGTGGCTTAGCCTCGTGGCTCATCAGGCCAGTACTTATACCCGGTTTCCATAGCATGAAGCGACCAGGAGTTCAACTCCCCCTGGATGGGATGCTAGTCCATCGCAGGTTACCTTCCCAGTATATTTTTACTGGTACCCATTTATACTGCTGAACAGAGGCACACTTGTGGTTGAGACCTTGCCCAGGGGTCTTAGCACAGTGAGGGTCTCAGTGGGATTCAAACTCACAACCTCCTGATCATGAGCACAGCACCCTAACCACTACACCACTGGCCCCACACTGGGCACTTGAGCAAGCCCCCTAACTCTTAATTGCTCAGTTGTGTGTGTGTGTGTGTGTGTATATATATATATATATATATATATATATATATATATATATATATATATATATATATATATATATATATATATATATATATATATATATATATATATATATTTTTTTAATATATTTTTATATTTTTATGTGTATATATATATATATATATATATATATATATATATATATATATATATATATATATATATATATATATATATATATAATTGTAAGTTGGATAAACGCGCCCTCAAATACCGTACATGTAAAATATAAACAAGAAGTGTCTGTAGTGGTGGTAAAGGATGTGGACAATCATCATCATCATCATCATCATCATCATCATCATCATCATCATCATCACCATCATCATCTTAATATAATTATCATTTATTCCACATTAAAATGGCGTGAAATTAAGTTAAACTTTTCTCAAAATTAACAACAAAATTTAGATTATCACAGAAAAACATACATCTTAAACAAGAGAAAAAATACAGAATACTACAATCAATAGCTTGTCTTCTTCTTTCTTCTTTTACTTTCGGCTGCTCCCTTCAGGGGTTGCCACAGCAAATCATCCGCCTCCACCTCACCCTGTCCTCCGCATCTTCTTTTCTGACTCCAACGACCTTCATGTCTTCCTTCACCACATCCATAAATCTCTTCTTCGGTCTTCCTCGAGGCCTTCTGCCTGGTAGTTCCAACCTCAGCATCCTACTGCCAATATACTCACTATCCCTCCTCTGTACATGTCCAAACCATCTCAATCTAGCCTCTCTGACTTTGTCTCCAAAACATCTTACGTGGGCTGTCCCTCTGATATACTCATTTCTGATCCTATCCATCCTCGTTACTCCCAGGGAGAACCTCAACATTTTCATCTCCGCTACCTCCAGCTCTGCCTCCTGCCTTTTCCTCAGCGCCACTGTTTCTAAGCCATACAACATCGCTGGCCTCACCACCATCTTGTACACTTTTCCCTTCATTCTTGCTGACACTCTCCTATCGCACATCACACCGGATACTTTTCTCCAACCATTCCAGCCTGCCTGCACACGCTTCTGCACCTCTTTTCCACACTCTCCATTGCTCTGGATTGTTGAGCCTAAGTACTTAAAATCCTCCACCTTCGTTATCTCTGCTCCCTGTAACATCACCGTTCCTCCTGGGTCCTTCTCATTCACACACATGTATTCTGATTTTCTGAGGCTAACCTTCATTCCTCTCCTTTCCAGGGCATGCCTCCACCTCTCTATATTTTCCTGCACTTGTTCTCTGCTCTCACTACAGACCACAATGTCATCTGCAAACATCATAGTCCATGGAGATTCTTGTCTCACCTCGTCTGTCAGCCTGTCCATCACCATAGCAAACAAGAAGGGGCTCAGAGCTGACCCTTGATGCAGTCCCACCTCCACCTTGAATTTGTCGGTCACACCGACAGCACACCTCACCACTGTCTTACATCTCTCATACATGTCCTGCACCACTCTAACATACTTCTCTGCCACTCCAGACTTCCTCATGCAATACCACAGTTCTTCTCTCGGCACCCTGTCATATGCTTTTTCCAGATCCACAAAGGCACAATGTAGCTCCCTCTGACCTTCTCTGTACTTCTCTATTAACATCCTCAAGGCAAACATTACATCTGTGGTGCTCTTTCTTGGCATGAATCCAAACTGTTGTTCACAAATGCTGACCTCTGCCCTTAGTCTAGCTTCCACTATTCTTTCCCATAACTTCATCGTATGGCTCATCAACTTTATCCCTCTGTAGTTGCTGCAACTCTGCACGTCTCCCTTGTTCTTTAAAATGGGCACCAGCACACTTCTCCTCCACTCCTCCGGCATCTGCTCACTCTCTAGTACCTTGTTGAATGTTCTTGTCAGAAAATCTACTGCTACCTCTCCTAGACACTTCCATACCTCCACAGGTATATCATCGGGACCAACTGCCTTTCCATTCTTCATCCTCTTCAATGCCCTTCTCACTTCACCCTTACTGATCTTTGCTACATCCTGCTCCTCAATGGTTACCTCTTCTACTCTTTTTTCTCTCTCATTTTCCTCATTCATCAGCTCTTCAAAATACTCTTTCCATCTTCCCAGCACACTTCTGTCATTAGTCAATACAGTTCCCTCTCTGTCCTTTATCAATCTAACTTGCTGCACGTCCTTCCCATCTCTATTTCTCTGCTGTGCCAACCTGTATAGATCATTTTCTCCCTCTTTACTATCCAACCTATCATACAAGTCATCATACGCCCTCTGTTTGGCCTTATCCACTGCTACTTTCGCCTTACGCTGTGTCTCCCTGTACTCCTGTTTACTCTCTTCGGTCCTCTCAATGTCCCACTTCTTCTTGGCTAACCTTTTCCTTTGTACACACTCCTGCACTTCCTCATTCCACCACCAAGTCTCCTTATCTACTTTCCTTCCAGAGGACACACCAAGTACTCTCCTACCTGTGTCCCTGATCACATTTGCTGTGGTTGTCCAGTCATTTGGAAGCACTTCCTGGCCACCCAAAGCCTGTTTCAACTCCTCCTTGAAGACAACACGACACTCTTCCTTTTTCAGCTTCCACCACTTTGTCTTCTGCTCTGCCTTTGCCTTTTTCACCTTTCTCACCATCAGAATCATCCTGCACACCACCATCCTATGCTGTTTGGCAACACTCTCACCCACGATGACTTTGCAGTCACTGACTTCCTTCAAATTACATCGCCTACACAAGATGTAGTCTACCTGTGTGCGCCTACCTCCGCTTTCATAAGTCACCCTATGCTCCTGTTTCTTCTCAAAGAACGTATTCACCACAGCCATTTCCATCCTTTTTGCAAAATCTATCAACATCTGTCCTTCTGCGTTCCTGTCCTGGATACCAAACCTGCCCATCACTTCCTCGTCCCCTCTGTTGTCTGCCCCAACATGTCCATTGAAGTCTGCACCTATGACCACTCTTTCACCTCTGGGGGTACTCTGCATCACTTCATCTAAGTCACTCCAGAATCTCTCCTTCTCTTCTAGCTCACATCCTGCCTGTGGGGCATAAGCACTAACAACATTGAGCATTACACCTTCAATTTCTAACTTGAGACTCATCACTCTGTCTGACACTCTTTTCACTTTTAGAACATTCCTGACAAAATCCTCCTTCAAGATGACTCCGACTCCATTTCTCTTCCCATCCACACCGTGATAAAATAGCTTAAACCCTGCTCCTAAGCTTTTAGCTTTGCTACCTTTCCACCTGGTCTCCTGAACACACAGTATGTCCACCTTCCTCCTCTGCATCATGTCAACCAGCTCTCTACCTTTTCTGTGCATAGTTCCAACATTCAAAGTCCCCACTCTCAGTCCTAGACTCATGCCTTTCCTCTTCTCTCTCTGCCTACGGACACGCCTCCCACCTCTCCTTCTTCGACGTCTTCGACCAACAGTAGTCCAATTTCCATCAGCACCCTGTTGATTGACAGCACTGATGGCGGTCGTTGTTAACCCGGGCCTCGACCGATCCGGTATGGAGGTAATACTTTTGATTTGCATTATCAATAGTTGGCATTGGTTTTACGTCGGATGCCCTTCCTGACACAACCCTCTGCATTTCTCCGGGCTTGGGACCGGCATGAGGGGGAGAGACACTGGTTAGTGCCCCCCCACCTCATGGCTGCATTACAATCAATAGCTTGTCTCTGAAAAAAAAATCCTGTTGCAAAAGAGCAAGTCTAGCTCATAAGAAAAAAATGTAGACCTAGAAACAGTAAAACTGGGGCTGCTGACTGTGTGCAGTTTTTATTCATACATCACTTGGTGCAAACACTGTCAGTTCCAGTCCCACTCACAGTGTGTGATGGACAGGGCTACAATTAAATTGCAAATAGGATTGCAGAGGTGTCAACTGCAAAGGCTGTTACTTTATCAATATTGCATAGATATATACCAGTTCACACGTTAATACTGAAGTGTCAAACAAATCTTTGCAATTTTATTCATAGCATTGTATGAAATAGGGGCCACCAAAGATAAAATGCAAATTTTTAAAGACATAGATTGGAATTCAAAGTGTTTGCACTTATCTGTGAAACACAACTGCAAGGACACATGCGAAATAACAACTACGAATGCCTAAGCCCACAGGTTTCTGAAAATTATTGAAAATGAGCTGAGCTGCAAAATGGCAGATTTACTTGCAGGCAGCACAGTGGCACAGTAGTTAGCTCCCCCCACCCGCCGCCGCATCCCATTAAAAAACAAACAACAATAAAATCACAAAAAGGTTCTGAGTTTGAATCCTGGACTATGGCGTTATTACGTAGATTTGCATGTTCTTCCCATGTTTGCATGGGTTTCCTTTGGGTATTCCGGTTTCCTCCTACAGTTCAAATACGTGAATATCAGGCTAATTTAACTCTATGAAATTGTCCATAAGTGTGTGTGTGTGTGTGTGTGTGTGTGTGTGTGTGTGTGATGGCTCTGCGATGGTCTATCAAATGGTTCAGATGTACTCAGTTTTCACTGAATTCACCGGAGAAAGGCTCCTGCTCCTTATTTAGTCATTAGCAGAAGCTGCGTAGAGTATTAAGACCAACTTAAGCAGATGTCTTCCTAGTCAGAGTTCTGTTGTAATAAAACGAGAATGGAGGATAATTGAATGTTTCAGGTCTATTTTGTAACACAGGTAAATAAGAATGCTGTGTATTTTTGGGTGTCTTCAGTAACTTGTCCCATATAAGTGTTGAAAGGTATAAGCTAAAATACTGATTATCTGGACATGCAACAATATGGCAGCATCTCAGCCCTATTCAGCTCTATATAGACAATATAGTAACCCCCCATTATTCGCGAGGGTTGCGTTCCGCCCCTTCCCGCGGATCAAGAAAATCTGTGAATTATTGATGTGATTTGAAAACCCTATGTCTGTCTTCCTTTTGGCTTTTTCCTTGTTACTCGGGAGTCGCCACAGCGAATCATCTGATTCGCACATTTGATTTGGCAGAGGTTTTTACATCGGATGCCCTTCCTGTCACAACCCTTTTTAGCAAGGGACAGAAACACGCTGACGACTCTACAGCCTACTCTTTATGAAAGTCAGCAATGGTTCCTTTACATGCCTCTCACCATAGACAGTGAGAGACATGGCCCGCCTTTGATAACCCAGTTAGCTGCACTGGGGGGGGGGGGGGGGGCAGTGACAACCCTGTGGAGAGTGGGACTCGAACCCCCAACCTTTGGATCAGCGATCCAGCGCCCTATACCACTAGACCACCATTTGAAAACCCTATGTATGACATTAAATGCGCTAAAATATGCGTGTTAAAGGCATTCTATATCAAGTCGTACTCATTAATGAAGTAATAATGCAGTAAAATGTTGTAATGATTAAGTAAAAACTTTTTAATTTTGTACTGTGATAATATTTATGAATGAATAAAGCGCTTAGGCTCCTTGCTAGAAGCTAGAGAAGATGCAGGGCGTTTGAGTGACATCATAAGGTTAAATTATTATTAAAAACACCAAAAAAACGTGAATTCCCAATTCAAGCAATCACGTTGATGACATGTGTGCGAAGGAGAAAAAAAATAGCTGTACACATCATTTGTAACCAATCAGCAAGAAGGAGAAACAAAAGCTCTCAGCCATTGGCTAAATTAGAATCACGTTCCAGTAACTTCCGGGTTTGTCGCTAATTCGCGAGTATGCGGGGCCGCGAGTGCTGAACCGCGAATGGGCAAGGGCTTACTGTATATAGATTTAGACACTGCCTAAAAGAAGAGCTCATGACGGATGGCTCTTGATAGGTGTCAGAACTCATCTGTCAACTTTGATTTGTATCACCTGTGTTATTAGTTTAGATATTTCTTTTTCGAGCTCATGTTCTGTCAAGCTTTTGATTTCAGCATTTGCTCCATGAACATTTATTTACCTGCAAGTCTGTTTAGTGACCAGAGTTAGAATGTGTGCTTTGTATTTTGCAAGAGTCTGAGTGGTGGTATATGAGCATCTATTTTTGTGGCTTTGGTTTTGTTAATAATAAAATTACTGTTTTTTTACTGATGTGTATTATCATGCAGGTCAGAGATACATAAAATCAAATCAGCATGAACTCAGTTAACATGGCAGCGTTACTGCGCTTCCTGAGTAATTACACGTGCACACTGGACAGGACCAGGAACAAACATCTAAATCCATGTTCTATGATTATGTGCCCTGCTCGGTAGTGTAACTATAATTACACCTAGTGGTGAAAAACAGGAACTGCAAGAATATTTTAAGGAGATCTCTTTGAGGACGGAATGAAGGTGCTCATTGCATGTTTTATGAGCACGTATGGAGAGAACAAGGAGAGTCACTCTGTTCTGATTTGCTTAATCCCAATAAGCGTTACTAGTGCCCATCATAGCTGACTCTGGGAAAGGGCAGGGTACACCCTGTACAGCTTACCAGGCCATCATAGGGCATTAAAAAAGCTAATGGCATCCCAATTACCTACTCTTTTCAAGTGACAAGAATAATTCCTTTACATGTCTCTCACCACAAACAGGTGACCACCATTCTAAATCTCTGTTCAGTTCATTTTCTGTACCCGCTTAATCCTAACTTGGGTCGCGGGGAGGCTGGTGCCCATCCCAGCCAACTTCGGGCGAGGGCAGAGTACACCCTGGACAGCTCGCCAGGCCATCGCAGGGCGAAAACACGCTGACGGCTTTGCAGCCTACTCTTGTCGAAAGTCAGCAATGGTTCTTTTACATGCCTCACACCATAGACAGTGAGAGACATGGCCCACCTTTGATAACCCAGTTAGCTGCACTGGGGGGTCGGACAGTGACAACCTTGTGGAGAGTGGGACTCGAACCCCCAATCTTTGGATCAGCGATCCATCGCCCTATACCACTCGACCACCACTGCCCCATTCTAAATCTTTTTTTTTGAGCTTTTATTTAACTTAGATCATCCTGTCAAGCTAATAGTTATGGCCATGAGCAATGTCTGATATTTTACAAATGTTGTCACAACTGTACAGTGAGTCGTCGACTTACGACCTATGCGAGTTACGTCTGATCGACTTTACGACCGCAAAAGTGGTGAAGCATGATTCATGGCAGTGCAGTGCGAGTGTTGCGTACGACAGTTGTTTGCGCTGCCGGCAGCGCCAGCATCTTAAAAGGCCAAGCAGGAGATGATGCAGAGTCACTTCTAACAGCTCAGAGCAAATCTATTCATCTACTTTAATGCCACGTCACTGTGGCGCGAAGCTGAGAGCCAATCCTTTCTGTGTGGGCGGGTCCGATACCTTGAAACTCTAATTTTATTGGACTCACACACTGCAGTGTTTATGTGACAGGAAGCGTATCTCAAGTTTTGGCAATCAGCTGGTCTGCGGGTTGAAGTTTTTCCATGTCTGTCCTTTTGTGTTTGCTTGCCAGCTGTGCTTGGCTTTGTGGAAATGAGCCGATCAAAACGAGGGGAATTTATCTCTTTACTCAAACAATACGTGCAATCTGTGGCTGTTGTTCTAAGCCAATAAAATTGGAGTTTGAAGTATCGGACCCGCCCACACAGTGGAGTACAGAAAGGATTGGCTCTCCGCTGCGCCACAGTGACCTGGAATTGAAAATAGATGTATAGATTTAAATGCGCGAGACTACGTTGGTTAACCTGTCATCTTTTGTTCTAATTATTTAATAATAATGTCATTAAACTCACAATAAAACACACTGTAGAATACCAGTTCATTTTTCATTTTAAGGTATTTTTCATAGGTTTGTTCAAGAATTCATTCAAACCCCATTCCAATTCCTTTTTCTTTTCTTTACTCATTCATTCATTTTCTGAACTTCTTAATCCTAATTAGGTGTTGCAGGGAGGCTGGCGCCCTTCTTCTTCTTTTCCCTTCAGCTTTTCCCTTCAGGGGTCTCCACAGTGAATCATCTGCCTCCATCTCACCCTATCCTCTGCATCTTCTTCTCTTATACCAGCTACCTTCATTTCCTGCTTCACCACATTCAGGAATTGTCTCTTTGTTCTTCCTCTAGGCCTTCTGCCTGGTAGTTCCAACCTCAGCATCCTACTACGAATATACTCACTATCCCTCCTCTGTACATGTCCAAACCATCTCAATCTAGCCTCTCTGACTTTGTCTCCAAAACGTCTTACATGTGCTGTCCCTCTGATGTACTCATTCCTGATCCTATCCATCCTCGTTACTCCCAAAGAAAACCTCAACATTTTCATCTCTGCTACCTCCAGCTCTGCCTCCTGTCTTTTCCCCAGGGCCACTGTTTCTAAACCATACAACATCGCTGGCCTCAACACTGTCTTGTACACTTTTCCTTTCATTCTTGCCGATACTCTCCTATCACACATCACACCGGACACTTTTCTCCAACCATTCCAACCTGCCTGCACACGCTTCTTCACCTCTTTTCCACACTCTCCACTTCTCTGGATTGTTGACCCTAAGTACTTAAAATCCTCCACCTTCTTTATCTTTCCTCCCTGCATCCTCACCGTTCCTCTTGGGTCCTTGTCATTCACACACATGTATTCTGTTTTACTGTGGCTAACCTTCATTCCCCTACTTTCCAGGGCATACCTCCATCTCTCTAGATTTTCCTGCACTTGTTCTCTGCTCTCACTACAGATCACAATGTCATCTGCAAACATCATAGTCCATGGAGATTCTTGTCTGACCTCATCTGTCAGCCTGTCCATCACCATAGTATACAAGAAGGGGCTCAGAGCTGACCCTTGATGCAGTCCCACCTCCACCTTGAACTCTTCTGTCACACCAACAGCACACCTCACCACTGTCTTACATCTCTCATACATGTCCTGCACCACTCTAACATACTTCTCTGCCACTCCAGACTTCCTCATACAATACCACAGTTCCTCTCTCGGCACCCTGTCATATGCTTTCTCCAGATCCACAAAGGCACAATGCAGCTCTGTCTGATCTTCTCTATTCTTCTCTATTAACATGCTTTTTGGCACCCATCTAAGCCAAATCTGGGCGAGGACAGTGTACACCATAAACAGGTCACCAGGACATTGGAAGGCTTTTTTCTTGACTCTTTTATTTATTTATTTATTTAATATACAGGGATCCCTCACCATCCGTGGTTAATGGAGACCAAGGACCACGACTGCTGATTTCCGTGAAGTAGTATCGACCCCCCTGTTGAACTATATGTACATGTATCTATCTAGCCCGCCATGAAGGATAACGCCCTGGTTATCATCTTCATGGAGGTTTTATTGGCAGGATTAGTGCAGTGGTTTGCCATTGCCTTCTGCACGATGCGAACCTACTGGCAATTTAGAACGGCCAATTAACCTACTGTGCATGTCTTTGAATTGTGGGAGGAAACCGGAGCACCCGGAGGAAACCCACGCAAGCACAGGGAGAACATTCAAGCTCCACACAGAAACACCCACGCCAGGAATCGAACTCAGGCCTTCTTGCTGTGAGGCTGACGTGCTAACCACTACTCCACCGTGCCGCCACATGTATATGTATATGTGTATTAAATATCAATAAATAGATATTCAATGCTATAAATACTTATAACAAATAAACATTCAAAAATAATGCATAAGATGTAAATAAAATACACACACATACAGACGCGTACGCACACAGATGCGCACCTCACATAAAAATGTAAGTAGTTTTTTTTTTTTTTTTTTGCATAATTGGCCGTATTTTACAGCATTTCCCTTAACTTTTCCCCCATTTTCCTTAATTTCCTTATTTTAAAAAATTTTCGATGAATATTTTTTAAAATCCCGTGATGCACTGAAGCCACAGAAACCGAAGCACGAAGTAGCGAGGGATCACTGTACTGCATTACTCTTAGAAGGGAAAGTATTGTCTCTGTATTTACCCTCCACCCAACTCAAAATGAGAATCCACAAATTAAGTGGGCTGCTGCACATATTGAGGGTTGGATGCCTTGCTCAAAAACACTTCAGCTATGAAGTTCCTGCTGCTTTGGGAATCAAACCAGTGGCCTTTCAGTCCCGAAGCTGCTTTTCTAACCATCACACTGCAGCTGCTTTCCACTGTGCACTAATATATTATTCAGGATGAAGGTTATTAATAAACTCACTCATTTGCTGAACTGCATGATCCTTCTATTAGGGAGGGGGGGGGGGGGATGGAGACTAATATATTGGTCGAATGGCTCACCAGATCATCACAGGGCAAATACACACAACCATTCACCCTCACACTTATGGGCAATCTTGAACAGTCAGCTTGTCTAATATCCATGTGTTTTGTTTGTGGGAGGAAATTAGGGTACCTGGAGGGAGAAAACCCATGCAAGTGCTGGAAGAACATGCAAACTCAATACAGAGACATCCTCGTCCAGGACTCAAACCCAGAACCTTCTTGTTAAAAGGTGGACATCCTAACCACTATGCCTACACTTCTTCTTCTTTCCCTTTCGGCTTGTACCCTTTTTTAGGGGTAGCCACAGCGAATGATTCGCATGTTTGATTTGGAATAGGTTTGTACCTCGGATGCCCTTCCTGATGCAACCCTTAAGCAAAGGGCAGAAACACGCTGATCACTATGCAGACACTATGAGTTATCAATATATATGATCAATACTGATGTCATGGGAAGTGTGAGTATGAAATGCTGTGCGAATGTTGGCCCTGTGATGGCCTGTTGAGCTGTCCAATGTGTACCCCACCCTTGCTCAAATTCGGCGGAGATGGGCACTAGCCCATCACGACCCTAATTAGGATGAAGCGGTTCAGAAAATGAATGAAAACCTCTCTTCTTTGCACATAATGGAATATTGTTGTGAGAGACGTGTATTTCATTACTAAACCTGAAATCCATGCTCGTCGGCAGCTTTATATTAATGACTACTTAGCCGAAAAGGAAATCAGTTGCAGTTATATTGCTTTGCTGAGGAAGAACACAACCGAGTTGTGAAGAAAAACTGGGTCCTCGTACAATAGGCTCGGTAATACTCACTATTTTTTAAAGAATATCCGTATAGTTTTGTGAGTTGGTGCAGTGAAGGGTTGATTAATTGTATCACACACAGGCACAGCACTGGGCTCATGTTCAGTCCTCCAAAACACGGAGTCGTGCATATCAATGCATCCATGATATCAAGTGCTTTATGATGAATGACTAAAATGCTTGCTACCGAACATGTGAGCACAGAACCAGGTGTGTTATATCCGATTATTTTCTTTGTGGATGTCGTCTGCATAACCAACAACCCCCCACCGTTTCCAGAAACATCTCCCCTAGTTGTACACTGTACCCTGCGATCAACTTGAATGTACCTTGGGGGTGCTGGGTTCAAATCCATGAATAAGGGTTTTATAGTATTAGAAACAGTTGAAGTGGAGCCCCAAGTGGAGGAGTTTAAGTATCTTGGGGTCTTGTTTACGAGTGAGGGAAGGATGGAGCGAGAGATCGACAGACGGATCGCTGCAGCCTCTGCTGTTAAGCGGTGCCTGTACCGGTCCGTCGTGGTGAAGAAGGAGCTGAGCCGCAAGGCGAAGCTCTCAATTTACCAGTCGATCTACGTTCCAACCCTCACCTATGGTCACGAGCATTGGGTAATGACCGAAAGAACAAGATCACGGATACAAGCGGCTGAAATGAGCTTCCTTCGCCGGGTGGCAGGGTTCTCCCTTAGAGATAGGGTGAGAAGCTCCACCATCCGGGGAGAGCTCGGAGTAGATCCGCTGCTCCTCCGCATTGAGAGGGGCCAGTTGAGGTGGCTCGGGCATCTGGTCAGAATGCCCCCTGGACACCTCCCTGGTGTGGTGTTTCGGGCATGTCCAACCGGGAAGAGACCCCGGGGTCGACCTAGAACACACTGGAGGGACTATGTCTCTCGGCTTGTCTGGGACCGCCTCGGTGTCCCCCCGGGAGAGTTGGAGGAAGTAGCTCGGGAGAGGGATGTCTGGACCTCTTTGCTAAGGTTGCTGCCCCCGCGACCCGACCCTGGACTAAGCGGATGATGATGATGATGATGATGATGATGATGATGATGATGATGATGAGAAACAGTTGAAGCCAGACATCCCCAGACACCAAGCCACAGACCTGTAGCAGTTTGGGGGTCATTTCGTACCAGGCAATCAGAAAGTCTGAATAAAACCAATAATTTATTAATTATTGGAGCCTGAAATATCTTTTATTTTGAAAATCTGCTCGTCTTGGTCAATTGATAAGGTACATCAAAAATAAACCCACAAGCCCCCAAAAATTAGGTAAGAAAAAAAACAAAACAAAACAAAACAAACACAAAAAAACATTTTTGGAAAGCTTCCCACTGTTTCAGCGGGATGACAAGATGTTTTTACGCACTTTGATTTTAATTGGTTATTTACCAGTCCGTCAAAATATTGTTTTACCTGAAACCCATTCTGAAACTGAACTTTTTTGGTACAGAAAAGGCTGGGAATCACAGATTTAAACAGCTTCCAAGCTTCCTACTGGTGAAGAAGCCCCGTTATATGGCAGTGGTAGTACAGTTGTTAAGGAGTGATCACATTAACCCCCAAGTGACCGGGCTATTTTGGCGACTAATATGACCGAGTGGGGTCATTTGTGAACCCGTTTACTTTACATAAGAATATTTCTATATGAATGATTGTTTAAGGGTTCTTCATATTTATTTCACTCTCTAATATATTTATCCATCATCTTATGGAGTTCGATATATTTTTACAAAAAAGCAAAAACACACAATGATAGAACAATATTATATTTATTTACACAACTGTTGTCTGTTAAATCTTGTAATATGCATGGTGCCTTTTATTTCTTTGCATTTTTTCTGTTGGCCATGCTTCCCCGCAAAACAGTAAATATAAAATGCTTAGAGTTGGCAAATTACAACACCATCTGAAGATATAATGTAAAAAATCTCATAAATATTCTTGAGGTCATAAATGACCCCGCACACCTTTGGATTATACTCGCCACACGGATTGGCTGATCCTTAGAAAATTCTATCAACAAATGAAGGACAAATAGATCGATTAATTCTTGGTCGAAACTTTTTTTCCGATTAAAATTAGAAAAATGGCGTCCGAATATATATGCCCGGGGTCAAGGTTGTCACCCCAGTGTGCAGCTAACTGGGTTATCAACGGCCGGCCATGTCTCTCACTGTCTATGGTGTGAGGTTTATGTAAAAGAACCATTGCTGACTTTCGACAAGAGTAGCCGCAAAGCTGTCAGCGTGTTTCTAATCAGGAGTCAGAGTCCCCCTGAGGCAGTTCATTCACAGCCATGTTCTGGCAACTCCAGATGCGGCACTGGAATTCAGTCGTATCTGCTTCTGCCCTTCCATTGGATCCTTCCGGTGGCGCCAAGAGGGGGGGACTTGCTGCTTGGACAACAGCCTGTCCTCCATCCTTCCTACCCAGGCTCTGCGCACTGGAGAGTATCCCCAGCCGGGATACCAGCCAGAGCACAGCTCCATAGTCCTTTGAGACTGACAGACTCCAAATTACAATGGAGGTGTCACTATTCGAGTTACGACCTAGATCGGTTCCAACTAACCAGTTGTAAGTCTGATTGGTTGTAAGTCGAATATTTAACACAGCAAAACTGAAACCATCCAGCACTCACTATGAATTCATAGCGAATAAACTTGTAGCCTTACTTTGCACTGCTCGCAACATCAGGTTCACATTTCTTTGCCTATTGTCTTCCAACCACGTGTATAGCAACTTTTCTATCTCTGCAATCGGTCCTTCATGCTGTTTTTAGTTGATTCTGTTGGGGCTGCTGCTTTCACTGCTTCCTTCATGCCGTCCTTGTCCTTCAAAATTGTAGACACCGTGGAATGGGAGAGATGGAGATCTCCAGCGATGGAATTTACTTTTTTTCCTCCATCATACTGATTTATCACTTTCATCTTCGTCTCCGACGACAATGCATTTCTTGCTTTCTTGGTAGAATCGCCATCTGATGAATCGGACTTCCTTTTGGGGGCCATGGTAACATTGTATCTTCTTCTTCTTTTCCTTCCGGCTTTTCCCTTCAGGGGTTGCCACAGCGAATCATCTGCCTCCATCTCACCCTATCCTTTGCATCTTCTTCTCTTACACCAACGACCTTCATGTCCTCCTTCACCACATCCATGAATCGTCTCTTTGGTCTTCCTCTAGGCCTTCTGCCTGGTAGTTCCAGCCTCAGCATCCTATTACCAATATACTCACTATCCCTCCTCTGTACATGTCCAAACCATCTCAATCTAGCCTCTCTGACTTTGTCTCCAAAACGTCTTACATGTGCTCCAAAACGTCTTACATGTGCTGGTAACATTGTATAGTAAATGAATGTAAAATTGTACTGTAAAAGAGATGTTACTGCAACGGTATCTAGTCACTGAGTGTAGTGGTGGAATGCTGTGAGTGTGAGATGCTGGAATGCTGTACTGCCACAACTATCTCACGCGCTGCGCTGCCAGACATACAGTAAACTCATAATAGGCATCTGCTAGACGTGATCGTAAGTTTGGGTGGTCGTAACTCGCGTACGTTGTAACTTGGATAGTGACTGTATATTACGTTGACAGAATATCACAGCAAGAGGGTTATGGGTTTGATTCTTGGGCTCATGTGTTTTTGTGTAGTGTTTGTATTAGTTTCATCTGGGTACACCGGTTTCCTCAAACAGTTGGAAAAACATGCACATTCAGCTAATTAACTGTTTCAAATTAACCAGAGGTGTTATTGTGAATTGTTGTGTGTGTGTGTGTGTGTGTGTGTGTGTGTGTTGCCCTGTGATGGACTGGTGAGCTGTCCATAACAAGATACTGCTATATCACTATGTTAAGCATCTTACGAACACTTGCCTTCAACATATAATCAATAGTCGTAAGAAGTAAATACAAGTGTGTCACTCATCACCACACAGTGCTTACATCACACTTAATGCACCAGACTGATTTATTAAAACTCATTTCCTAGTGATGGGTCTCCTACACAGATATCTGCTTTCATGGCACAGTAGTTGGCATGTTTGTCTCACAGCAAGAAGGTTCTTGGTTCGATTCCCATGCTCAGGTGGTTCTGTGAGGAGTTTGCATGGTCTGCCTGTGCTTGATTGTTTTTCTTTCCGGTACTCCGGGTTTTGTCCCACACTGAAAAAATGTGCACACTAGACCAACTGGCTTTTCCCAATTGCCCCTAGGTGTGAGAGTGAGTATGAATGGTTGTGAGCGTGTTTGTCCTGCAATGGTCTAAGATGTTCAACGTGTACCACTCTATCGCCCACAGTCAGCTGAGATGGGCAGCAGCATCCCTGTGACCCTAATTAGGATTAAACGGTTTAGAAAATGAATAAATGACTGAAATGAATGAAAGTGCATCTAGGAACCAGTCGGCCAGCAGATTCAGGGACAGATTCAACCTACAAGCCATCAAGCTACTGAACCGCTGATGTACTGGACAAAATTACACACTATAATGCACACGCTAACTGTACGCACTGTGCATGCCTACACCATTACCTCTGCACTACAGTCCCTTCAGTATTTTCTTTTCAGTAGTTTTGTATTTATCTTTCTGTATATACATTTTCAACTTTTTTTTACCGTATTTATCTGACCATAAGGCGCACGTAAAAGCCTTTAATCTTAAAAAAAAAAAAAAAAAAAAAAAAAAAAAATGACTGTGCCTTATAATCCAATGCGCCTTATGCATAGATGAAGCAACCTGTTGACGCAGGTCATGAGTTAGAAGGAGCCAGTCTTTATGTCCAAATACCAGCATTACTGCTATATTAGTCAGGTGACTCGTTGAGTAATACATGAGTGGTTTCTCCACCTAATCTCCGTCTCTACCCTCAGGACACTCAGCTGGCTTAATCAGAGCCTCACATTCATCATGGCATAAAGCACTGCTCCATGTCTCATTCTAAGACCTAAGATTAACCTTCTTGAATTTAAAGTTCCACTGATACAGCTCCTTAAGAGTAATGTCCTCTGTTATGTAATGAACACAATACTCACACTGCAAATGGGCGTCGCCAGGTTTGTTACTGTGATGATGCTGTCTCTTTAAGGGAGTGTGGCTGAGAGAGGTTTAGGTCACAACCCGGAACATTTCTCAGCTCTGTTTCTATTGATCTGTGACTCAATAGGGAATAATAGATAATAAAATATTATAATATAATATAATAATAATAATAATAATAAAAATAATAGAAGGATCCAGGTTTTATGTCCAGCTCGCACAACTGTGACACTCAGACACTGAAGATGAAGAATTTGATGGATTTGTGGAACAATATTATGTACAGTAGTTTCATGTTTTACTATGGGGAAGTGGCCCAGTGGAAAAGTGCTGGATTACTGATCCTGAAGTCAGGGGTTCAAGTCCCATCATCAATGGTCATCGCTGCTGTCCCCCCAGTGCAGCTAACTGGGTCATCAAAGGCCGGCCATATCTCTCACTGTCTGTGGTGACAGGTTCATGTAAAAGAACCATTGCTGACTCTTGTAAAGAAGAGTTGCACAGCTGTCAGTGTGTCTCTGCCCTGTGATATCCTTAAGAACTGTTCAGGGTGTATTCTGGACTTGTCCTGAGCTGGCCATTATCATCAGTACAGTAAGCTCATGTTGCCTTTCATAGTTTGCTTTAGGTTTGATGTATGGTGCATCAAACTTGTTAAACTAGGGGTGACAATTCCTGTTCCAGAAGATCTAGCTGTCTGTTCCAACCATAACAGTAGATCACGGACATTGTACCCCAGTGTAATTCCCTGCATCAGTCCAAGACTTGATCTGTTATACAGGTATCACGTTTTAGCAGTACAAGGATGAAATATCCCCAATTTTTTTCATTTCCGAAGGAGAAAATTATGTTCAAATGAGTGTGGGAGTGAAAGAAGAGCAAAATAGAGTGGGTGGGGGGGAGGGGGGGCAATTAGATTGTTTCATGTAGCGTGGGTGTTGTCATGAGGGGTAGCAATTATCTACTAAAATGATTACAGCAGCATGACTGAAAATGACTGAGAGTAACATTCAAAGAAGAGATCACTACACTTATTTTTTTTTCATGTTTCCCCACTTTCTTTTCCACAGTGAAAACAAACCAGAATAATACAGTCACTTAACATCCTCTTAATTTGAATGATTAAAAAAATCTTCAGTGGCAGACTCTATAGAGAGAGTTGAACCTTGGGATCAGTAATCCAATGCCTTACCCCGAGGCCACCACTGCCCTACCCTGATAATGAGTGCAACAATATTATTAAACATTCACTCACAATTAGTGGCAGTGGTGGCCTAGTGGTATAGGGTGATGGATCGCTGATCCAAAGGTTGGGGGTTCGAGTCCCACTCTCCACAAGGTTGTCACTGTCCCCCCAGTGCAGCTAACTGAGTTATAAACGGCCGGCCATATCTTTCATTATCTATGGTGAGAGGTTTGTGTAAAAGAACCATTGCTGACTTTCGACAAGAGGAGCTGCATAGCTGTCAGAGTGTTTCTTTCCTGCGATGTCCGGGCGGGCTGTCCAGGGCTGGAGTCGCCTGGGATGGGCACCAGCCTTCCCGTGACCCTAATTAAAATGAAGCGGTTACAGAAAATGAACAATGATGAACATGGTGAAGGTTAAGCTTTGAGTAGAGTTTTCAAATTAGAAAAACCTGTAATTTACAGTACATACAGTAAAAGATGAAACGTTAGCCATAACAATGTGAACCAGCGTCAGTTGCGAGGTAGAGCAGGAGCCATGGAGAGCAGATGATGCATGCAGATCTACACCTGTGAGCAATTAATGGCTGTTTTTATTCTTTGCTGCAGAGAGAAGAGAGGAAGAAATGTGAGAGACGGCTGATGCAGACAGCTCCAGAGACCTTGACTGTACAGCGAGTGATGACGGCAGAAACACCACGGTGTGTGGGTGAAATTAAATTTGATTTACAAGACATGAGAAGAGATGTGGGGGTGTATATTTTTGTCATGATATTATGTCATCTACGTCCGGTTGATCCAGTGTCGGGTTGCATGGGCAGCAGCCTAAGCAGTGAGCTCCAGAAGTCCCTCTCCCCAGCCACTTCCTGCAGTTTTTATTGGGGGGGGTGGTCTGGGGTCTCTTGCTGATTGGATGATGCTCAAAACACTACACCAGGGAGGCGTTCGAGAGGCATTCTAATCTACATTTCTCTTGAACATAGGTGAGGGTTGGAACGTTAATTGATTGGTAAATTGAGAGGGTTCCATGCGGCTCAGCTCCCTCTTCACCATGACGGACCTATAGAAGCTCTGCTTTACTACAGAGACTGCAGCGATCTGCCTGTTGATCTCCCGCTCCATCCTTCATGAACAAGCCCCCGAGATACTTAACCTCTTCCACTTGGGGCGGGACCTATTTCCAGACCCGGAGGGTACATTCCACCCTTTTCTGGCTGAGAGCCATGACTTCGAACTTAGAGGTGCTGATTCTCATCCTGGATGCTTCACTCTTGACTGCACATTCCTCCAATGAGAGCTGGAGGTCCTGGATTGATGAGGCCACAAGGACAACATCATCCAGAAAATCAGAGACGACATCATATGGGCACCAAACCAGAACCTCTGATGCCTTGGCTGCTCCTAGGAATTCTATCCATTGTATATCTATCCTCATGGTTTTAAACAAATGTATGGCTACACATGAAGCATGTTTGGCCAAAGAGTTGCACCATTAATAATTATTTCTCGTTCCATATTTACTGTATGTACTGTATTATTGTGTTACATCTCAAAACCAATAACAATATTACTGTTAAAAATATAGATAGAGCCCTGCCTGCACTGTACAGATATACAGTATATAAAGAAGTGAAACTTTCAATTCAAGGCATTTGTTACCATGGTGACGAACCTACTGTGGTATTCTGCCTGGGAACATTTTCACACCTGAAAGCAGCTGCATTCACATCTGTCTGGTAATGTATGGTAATACAATGCATTTTATGATTAGTTATTTCTCTGAAACTGGATTGGGTACATTCAAGTTTTCTCACTCATCCATTTGCTGTACGGCTTAATTACGACTTTGGAGAAAGGTGAAGAACACCCTGAACAGCTCAAAAGATCAGTGCAAGGCCAACACTCATACAAGCACTCACACTAACACCTAGGGGCAATTTGGAACAGCCAATTAGCCTAATGTTCATGTCTTTGGGTTGTGGGAGGAACTCGGAGTACCTGAGGAAACCCATACAAGCACAGAGAGGACATGCAAACACAAATGCCCAAGGATGCCACTCAAACCCAGGACTTTCTTGCTGTGAGGTGGACATGCTAACCACTAAGCCACCGTGTGTCCTGCACATTGTCATTCAAACAAAAAAATGGGACGAACCGTTCATTCATTGATTTTCTGAACTGCTTGATCCCAATTGGTTTCATCGGGAGGCTGGCGCCCATCTCACTCGACTCTTGGGCAGACAGAAAAGTCCAAGCTGGGGATTCAAACCGTTCTTGCTGTGAGTCAGATATATTCACTTACTGCTCACAGTTGTTTTGCCTCACCACCATCATTTTTAATCTTTCTGAACTGACGACAAAACCACCCCATGTGAGGTCAGCTTTCCATGACCCTAACCCCACCAGGAGAAACCTGTTTCAAAATAAATTTCAAACCTACTCATTCATTTTCTGTAGCCGATTAATCTTAATGGGCACCCATCCCAGCTGAGACATCAGCAATGGTTCTTTGACATGGACCTCTCACCATAAACAGTGAGAGACATGGCCACCTTTGATAACCCCCAACCTTAGGACCAGTGATCCAGCACTTTACCACCAGGCCACCACTGCCCTTACTTTCAAACCTACTGCGAATATATATATATATATATATATATATATATATATATATATATATATATATATATATATATATATATATATATATATATATATATATAGGATTTTCTGAGTAGATCCTTCCGTAGGAGAGTGCTCAATACTTTTTGGTAGAGCAAATAACAAAAGGACAGGACAAAGGCTTTCTATTGAAACTCCATTTATCACTACAGATCTGTTTCGAGGGGTGGTGAAACCATCCCCTCTCTTCAGGTGATTACAGAACACACACACACACATCCATAAATACGTGCATACGTATATGTATAATATACATTGCGGCAAATGCACCAACAGTTGCAATATATATATATGTTCTTCTGTAATCACCTGAAGAGAGGGGATGGTTTCACCACACCTCGAAACAGATCTGTAGTGATAAATGGAGTTTCAATAGAAAGCCTTTGTCCTGTCCTTTTGTTTTTTATATATATATATATATATATATATATATATATATATATATATATATATAAACAAAAATAAAAGAACAGGACAAACACTTTCTATTGGAACTCCATTTATCACTACAGATCTGTTTCGAGGGGTGGTGAAACCATCCTCTCTCTTCAGGTGATTATAGAACATATATATATATATATATATATATATATATATATATATATATATATATTGCAACTGTTGGTGCATTTGCCGCAATGTATATTATACATATACGTATGCACGTATTTATGGATGTGTGTGTGTGTGTGTGTGTGTGTGTGTGTGTTTTCCCAGCTTTTCAGCAATTGAAGCCCATTCGTCTGAAGCCTTGTCATGCTGTGTACTTTTCTACTCCCAATGTCTGAGGTACTGCAATTTTCCAGTCACTTGACCCAGTCTCGGCATTCTAGTCATACCTCTCTCATCCAAAAGGTGTGACCACCTGCAGACCTGATGCTCACTTTGTCATTTTGCACCATGCTTTTAAAAACACTATTGTTCCTAAAACGCTCATTACTTCAGTGGTTTCAGAAAACCCATATCTGACACCAACAAGATCACTGGTCCTTCCAAGATGGCGCCGGGTGACCTGCAGCCAGTTACAGGAGCTCTTCAGTTTATTTTTCTTTTTTTTTCTCTTTTCTATTGTATATAGGCGTGTTTCTTTATCTTTTTTCAAATTTTCTTTTCTTTCTTCAATCCTGCATCTGGAAAACATACTTTCATGATGCTTTTGTTTTTCTTTGCACTTTTATTTTCACTTTTTGGATCGGCGTCAGGAAACTCATTCACCGACGGCTCTGAGCAACGCAGGTCTTACACACGTGAGACCCTCCTCGGCCTGCGCGCCCCCGCCCTCCTTCACGCGGAAAAGCCCGTTGTACCTGTGGAAATACGGAGGAAAAGGAGAGGCTGCAGAGGGGGACGAAAGACGCGGAGGACATGTGTTCCCTCTGTCATCATGGGAAATGTCCGCGCGATCGCCAACAAGACGGAGGAGCTGGCGGCGCTGACCCGGCAGCAGAGGCAGTACCGGGACTGCAGCATCATGTGTTTCTCAGAGACGTGGCTGAATGAACTTACACCGGACTCTGTGGTTTCTCTTCACGGATTTACACTCGCGCGTGCAGATCGGAGTGTAACGGAGAGCGGTAAGAAGAAAGGAGGGGGTGTGGCGATCTATGTAAATGAACGATGGTGCCACCCGGCAAACGTGCACGTGAAGGAGCAGCTGTGCACGCGGGACCTGGAAATGCTAGCGGTAAGCGCGCGGCCATATTATCTACCGAGGGAGTTTTCACACGTGATTGTGTTTTGCGTGTACATTCCGCCCTCGGCTGATGCGGCAGCCGCGTGTGAGCGTCTCCACAGCGCCATTAATCAGACACAGACTCGTCACCCCCGCGCCATGATTCTGATCAGCGGGGACTTTAACCACGCCCCTCTCTCCGCCTCTCTCCCGACGTTCACGCAATACGTGAAGTGCTCCACAAGAGAAAATAAAACACTGGACTTGCTGTATGCAAATGTGAAGGACGCTTACAGCTCCTCCCCCCTCCCCCCACTGGGACGCTCAGACCACAACCTGGTCTACCTGCTCCCCCAATACACACCCAGGGTGCGAAAGGAACCTGCACAGAAGAGGTCTGTGAAAGTGTGGACCGAGGAGACCAATGAGAGGCTTAGGGACTGTTTCCAGACCACAGACTGGAGCATGCTCTGTGACTCCTTTGGTGATGACATCGACGGCCTCACACACTGTATCACTGATTACATGAACTTCTGCGTGGACAGCACTGTGCCAACACGGAGGGTACGGTGCTTCTCCAACAACCACCCATGGGTCACCCCTGAGCTTAAAGTCCTCCTGAACAAGAAAAAGAGGGCTTTCATCTCGGGGGACAGAGAGGAGCAGAAGAAGGTCCAGCGTGAGCTCCAGTGGAGAATCAGGAGGGCAAAGAAGGACTATGGGAAGAAGATGGAGGAGAAGCTGGCTCAGAACAACGTGCGGACGTCTGGAGAGGACTAAAGACCATGTCTGGATTTGGGCAGGGTGTCAGAGGGACAGCTGATGGTGACCAGCGCTGGGCGGATGAACTAAACTGTTACTTCAACAGGTTTGATTCTCCCCCCTCCCCCTCTGCACCCCTCCCCGTTCCCCTCCCCTCTTCACACGTCTCCAGACCAGCTGACACCTCCCCCCTCCCCAGGCCAACTTCACTTGACTGCTACAGCCCGACAGACACATCCCCCTCCCTCTGCAGCCCACACCAGCCCCCCCTCTCCCTCACATCAGACCAGGTGAGGAGACAGCTGAGGCGACTAAATCAGAGGAAATCTGAAGGACCTGATGGCATCAGTCCCAGGTTGCTGAGGACCTGCGCAGACCAGCTCTGTGTGGTACTATGCTACCTGTACAACCTGAGCCTCAGCCTGGAGAAGGTTCCCGTCCTATGGAAAACCTCCTGTGTGGTTCCGGTTCCCAAAACAGCACAAGCGAAGGAACCAGCCCACTACAGACCTGTCGCCCTGACCTCCCACCTCATTAAGACCATGGAAAGGCTCCTCCTTGAACACCTCCGCTCTATGGTGAGCCCCACCCTAGACCCGCTGCAGTTTGCCTACAGGCCCAACATCGGAGTAGAAGACGCCGTCATCTACCTTCTGCAGCGGGCACTAACCCACCTGGAGATCGCCGGCAGCGCTGTGAGGGTCATGTTCTTTGACTTCTCCAGCGCCTTCAACACCATCAGGCCAGCGGCGTCTGCGAGGAAGCTGGAGGGCGTGGGAGTGGACGGGCATCTCGCTGCCTGGATTATTGACTACCTTACCAACCGTCCACAGTGCGTGCGGCTGCGCGGCTGTAAGTCAAAGGTGGTAGTTTGCAGCACGGGGCACCGCAGGGCACCGTCCTCTCACCCTTCCTTTTCAATATCTATACCTCGGACTTCATATATAACACAAACAGCTGCCACCTCCAGAAGTTCTCGGACGACTCCGCCATCGTGGGCCGTGGTGTCTGAGGGGAACGAGCTGGAGTACCGGTCGGTCATCATTGACTTCGTGGACTGGTGTGAGCGCAACCACCTGTGCTTGAACACCAGGAAGACGAAGGAGATGGTGATCGACTTCAGGAGAAACACTCAAACACACACACACACACTTACTAGTGAACATCCAGGGACAGGACATTGAGACAGTGGACAGTTTCAAGTACCTGGGTGTTCACCTTAACAATAAACTGGACTGGTCCCACAACACCAACGCCCTGTACAAGAAGGGCCAGAGTCGCCTCCATCTTCTGAGGAGACTCAGGTCCCTCGGCGTATGCTGACCTCTGCTCAGGACTTTTTATGACTCTGTGGTAGCCTCTGCAATCCTCTACGCTGCCATCTGCTGGGCCCCAGGCAGCACAGAGCGGGACAGAAAGAGACTGAACAAGCTGGTCAGGAGGGCCAGCTCTGTCCTCGGCTGCCCACTGGACTCTGTGGAGGAGGTGAGTGAGAGGAGGATAGTTGCAAAGCTCACATCCATCCTGTTCAACATCTATCACCCACTGCACCAGACTGTAGAGGAGCTGAGTAGCTCCTTCAGTGGACGACTGAGGCATCCTCAGTGCAGGAAGGAGCGCTACCGCAGGTCGTTCATTCCCACCGCTGTCAGACTGTACAACGCCACTTTGTAACTGTCTGTGAAAATACTGGTTATGTGCAATAAAAACCCCCGTGCACTTTAATCAACCACATCTACCCCACTGACTGTGAACCATATCAACCCATCTCTGCCCTCAGATACATTACACTTTAATATAGGCCAGTCTATAAAGTTGCTCCATTCTTTTCTTTTATTGTTTATTAATTTATACTATTTATGTATCTACTTATTTATTTACTTATATAATATATATGTACGTGTGTATGTTTGTATTTGTATCTATTTTTGCACCCCCTACTGATGGTACCTCAAGAGCCTGTAACAGTGAATTTCTCCATTGTGAGATTAATAAAGCTGTATCTTATCTGTATCTTATCTTATCTAACTAAACATCAACCCTGCCATGGGCAAAACCACCAAGATCTGGATTTTCCTTATTCGGAATTAGATTGTGAACATTAGAGACGCTCGTCACTGTGGGGCAGTGGTGGTCTAGTGGTATAGGGCGATGAATCACTGATCCAAAGGTTGGGGGCTCAAGTCCCACTCTCCACAAGGTTGTCACTGTCCCCCCCAGTGCGGCTAACTGGGTTATCAAAGGCGGGCCATGTCTTTCACTGTCTATGGTGAGAGGCATGTAAAAGAACCATTGCTGACTTTCGTAAAGAGTAGCTGCAAAGTCGTCAGCGTGTTTCTGTCCCTTGCTAAAAGGGTTGTGACAGGAAGGGCATCCGACATAAAAACCTCTGCCAAATCAAATGTGCGAATCAGATGATTCGCTGTGGCGAATCCCGAGTAAAAGGGAAAAAGCCAAAAGACAGACAGAGATGCTCGTCACTGGTGTCCGACACAGTCAGCTGATTGAATCATTGCATTAAAAAGAAGGTGAATTGTTTTTTAGTATAGTCCTCAGGCAGAAATATAAAACTGGTTGGAGATAAATAAAAAAAAATCATCTTTTCAGATATGTGCTGTGTATCCAGCTCACTTTGGCTTTGCTCAACTCAAATCCACACAGTCTCCCTTCTGCTCAGACTGAACATACCGTATACAGGTCAACAGAAAGCACAAGTGTCCCATATGAACCAACCATCTTGGATCTCTTTTTCATTGCTGCCAAAATCATTTTGGCAAGGTATTTTACACTTATGCCAATCAAGAGGCCTACATTTCAGTATTTTTCGAGCCCTACATTTTATTGCCTCTAAATGTATTAAAGCCCAAAGTATTCCACAAACAGGCCTGCAGTATTTTATTTTGCCTCTGTTCTGTGATTAATGCAAGGTTTTTTTTTTTATATATGTTTAAGTTCCCTGGAAACCACAGCCTTGCTGCCATTAAGGGGCCACTTTGTCATGTTGCTCTTAAATGCTGTCATAATATAAAATCTTAAAGTCCACACATTGCACTCAGTTTTGTATTAAAGTCGAATCAGCACCCCTAAAGGGAAGAATATCTCAATTTTGCCAAATCACTTAACCCTACTCGGGTCACTGGTGCCTATCTCAGCTGACATTGGACAAAAGGCAGGGTATACCCTTGCACAGCTCTACAGACCATCACAGAGCAACACACAACCATTCACACTCAGACCTAGGGTCAATTTGGAACAGGCAGTTGGTTTAAAATGCATGTATTTGGACTGTGATAGCAAACCAAAGTAGCTGCCGGAAACCAATGAGAACATGCAAACTCCTCACAGAAATACCTGAGCCCAGGAATCGAACCCAGTACCTTCTTGCTTTGAGGTGGGAGGCCACACCAATCACTATGTCACCTCAGAATATGACAAATGTAATCCTTCGCTATTTTGTGCTTCAGTGTCTGTGGCTTCAGTGCATTGCAGGTTTTTGAAAAATATTCATAGAAAAATTAAAAAACAAACAAAAAAAAAAACCAAACAAAAAAAAAAAAAAACAAAACGACCTACATTTTTATGTGAGGTGCGCATCTCTGTTTGTGCGCACGTGTGTCTCTATGTGTGTGTATTTATATTTTATTTACATATTATGCATTATTTTTGAATGTTTAATTGTTCGAAGCATTTACAGCGTTGAATATGTATTTATTGATATTATATAGTCATATACATGTACGTATACTTCAGTCAGGGGGCTCGATCCGACTTCACGGAAACCGGTGGTCGCTGAGGGGGGGGTCTTCATCCCAATTAACCGATGAAAGTGAGGGATCCCTGTATGTCCCAGGGCCCATCACACCTAGCAGTGATTTTAAAACAGACCGTTACATTAATTTGCATACCTCTACATGTCAATGCCCTTGACAAGTCCCAGAATTGAACCCAAAACCTTCATGCTGTGAGGTGGACATACTAACCACTATGTTATCATTGCAAGTCTCCCAGTCAAATCTAACGTTGTCCATTTATGGATATGATAGATTGTCTGAAAATTGCAAATCCATCCTTTTGTTGTTGGAGCATTAGAATGCACAATGCCTCTCTTTTTTATTGAGGCTAAATGACCTGATACTGTGCATGACTCAGGGATATTCAAGGATTCCCACTGGCACAGAGGTTTACCCAGTATAAAAATATTTTCAATGCAAAAACTCAACCTAATGCATATGTAAATATGGAAATGTAGCTATAAAAATGCAAATGTGTTAGTTTTGTAGATGAATTTGTTTTGGGATGCTTTGAATGATATTCTTCTTGAAAATAGGGGTCAGACACGATGCTCTTCAACTTATACCGAACAGTAATATTGTTCAGCTCATGAAAAGATATTCCAAACAAAGATACTGAACCACACTGAAGGCTGGATTTACCTTCCTCAGTTTACTTTGTTTCCAACTCAGGTTCCAAAATTTCAACTTTTTTTTTTTTTTTTTAAACTAAAGGTCTACATTCCTCACTTCAACATCTTTGTGACTACAAAGCTACAATGTTACCAGCGGCTGAAATGAGCTTCCTTCACCGGGTAGCAGGGCTCTCCTTTAGAGACAGGGTGAGATGCTTAGCCATCCGGGAGGAGCTCGGAGTAGAATGGCTGCTCCTCCGCATTGAGACGAGTCAGTGGAGGTGGCTCAGGCATCTGGTTAGAATACCTCCCGAACGCCTCCCTGGAGTGGTGTTTCAGGCATGTTCAATCGGGAAAAGACCCCGGTGTTGACCCAGAACATGTTGGAGGGATTATGTCTGGAGGGATTATGTCTCTATATCCCCCCAGAAGAGCTGGAGGAAGTGATTGGGAAGAGAGACATCTGGACCTCACTGCTGAGGCTGCTGTCCCTTCAGCCTGACCTCGGATTAGGTGGAGGAACATTTATATATATATACGTTCTTTTTATATATATATATATATATATATATATATATATATATATATATATATATATATATAAAATCCCAATTTGTTTTGTCACATTTAGTGCTAATCACAGCACCTAACCATAATGGCATTGTTGCTCCTGTTGGGCCAATCGAGGGTCAGCACCATTATGTGGCAATAAAATGAAGTTAGTTGATGACCTAAATGTGCTGAATGAGCAGATTATCACATCCACGACATTTTCACGCATGCACTGGTACCATAAAGTATTGATACTCACTCTATTGAAAGTCATTAGGATGTGCTGGAGAAGCCTTTCTGGAGTGGTTTGATTTTTTTCCTGTCAAGATGTTGACGAATTGTGAACCTACGGCTAAATTTTCTCATGGTGACATATTGACTAAACTACACTGTAATCAATGCAGTCAAATAAAATACATATTTTTTTCATTTAATTTTTTATAAATGTATTTATTTTCATTCATTTATTTATTTATTATGCTGGGCCTTCCCCCATTGCCCCCATGCACATCAGTATCACAAATCCTTCCTGCTCTGCCACCCAGTACACGGACACGGAGCTATCAGTTGTGAAAAGGTGATCAATCAAAGCAGGACAGGCACCGGCATGTAAGACCACGAATAAAATCATAAACTTTATATATGCGTTCTTTTTTTATTTGAACCAAATTAAGAGAAAGCTGAATTACATATGGCATGTTTTGCAGCAGGTGCTCTTGCTTAGAGAATGCTCACCGAGATGATTTTTATTTTTGATGTTTTCATCCATTTCTACTTCAAGGTTAAATGTAAAATATTTTGAATTGTAATTGACTACAATTGACCACGACAAAATGGTATATATATATATATATATATATATATATATATATATATATATATATATATATATATATATATATATATATATATATATATATATATATATATATATATATATATATACACACATATGGTTTTATATATATATATATATATATATATATATATATATATATGGTTTTATATATATATATATATATATATATATATATATATACAGAGGTACCTTGACTTACGAGTGTCTTTTATAACGAATTTCCCATGATACGAGCTTCGATCCCACCAAAATCTGCCCCATCCAACCAACAAAATTGATTTACGAGCTATACTGGGGAAATGGCTGTTCCGGGCTGATTGGCCTCGTATTCTTCCATGTGCATTCATCTGCTCTCAGAGAACGTTTTGTGCAGTGGTTCTCAATAGGTGATGCCCCCTATAGGAATATTTTTTTTTTCAAACACCCCCCCCCCATCACCCCATGTATGACTATAAATAGTGTTTTCTGCATTTCACATTGTTTGCATGGTGCTATTTCCCTTCATCACAGGGAACACAATGAGAGCCGTGTGTGTGTGTGTGTATGTGTGTGTATATATATATATATATATATATATATATATATATATGTATATATATATACACTCAATTGTATATATATGTATATATATATATATATATATATATATATATATATATATATATATATATATATGTATATATATGTATACAATTGTATATATGTATATATATATATATATATATATATATATATATATATATATATATATATATATATATATATATATATATATATATATATATATATATATATATATATATATATATATATATATATACAATTTTGCTCAGAATAAGCCATTTAGCTTCTGGCAGCAACTGTACATTTATATGATAATTGGGTACTTAAGGTGCACACACTGAACTGCCACTTTGGAATTTTAATCATCTTACATCAAGATCTATAAAAACAGTTATCTGTCAATATATTTCAAATTTTCAAATGTTACCAATTGCTAGAAGCTAATACTTTTAAAATCAGATAAGCTAAATATTTTGTATTTGCACAAACGCTTCCTTTTCCATGTATTTTAAATAGATCGTGCATAATTCAGACACTGGCTTAGAAGTCATACCAAATTAAAGCCTTCTTGAGGTGTGCCTGCAATGACAACACCTGAAGCATTTGAGAGAGAAGATGAAACTGCCAGTGTACCATATATCTGTATGAAACTGATTTGCTCAATTTGAAATCCTAATTCATGTATAATCAAAGGCAAGACTCTCCTGTTACATGTAAACATATGTACATTTTAATCAGGTGGTTTTTAACTTTTATTTGTAAAGTTTCATCAGCCAGCTTGAAAAGCCTGTTTCTGTTTCATTCTTGCAAGAAATGGATGTCATCATCATCATCATCATCATCATCATCATCATCATCATCACCATCACCATCATTATCATCTTCTTCCACTTAATCCGGGGCAATGAGGCAATGGGCTTCAGTAATAAGCAATGAGGTTCAGACTATGCTCTGTCCACCCACTTCCTCCAGCTCTTCTTCTTTTTCTTTTCCTTTCAGCTGTTCTCCTCAGGGGTTGCCACAGCGAATCATCTGCCTCCATCTCTCCCTATCCTCTGCATCTTCTGCTCTTACTCCAACCACCTTCATGTCTTCCTTTACCACATCCATAAATCTTATCTTTGGTCTTCCCCTAGGCCTCCTGTCTGGTAGTTCCAACCTCAGCATCCTACTCCCAATATACTCACTATCCCTCCTCTGTACATGTCCAAACCATCTCCATTTAGCCTCTTTGACTTTGTCTCCAAAACGTCTTACATGTGCTGTCCCTCTGATGTACTCATTCCTGATCCGATCCATCCTTGTTACTCACAAAGAGAACCTCAACATTTTCATCTCTGCTACCTCCAGCTCTGCCTCCTGTCTTTTCCCCAGGGCCACTGTTTCTAAACCATACAACATCGCTGGCCTCAAAACCATCTTGTACACTTTTCCTTTCATTCTTGCTGATACCTTCCTATCACACATCACGCCGGACACTTTTCTCCAACCATTCCAACCTGCCTGCACACGCTTCTTCACCTCTTTTCCACACTCTCCATTGCTCTGGATTGTTGAGCCTAAGCACTTAAAGTGCGCCACCTTCTTTATCTCTGCTCCTTGAAACCTCACCGTTAATCTTGGGTTCTTGTCGTTCACACACAAAAAGGCATTCCCAGACCAGCTGAGACATAATCCCTCTAGCGTGGCTGAAACACCACACCAGGGAGAGGTACGGGAAACATTGTCATCAGATGTCTGAGCTACCTCAACTGGCTCCTCTCAGTGTGGAGGAGCAGCAGTTCTACTCCGAGCTCCTCCCGAATGGCTGAACATCTCACCCTATCTGTAAGGGAGAGCCCCATTACTCTGCAAAGGAAGTTCATTTCAGCTGGTTTTATCTGTGATCTTCCTTTTTTGGTCACAACCTTAGGTGAGGGTTAAAACGTAGAAACTTTGCTTTGTGGCTCAGCTCCCTCTTCACCACAACAGAGCAGTACAGGCTCCTCTTTACGCAGAGGCTGCAGCAATCTGCCTCTAGAGCCCTGAGATTTCATCCACTCTCAGAGCCCGAACCACAAGGAGCTTTTTGAATACCTTAGCAACCTCAGCTTCAGTGATGGATGAACCCCCACCCAAACCCCCAGGGTCTTCCTCCTCTATGAAGGACATGTTGGTTGGATTGAGGAGGTCCTCAAAGTACAGTATTCCTTCCACCTACCGACAACATCCCCAGTCGAGGTGAGCATCTCTCTACGTCCACTGTAAACAGTATTTGTGGAGAACTGCTTCCCGCTCCTGTGGAGTCAGATGGTGGTCTAGAATCTTTTTGAGGTCCTCTCCAGACTCATTACCCACTTCATTGTAGGTATCCAATACTGGGTTTGGGGGTTACCGCCATGAAAGGCACTGATGAGAGGAAAATGTGTCAAGTCATATAAGGCAAGTTAATGGCATTAATAACACGATACAGTTATTACACTAGTGACCTTCTGAATCAAATTAAATCATACTCTCTCCCATTTACTTTAAAGTGTTCACTGACATCTAGAAAGGTGTACCATGTAATTCATGTGCAAATTAGTTCTGTGCTGCTGACTAAAACGCATAATAACCATGTTACATTAAGCTACTATTTGCAGTATAATGGTATCCAGTAATACTACTTTTTTAAAGCACAAAAAGTGTTTATAAATCATAGTGATAGTATAGCATAATATGAGTGAAACAGAAAATAACTATGCATACAAGCGTTTATTAAATTCAGATTGAATTTTTTGAGAATCATAAGTTTTCCAAGAGGGCAGTGTGGTCTAGTGGTATAGGGCGCTGGATCGCTGATCCAAAGGTCGGGGGTTTGATTCCCACTCTCTACAAGGTTGTCACTGTCCTCCCCAGTGCAGCTAACTGGGTTATCAAAGGCCGGCCATGTCTCTCACTGTCTATGGTGTGAGGCATGTAAAAGAACTATTGCTGACTTTCGACAAGAGTAGGCTGCAAAGCCGTTGGCTTGTTTCCGCCCTGCGATGGCCTGGTGAGCTGTCCAGGGTGTACTCTGCCCTTGCCCAAAGTTGGCTGGGATGGGCGCCAGCCTCGCCGTGACCCTAATTAGGATTAAGCAGTTACAGAAAATGAACTGAACTGAAGTTTTCCAAGAAATGTTTTTTTTTAACATCTGCGACTTGTTTTGGGAATTAGTTTGCAAAGTAGAGCTTAATTTTTTGGTATACTGAATTGTTACTCTTCCATGTCAGTCAGTTTTGCAGTTGTTCTGACAAACATCTACTAAATTTGAAGTTAAATGGCCAACTGCTTAACTGCCTAACTAAGTCTATTTGTGAATCAATGCATAATAATCTTTAGTGCATGCCTGGGAGATGCTATCAATAAATAAATAAATATGTGTATGGTGAACACACACACATATATATATATATATATATATATATATATATATATATATATATATATATATATATATATATATATATACACACACACACATATATATGTATGTATATATATATATATATATATATATATATATATATATATATATATATATATATATATATATATATATATATATATATATATATATATAGTCTGTCTTCCTTTTAGCTTTTTCCCTTTTTACTTGGGAGTCGCCACAGTGAATCATCTGATTCGCATGTTTGATTTGGCAGAGGTGTTTACATTGGATGCCCTTCCTGTCACAACCCTTTTTAGCAAGGGACAGAAACATGCTGGCGACTTTGCAGCTACTCTTTACGAAAGTCAGCAATGGTTCTTTTACCTCTCACCATAGACAGTGAGAAACATGGCCCGCCTATGATAACCCAGTTAGCTGCACTGGGGGGGACAGTGACAACCTTGTGGAGAGTGGGACTCGAACCCCCAACCTGTGGATCAGCAATCAAGCACCCTATACCACTCGACCACCACTGCCCCCATATATATATAGTGAACCTTGTTGTTGAAATAATTGAAATACTTCCTAGTTTACACCTTTTTCATGTTCAATTTTGTGACAAGTGAAAGACCTCATTATTTTCACATTCCGCTGAGCCTCTGCTATGGTCTGCAGAGGTCCAACAGCCTTATGAATTGGTGCATAGCTGCATGCTCAATGAACCGGTGGCATAGTGGTTAGGGTGCTGCGCTCATGATCAGGAGGTTGTGTGTTCAAATCTCAGCTAGACCCCTACTGTGCTAAGACCCCTGGGCAAGGTGTTAACCACAAGTATGCATCTGTTCACCCTGGGGTCAGTGGTGGTCTAGTGGTATAGGGTGCTGGATCTCTGATCCTAAGGCTGGGGGTTTGAGTCCCACTCTCCACAAGGTTGCCCCCCCCCACTCCCCCAGTGCAGCTAACTACCTATCAACAAACTATCAACGGCCGGCCATGTCTTTCACTGTCTATGGAGTGAGGTTCATGTAAAAGAACCATTGCTGACTTTTGACAAGAGTAGGTCGCAAAGCCGTCAGCATGTTTCTAATCGGGAGTCGGAGTCCCCTGAGGCAGTCCGTTTACAGTAATGTTCTGGCAACTCCTGCAGCGGCACTGGAACACAGTTGTATCGGCACCTGCCCTTCCATAGGATCCTTCCGGTGGTGCCGAGAGAGGGGACTTGCTGCTTGGGTAACAGCCTGTTCTCCATTACTCCCTACCCCGGCTCTGCGCACTGGAGAGTGTCACCAGAAGGGATACCAGCCAGAGCGCAGCCATAGTCCTTCAGGACTGACGGAGGCCTACTGCCTCTGTTCACCCAGCAGTATGAATGGGTACCAGTAAAAATATACTGGGAAGGTAACCGGTGATGGACTAGTGTCCCATTCAGGAGGAGTTGTACTCCTAGTCGCTTCACGCTATTGTAACCGGGGATAAGCACTGGTCCCATGAGCCGCTGTGGCCGGGTGTAAAAAAGTCCAACAGACTTTTTATTCAGTTCAGTTTGACTCAGTTGCATATTTTATTTATAGGGAATTGGATAATATGTAAATATATACAGTGTCAAAAGAAAGCTCTAGAAAAACATTGTTATATAAATGTAAATTGAGATCAATTAGTTCTAATAAATGAAGCTGAGGCATTTATGAGGGTTGGCTGAAAGTTCATGATGCAAATTCAAATTTCAAATCAATGACTATTAAATTTAACCAAATATGATTTATTTTTCAGCATAGTCTCCCTGTGGTCTGCACACTTTTTCCATTGTGTTCCATTGTGTTGCAGTACTTGAATCCCCCTGGTATAGAAGCTCTCATTCTGAAGATGAGACAGATTTCTGCTTCTCGGTCAACCTAGGAGCCTTTTCGCCTACCATTGTACTTTAGTCATGACTCACTGTCACAGATTTTGATGTATCTTTGTTTTTAAAGCATCTTGCCTACACTCTCTACTTTATAAAAAATAAAATAATTGCATTATGACTGCATGCAGTACATACATTAAGTTATTTCTTTGACCATATTCAGCTTTTGCATGCTTCATTAATTTATTTACAAACCTAATTAATCCTATTGTGGTTACAGGGAGGCTGAAGCCTTTAGCAGCTAACTCTGGGAGAAGGCGGGGCTACACCCTGAACACATGCCAGCCAGTTGCAAGGCTAACACACACATAACTATGCATACTCACACCTCGGGGCAATTTGGAACAACCAAGTCTTTGCACTGTCGGAGGGAAAACCAGTGTACCCAGAGAAAACATGCACAAAAATGGTGAGAACATGCAAGCTGTATAGCATAATCACCATTCAAAGCCCAGGACTTGAACCCAGAACCGCCTTGCCATGAGACAGACTTGCTTTCAAGTAGTACAAATACAAATTGCACAAGTGCCCATACACAGTTTGGCATAAATGCTAATTATTCTATAATGTTGTTACACTGCAGTGAATGTCAGCATTAAGTTACAATGATCAGTTATAAGATTTAAAGCAGCTGACTGAACTGATTCATGAAGTGCATCAATAAGCCATGGACGCCCGTGACACTCTTGTCAGTTCACCTGCTGCCCTTATTTGGACCATCTTTGGTAGGTACTTAACACCGCATACTAAACAAAAACCCACAACACTTGCTATGCCCAATTTAAGAACGGATAGTCCAGTTTCTGATTAATTCTTCCCACACCTTGGCAGGTGCAACTGTAAGGATAAACAATAAGTGCTTTTAGTATTATGGCTGATCACTCTCTAATGTCATATATTCCTATTTTTACTAATTGTTTGATACAAAAGAATAATTGGTGGTGTGGAGGTTAGCACGTCCACCTGACAGCATTAAGGTACTGGGTTTTGAGCCCCATTGGCATTTCTTTGTGAAGTTTGCATGTTCTCCTGATGCGTGCATGGGTTTCTTCTGAGTGCAAGGTTGTCACTGTCCCTCCCAGCCCAGCTAACTGGGTTATAAAAGGCCGGCCATGTCTCTCTCTGTCTATGGTGAGAGGTTTATGTAAAAGAACCACTGCTGACTTTTAACAAGAGTAGGCTGCAAAGCCGTCAGCGTGTTTCCGTCCTGCGATGGCCCGGCGCACTGTCCAGGGTGTATCCTGTCCTTGCCCGGAGTCGGCTGTGATGGGCGCCAGCCTCACCGTGACCCTAATTAGGATTAATTGGTTACAGAACTGAACAAACTGCCTGTACTTGTGAGTGTGAATGGTTTTGTATGTGTTGTCCCTTCAGTGGTCTGACAAGATGTTTAGGCTGTACGCCGCCTTTGTCCAGTGTAGGGTGAAATTTGTTTGGGGGGGCATGGTGTGACCCCTGGGAACATGCTTTTTTTTTTTTTTTTTTTTTTTTGCCGTATTAGGATAAAGTGTAATTCTACATCCACTACAGCAGGTGGCAGTGACTTCCTCGCTGTCAGAGTGTGCCCAGAGGTAAAATAAGAAGTGAAGTTAATAAACCCATCATGGAAATTTTAAACAGGGATGGAAAGAGAGACGGAGACAGTGAGAGAAACGAAAGTCTCCCGGAAGCTAAGTTGAGGAGGTATGATGAAGCGGCTGTAGTATCCGGCTTCACTGTGCTGCGGTGAGAAACAAGGAAAGACCGCTGTGTTTACTTTGCCCGAAAACATTGGCAGCGGACAGCATGAACCCAAATAAATTCAGGCGTCTCTTAAAGACATCACACCCTGATCGCATGATGAGCCACGTGAGTTTTTTCAGCGAAAATGTGCTGAGTATTTCCAACAACCATCCCGCTTTGTGAATGCTACTCCAGCAAACCGAGCTCTGTTAGCATCAGATAAGGCGGAGTACCAAACTGCTCAGTGTAGAAACTCCCTGCAGCAGAGCAGAGGAACTGATCCTACCTGCAGCACACACGGTCTCTGTCATGCTGGATGACGTCACTGCTGCGAAAATAAGTCCAGGTCCCAGTTCAGCATTGAGCAGGAGCTGAGAGTTCAGTGTCGGGCTTTAAACCCGGCTTCGAAAAGCTGTGCACTGAGAAATGTGCTCATTATAGCCATTAATCTGAACTTAATCATTTTGATAATAATAATAATAATAATAATAATAATTTTATTTATTTTGTTTTATAGATTAAATTGTTTTATATATTGTGCTCCTGAGTTAATATTGCCGATCAATTTGAATTTATTATTATTTATTGATTTTATTTAATTTTATTTTTCAGTATCAAATGGTTCAAATTGTTAGTTAGAAAATGTTTAAATAAGGATACTTTTTTATTTCAGGCAAATTGATGCACTTAAATCGTTTTGTTTAGAGACTAAAAAAATTGTTAATAAAGTTATTCTTTGTTGGAAGTTGATCTATATTTCTTTATTTTTTTTGTATTCCATAATGATAATAAGGATTTATTATGCTAATAAGGATACAGTGTTATGCAGAGGATTATTTATAACAACTTTTCAACAAATAACACTATTTATATTGGGAGGGCACGGAATATTTTCCTCTTCCTGGGGAGGGGCGGCAGAAAATAATTGAGAAGCACTGCCCTAATATGACAGATCGAGTTTAATTAATAATAATTTTATTTACATTGTCCATCTTTCTCATTCAGATATTGTCTCTTTCTAGAGCAAATTCTGGTGAGATTAATACATTGGGTCCCGGGGTCGTTTTATATTTAACCGGTGCTCTCATTGATTTTCATTCTGCCCAGTTTAATATTTTTTCCATCCTCCTCTGTGAAAATTAATGGACACAGATTTGTTGTTGTTGTTGTTGTTGTTCCCCAAACTCAGCGGTTGTCTCATATTTTTTTTAGTCTGGATAAACAAGTGGATGATTTTCCATGCAGGTTTTGCTTGGGGTTGATAAAATATGTTTGATTGCTGCTGCTTGTTGTATTCATTGTTGTTGCACATGTCAGGCAGTGGTGGCCTGGTGCTAAGGTGCTGGATCACTGATCTCAAGGTTGGGGGTTCAAGCCCGACTCTCAACAGCCCCCCCCCCGCAGCTAAGTGGGTTATCAAAGGGCATCCATGTCTCTCACTGTCTATGGTGTGAGGTTGATGTAAAAGAACCATTGCTGACTTTCGACAAAAATAGGCTGCATAGCTGTCAGCATGTTTCTGCCCTGCAGTGGTCCAGGGTATACTCTGCCCTTACCCCGAGTTGGCTGGGATGGGTGCCAGCCTCCCCTATGACCCAAATTAGGATTAAGTGGTTACAGAAAATGAATTGATGATATCACCCTGATAAACAACTTGTGATCCAATCTGAATAGAGCTATAGATTTACAGCCGATGAGAAGGGAGAGTATACAGTCCCAATGTGAATCTGCTAATTCTAGTTTTAATTCCTACAACATTTCAACAACCCGCTTCCTTCTTTTGGAATGCAGTTCTGATAAATGCCATTTGTTCCCATGCCTCAGTGCCTCATTTTCAACACTACAATCAAAAACACTTCAGTCGACCTTAATGAGAGCTTTTATACTAGAGAGAGAGAGAGAGAGAGAGAGAAAGAGATCTTCAGATAGATCAGACAGTTGGCCTTTTTTTTTATATTGCCAGAGAGGCATTCTCTTATATGTCAAGGAATGATAGATCAACCAATGACAGGTCAACTTTCAATTAAATATCATTAAACGAAAGAGCCTTCATTGATTATTTATGTGGAGTTATGGCATTTAAGAAGCATTTCCAGGAATCTTTAATTGGTGTTTGCTCCAAAATGCCATGATAGCTTTTTAAAAAATGACATTACTGTGCACCATCCAGTATTCCCTTGATCAGATGAGCAAGTGATTTAAATGTAATTATTTTCGTATTATGTAATGCTTGCAGGCTTTTCTGCCGAGAATGGAAAGGAGCAAAGCTCTATTGCTTGTGGATGAAGTACAGAATACAGATCAATGTCAAGTGATTACAATTTTAATTCAATTAATTGGTTACATGGGCGGCGTTGCAGCATGGTGGTTAGCATGCAACCTATTAACAGCAACAATGTTTCTGTGTGGAGTTTGACCGTGCTCCCAGTGTGCTTTATGAACTTTGCCTTCATAGTCCGGATCATCCCACAGTCAAAGAACATCCACATTAGGCTACCTAGCTGTTTGAAATCACCTCAAGATGTGATGGTAAGTGTGAATGGTTGCATGCGTGTTGCCTGCAGTGGTCCGGCAAGCTATTTAGGGAGTCACTCGCCTTTGCCTGGTGTCAGCTGAGATAGGCTCTAGCCGCCCTAACCCAAGTACAGTGGTACCTTGACTTACGAAATTAATCCATTTCAAGGACAAGCTCATAAGTCAAAATGCTCATTATACAAAACAAAAATTCCTAGAAGAAAGAATAGAAAACCAATTAATCCATCCCAACCCCTTCCGAAACTCATATAAGCTGACACAAACACATATATTTCATGTAATATATTAAAGATAAACATATAAAAACATATTTTTTCATAATAATAATAATAATAATAATAATAAGGGCCTGATTATGTACTCCTCCGCATGGTGGGCCTGGATAGGGGATTTTCCCTGAACTAAACGTATATCACCCAGTTAGGGCTGACCCCCCGAAGCTGGTTTACTACTGGGTTACTGAAGGAAAAAAAAAAAAATCTTTCACTTCTGCAGCCCAGTTAGCCTCCCTCTGGTCATCAAACCTGCCAAACTGCAATGGGACTTTCTGCCGGGAGCACAGCCATTCTGACAGTCTGGGCAATGCAGAAGGCTGCAGTGTTGGGGAGTCTCCATATTCTCCGGAAAGTTCTTGGTGGGTTTCATTAGGCAGTGCATCCTGGGAGAAGTCCCATTTGCTGTCTGGGCTGCGTGTGGAGAAGGTGAGGGCCCTAAGCTGATGATGAGCCTAACCAGCCTGACTGTGCCAGGATCACCCGATCCCTCTATGCTACATATAAATCTTTATAATAATAAAAATAATAATAATAATAATAATAATAATACATGTAGATTAACATTAAAAATAAGTAATAATAACTAATCATAAAACAAGAGTAAGCAATAAGTCAACTAACCCTTCTGATCATCAACTGTGGCAAAGATGTCACGTGGGCGCGAAGATGTCACGTGGACAGGGATGAGGTGGTACATAACAGAGAAGGGGGAGCAAAAATTTTGTGCACGTGCATGCTCCGAATGACAGCGAGGAAAGCTCCCACAAGACCAGTGCTTCTCAAATAGTGGGGCCCCTTGAGGGGTGCAGTGTGATGCCATGGGTGGCAAGTATGACCCTGGGGAACATGCTTTTTTGCCACTAGAATTAAGTGTAATTGTACATCCTCTACAGTAGGTGGCAGTGGCTCTCTCACTGTGTTCCCTATGGTGTAGGGAACACAGTGCAAGTGCCACTGCCTCTATATTGTAGAGAATGTGCAATTGAATTTTTTTTTCCTTCCTATAGGGGGCATCACAGAAAATAATTGAGAAGCACTGCACAAGGGGTTCTCGGAGTATGGAGGAATACACGTGGGATGATACAAAGCTAATCGGCTCGGAAAAGCCATTTCCCCAGCAGAGCTCGTAAATCAAAATTTTGCTTGTTGGATGGGGCAGATTTTTGGTCTGATCGAAGCTCGTATTATAGAAAATTCGTTATTAAAGACACTCGTAAGTCAAGGTATCACTGTAATAGGACTAAGCTGTTTGACAAATTACCGAACTATGATATGGTTGTTGTTGTGATAAGGGCTAGAATCAAAACAAATAGAATATTATCTATGCTGTATATCCATAAGAGTCACAGGAGAAGATGAAATGAGAGGTGGGATTACACCCTGAACAAGTCCTCAGTCCACTGCACGAAAATAATTCAAATTTACATCTAAGAACAATCTTAGAGTAGCCAATCAGCATGTCTTTGGACTGTAAACACCTCATTCCTTTGTCTCAGAATTTATCCACCATGGTAGAAATAGGTGGTTAGTGTAGTTCTTCTGGTCTTTGGCATTAAAAAAAATCTTGTGTTTGTGTTATGCATAAGTATTTTGGAATCAATAATTGAAAATAATTTTTGTCTTATTATGTCCCATTTTTCATGAAATTACCTAAATTGATGCTCAGTATCATTGCAATACTAAAAGGTGCACTCCCATTAAGCTAATTATTCTGGCCAATCAGAAGCTTCTAAAAGTCATTATACTTTTCTTTTTTTTAATTCCTCTGTGGAGTTTGCATATTCTCCTTCTGCCTGCATGGGCCTTTTCCAGGTTATTAGCAGAGTCCAATTACAGTGGTACCTCACCTTACAATAATAGTCCCAGCAGATGAAAAAATCCAGTTTACGAAAATGCATTTTCCAAAATTTTTTGTCTCTGCATACGAAACAAGTTCTCCTTACGAAACGTGCCAAACACGCTATTCAAACATTAAAACGCGCCATTTAAACATTAAAACGCACCAATCAAACATTCAAACAATGCACGAGTTGCTCTCCCATTGACTATCTCCCAACATCCCGCCACACTGGCCTCCCATTGGCTAGGAGGGATGACTCAGCTCCCTCCCATTGTCTATCTTCCAACATCCCACCCCGCTGGCCTCCCAATGGCTAGGAGGGATGACGCAGGTCCCTTGAGCAGAACCTTGTTTCATGAGTTTTTCGAGCGTGCTCATTGCAACTTTATTTTTTGGCTCAGGCTTTTAACTTTGCATAAACATTTGTAAGATTATAACTCTGCTAATAAGACATGGTCAACATGAAGTAGGTACCTTAAAAGGTATGCTTTTATGATGTTTAAAGGGTAGTATTGTGGGACTTGCAAACAATCACATGTTTTACATGTACTGGATCACTGATCCTAAGGTTGGGAATCCAAACCCCACTCACCACAGGTTGTCACTGCACCCCCCCATCCCCAGTGCATCTAACTGGGTTATCAAAGGGCGGCCATGTCTCTTAGTGTCTATGGTGACAGGTTCATTTAAAAAACATTGCTGACTTTCGACAAGAGTAGCTACAAAGCCATCAGCTTGTTTCCGCCCTGCGATGGCCTGGCGAGCTGTCCAGGGTGTACTCTGCCCTCACGCAGCGTTGTCTGGGATGGGCGCCATCCTCCCCGCGACCCTAATTAGGATTAAGCGATTACAGAAAATGAAATGAACAATTATTTCCTTGCACAGAAAAGTTAGAAAAGGCCAAAGCATGATACATCTTCTTCTTTTCCTTTCGGCTGTTCCCTTCAGGGGTCGCCACAGCAAATGATCTGCCTCCATCTCTCCCTATCCTCTGCATCTTCTACTCTTACTCCAACGACTTTCATGTCCGCCTTCACTGCATCCATAAATCTTCTCTTTGGTCTTCCTCTGGGCCTTTTGCCTGGTAGTTCCAACCTCAGCATCCTACGACCAATATACTCACTATCCCTCCTCTGTACATGTCCAAACCATCTCAATCTAGCCTCTCTGACTTTGTCTCCAAAACATCTAACATGTGCTGTCCCTCTGATGTACTCATTTCTGATCCTATCCATCCTCGTTACTCCCAAAGAGAACCTCAACATTTTCATCTCTGCTACCTCCAACTCTGACTCCTGTCTTTTCCCCAGGGCCACTGTCTCTAAACCATACAACATTGCTGGCCTCATCACCGTCTTGTACACTTTTCCCTTCATTCTTGCCGATACTCTCCTATCACACATCACACGGACACTTTTCTCCATCCATTCCAACCTGCCTGCACGCTTCTTCACCTCTTTTCCACACTCTCCATTGCTCTGGATTGTTGACCCTAAGTACTTAAAATCCTCCACCTTCTTTATCTCTGCCCCCTGTAACCTCAAAGTTCCTCTTGGGTCCTTGTCGTTCACACACATGTATTCTGTCTTACTAAGACTAACCTTCAATCCCCTCCTTTCCAGGGCATACCTCCACCTCTCTAGATTTTCCTCCACTTGGTCTCTGCTCTCACTACAGATCACAATGTCATCTGCAAACATCATAGTCCATGGAGATTCTTGTCTAAACTCATCTGTTAGCCTGTCCATCACCATAGCAAACAAGAAGGGGCTGAGAGCTGACCCTTGATGTAGTCCCACCTCCACCTTGAACTCTTCTGTCACACCGACAGCACACCTCACCACTGTCTTACATCTATCATACATGTCCTGCACCACTCTAACATACTTCTCTGTCACTCCAGACTTCCTCATACAATACCACAGTTCTTCTCTCGGCACCCTGTCATATGCTTTCTCCAGATCCACAAAGGCACAATGCAGCTCCTTCTGACCTTCTCTGTACTTCTCTATTAACATCCTCAAAGCAAACACTGCATCTGTGGTGCTCTTTCTTGGCATGAAACCAAACTGTTGTTCACAAATGCTGACCTCTGCCCTTAGTCTTGCTTCCACTATTCTTTCCCATAGCTTCATTGTATGGCTCATCAACTTTATCCCTCTGTAGTTGCCACAACTCTGTACATCGCCCTTGTTCTTAAAAATGGGCACAAGCACACTTCTCCTCCATTCCTCTGGCATCTGCTCACTTTCTAAGACCTTGTTGAATATTCTTGTCAGAAAATCTACTGCTACCTCGCCTAGACACTTCCATACCTCAACTGGTATGTCATCAGGGCCAACTGCCTTTCCACTCTTCATCCTCTTCAATGCCCTCCTCACTTCTCCCTTACTAATCTTTGCTACTTCCTGCTCCTCAACGGTCACCCCTTCTACTCTTTTTTCTCTCTCATTTTCCTCATTCATCAGCTCTTCAAAGTACTCTTTCCATCTTCCCAGCACACTTCTGTCATCAGTCAATACATTTCCCTCTCTGTCCTTTATCACTCTAACTTGCTGCACGTCTTTCCCATCTCTATTTCTCTGCTGTGCTAACCTGTATAGATCATTTTCTCCCTCCTTACTGTTTCGCCCTCTGTTTGGCCTTTGACACTGCTACCTTCACCTTACGCTGTGTCTCCCTGTACTCCTGTTTACTCTCTTCGGTCCTCTCAATGTCCCACTTCTTCTTGGCTAACCTCTTCTTTTGTACACACTCCTGCACTTCCTCATTCCACCACCAAGTTTCCTTATCTACTTTCCTTCCAGAGGACACACCAAATACTCTCCTACCGGTCTCCCTGATCACATTGGCTGTGGTTGTCCAGTCCTCTGGAAGCACTTCCTGACTACCCAAAGCCTGTTTCAACTCCTCCTTGAAGACAACACGACACTCTTCCTTTTTCAGCTTCCACCACTTTGTCTTCTGCTCTACCTTTGCCTTTTTCACCTTTCTCACCATCAGTGTCATCCTGCACACCACCATCCTATGCTGTTTGGCAACACTCTCACCCACTACTACTTTGCAGTCACTGACTTCCTTCAAATTACCTCGCCTACACAAGATGTAGTCTACCTGTGTGCTCTTACCTCCGCTTTCATAAGTCACCCTATGCTTCTGTTTCTTCTGGAAGAAAGTATTCACCACAGCCATTTCCATCCTTTTTGCAAAATCGATCAACATCTGTCCTTCTGTGTTCCTGTCCTGGATACCAAACCTGCCCATCACTTCCTCGTCCCCTCTGTTGCCTGCACCAACATGTCCATTGAAGTCTGCTCCAATGACCACTCTTTCACCTCTGGGGGTACTCTGCATCACTTCATCTAACTCACTCCAGAATCTCTCCTTCTCTTCTAGCTTACATCCTGCCTGTGGGGCATAAGCACTAACAACATTGACTATCACGCCTTCAATTTCTAACTTGAGACTCATCACTCTGTCTGACACTCTTTTCACTTCTAGAACATTCCTGACAAACCCCTCCTTCAAGATGACTCCTACTCCATTTCTCTTCCCATCCACACCATTATAAAACAGTTTAAACCCTGCTCCTAAGCTTTTAGCCTTTCTACCTTTCCACCTTGTCTCCTGAACACACAGTATGTCCACCTTCCTCCTCTGCATCATGTCAGCCAGCTCCCTATCTTTTCCTTGCATAGTTCCAACATTCAAAGTCCCTACTCTCAGTCCGAGGCTCACGCATTTCCTCTTCTCTCTCTGCCTACGGACACGCCTCCCGCCTCTCCTTCTTCGACGTCTTCGACCAACAGTAGTCCAATTTCCATCAGCACCCTGTTGGTTGACAGCACTGATGGCGGTCGTTGTTAACCCGGGCCTCGACCGATCCGGTATGAATTTTGTTTTGATCATTTGCATTTATCATTTATTCATGCCAAAGCATGATACATGACATCATCATATGGTGTGATGCACTTTGGGTGGAAAAGTGTATACTAATTTTCTGCAAGATATGTTTGTCACTGAGACAAAATACTTAAATTTAATTATAATACACTTTTCAGTTTGACCTTAAAATTGTTAATTTTTGTTTTGAAAAAGCATTTTCTTGTACCCCTTTAATACCAGCGACATTTGTAAAACATCCCAATGACCATTATTTGCCAAAATTTCTTATTTGTAGTCTTTACCCTAATTTTGTCATTTTCTAATTGCTTAAAGAAACTTTGCTAAACACAAAAAGTATTCCATTATTCATTTCTCTTTGGTTACGGAAGCATACTCATCTCCTTCTCCTAAAAAAAAAAAAAAAAAAAGATAAAATCTTATGAAATGCAGACAAGTGCATACTGGAGAGTTTGTCTTCCTTTTGTTTCAACAGGATTAGGAAAGACAGATATCATAAGGTGGGTAACTCTGTTGGGCTTTTTACACACAGGCCTAGTGGCTCATCAGACCAGTGATTATCCTTGATTTCCATAGCGTGAAGCTACCAGGAGTTCAACTCCTCCTGGTTGAGACGCTAGTCCATCCCAGGTTACCTTCCCAGTAGTTTTACTGGTACCCAATAACTACTGGGAAGACGGAGGCACACTTGTGGTTAAGACCTTACCCAGGGGTCTTAGCACAGTGTGAATCGAACTGGGATTTGAACCCACCACTTCCTGATCATGAGGCCAGCATCCGAACCACTACGCCACCGGCCCCACAACAGGTATAGCAAGTGTGAGCATAAAAAAAAATGATAAACTCACCCTACTGAACCACTTAGTCCTACTGAGATAGTGAACAGGCTAGAGTCTCTCAGTCGACACAGAGTGCAGCTGGAATCAGCCTAAACAGCTCACCAGACCAAAGCATGGCCAACATAGTGGCAATTTGCTACAGACAATTAGCCTGAGTGGCATGTCTTTGGACTGTGGCACGAAACCAGAGTAGCCGGAAAAAAAAAATTCATGTAAGCATGGAGAAAACATACAAACTTTACACAGACACGCCCTCACCAAGCCTAGCACTCGAACCCAGAACCTCCTTGCTTTGAGGCAGATTTCCTAACAATTATGCCGGTATTAGTGACACTTCTTTAAGAAGTTTGATAATCCTCTCCATTGTTTCAGTTGACATCTCCCGTGTTGGAGCCATGATTCATGTCAGTCCACTTGGTGCAACAGCTCTCCCAGGTGTGATCACTCCTGTTTAACTGCAGACTAACGAGCAGATCGAATTTGATGCCGGTGTTAGATTTGGGAATGGAAATTTACAGGGTGATTCCATATTTTTTCCTCGAAATTGAGTGATTCCATAGTTTATTCTCCCTGCTTGGTCAAAAAAAGTAACTGTTACTGACTACCACTTTTTTTTCTCTTGATTTCTTTTCGTGTTTCTTAAATCCAGAAAGTTGCCATTTGAAATAACTTTAGTTTTGTGTCATGTCTGTGATCTGCTTTTTTTCTGCAAAATTAAACAACTGAATGAACATGCTCTGAGATTGGTGATTCCATAATTTTTGCCAGGGGTTGTCATCATCATCATCATTTTCTGTACCCGCTTAATCCGAATTTGGGTTGCGGGGAGGCTGGTGCCCATCCCAGCCAACTTCGGGCGAGGGCAGAGTACATCCTGGACAGCTCGCCAGGCCATCGCAGGGCGGAAACACACTGACGGTTTGCAGCTAGTTGAAAGTCAGCAATGGTTCTTTTACATGCCTCACACCATAGACAGTGAGAGACATGGCCGGCCTTTGATAACCCAGTTAGTTCCACTGGGGGGGGGGGCGGACAGTGACAACCTTGTGCAGAGTGGGACTCGAACCCCCAACCTTTGGATCAGCAATCCAGCACCCTATACCACTAGACCACCACTGCCCTGCCAAGGTTTGTAGTACACTGAATTAACGCCATGAGTGACTGTTATGAAAATTATATGTGATTAATATAACTTCCATTTTTATTGTAATGTGACTTTGTTTTGTAGCAGAGAAACAGAATCCATTAGAATAACTTTGAAAATAAAATATTTAAGTGGCTACTGAAATCTCAGCTTGTATTCAACAACTTGGCTACAATGACTCACGATGATGCTGAACGATATGAAACTGGATTCATTCTCTAAACCAAACAGCAATGACAGCATAATATTTTATTTGATGAGCTCATATTAAAACCAACATAGATAAAGAAATTATGAATTGCTTTTGTGCACAGTAAACAACTTCATTAGAAAAGCCATCTCTATGTCATTACGTGGAGCCTATTGAAATTTACTTGGTCTGTACTCATATTGTGGTCAAACGCAGACAAAGCATTCGCTGGAACCTCTGACAGTAACAGTAACTACATTCTCTCTGCAAGTCCACTTTTGACCTTACCAGCATGACGGCCTTTGAAGTCGAGTTCGAAACCCTTTATGATGCAGAACAGGCAGGCGAGATGACAATTTTTGTTCAAGTCAGGATAATAAGCCTGCGAGGAACGCAGGATTTCAAAAGGCCAAGAACAACTGCATGTACAAAGACAAATGAGGTGCATAGTAATGTAGTGGCTACTGGCTGGTTGGTTATGACTCAAAATGATTACATTATAAATCGCTTTGAATGGATTATGATTATGGAGTCTCATTCAAACTCCCTAGGGAGAAGAGGATGATGATCTCTATTATAATAATGGTCCTAAAATACAGACATATAGAGACAAACTAGAAAAAAAAAATACAATCCAAAAATACAAATCCAAAGTGCAAACATACCAATCAACGGCTGTCATACAGTGAAGATCACTTACTCAATGCTAGCTGTGTTAATTAAGCCCCATCACATTGATATGTGGTCTGTAATTATAGACTGTGAGTAATTTTAATAGCTTAAAACGATCTATACTGCCGTCTTTGAATATTGGTAATCCTTGTAAAGATTGATAAACAAGGGTTTAAAAATAACTCCATATTTTTGTGAAGTAGGTTCATCTTACACTGAAAAAAAGCAACAACAAGAACAACAAAAAATGACATTTATTTGAAAGAAGGAAATTTATTCAGAGAAAAAAAATCCCTCATCAAAATTTAATTATTTCCAATTTAAAACAAAATAGACCACAGGGGACAAGATGCTCAAATCCAAAGGATAATTTCATAAAATGCCAATATAGAACAAGCACAGCAAGTTTTGCCTGTGTGACCTTGAAAGATAGGTCAAGGTCACTCACACACAAACTCTTCTATGCACTCATAGTAGTGCACCAATGTACCAAGTCTGAAAGCCCCAGCTTCAGCACACAGCAAGTAAATGTCCGAAAACTTAAAGTGTCGGACGGACAGACATACCTACAATACCCTGTGATGGTCTGGTGAGCTGTTCAAGGTGTACTGCGCCTTTACCCAGTTTTGGCTTAGATAGACACCAGCCTCTTCACAACCCTAGTGGGATTTTACAGTTTGGCAAATGAGCGAGAGAAGGAGAGTTGAAATAACACCTGAGTGGTTGAGTGGTTTGCACGCCCGTCTCACTCTTAAGCTTGTGTCTCAGGCTCACCAAGGGTGTTCCTACATGGAGTTTGGTTGTTCTCAATGTAGTTGTATAGGTTTCCTCCAGGTACCTTGGTTTTCTCCCATAGTCCAAATACATGCACATTATGCTAATTGGTCCATCTTGCCCCATGGTTAAGTGTGAATGACTGTGTGTGTGTGTGTGTGTGTGTGTGTGTGTGTGCTGGCAGTAGCTCTTGAAGTATGGATCCATTAATTCATTCATTTTCTAAGTTGCTTAACCTTAATTTGGGTCATTAGGTTGCTGACAACTATCTCAGCCTACTCAGGGTGAACTGTTTGCGAGACCAATACACATACATCACACTCACACCAAGGGGAAAATGCAAACTCCACAAAGAAATGACCCAAGTCCGGGAATCGAACACGGAACCTCCTTGTTGTGACGCGAACATGCTCAACACTGTGCCAGCACACCACCCTTGTAGTATGGATATACAGTGATCCCTCACTTTTCGTGGTTAATGGCGGCCTTAACCCCTTACCCGGCAGAGACGAGTATACTCGCAATCACCCAAATTGTATTTTCCAGTCATTGACGAGTTAACTCGCCAAAACTTATGCTTTCAAAGCCAGAGGGAAGCGGCTTTACTCGTCATTTCTATTGATGCCTGAGGATGTTATCGTACACTACTCATCATCATACGCCTCAAAAAAATGAACTATGGCATCTCAAGGCAACGTTAGACAAGAGGTAAGCGGCGAAACGTTTTCGACTCAGTAACCCGCAAAGAGTCAAAGGGGGAGTGTCGCGCTCTTCAGAATCGGTACTCTCCGCCTCGTATTTTACGATTTCCTTGAAATTTCTCGGCATCCCTTATCCCAATGGATAACAGTGATGACAACAGCGATACTGAAGCTTCTCTTAGAGGCTTGGATACGTCTGATGAGAGTGCCAGCTCATCAGAAAATGAATATTCAAGCGAAAGTGAAGATGATGAACTGATTGACGCAAGAAATTGCACATAATGCCTCACACTTCTCAAATTTCGTCTACAAATCATATGTGACATCATCACAAAGTATGGATCAGAACTGCCACCACGGAGATCCCCAGGTAGACCATCAGCAGGTGCAGTAAGTACACGGAATACACCTGGACATTTTCCCAAGGAAATCCCGCCAACAGAGAAAAAGGCAAATCCAACAAAAAGATGTGTTGTATGCAGTCAGAGTCACGTGACCATAGAGGGAAACCAATTAGGAAGGAGTCACGGTATATGTGTAAGATGTGCCTTGTACCTTTATGTGTGGTTCCATGTTTTGATAAATATCACACACACTGACTGTAATTTCTTTTGATTGTAATTTCTTTTCTTTTTCTTTTTCTTTTCTTTTTCTTTTTCTTTTCTTTTTTTTTTGAATAAAGAGCAAAGTTGAATAATCAATCGTGTAAGATGTGTCTTGTACCTTTATTTGTGGTTCCCTTTTTTGATAAATATCACACATAAGACTGTAATTTCTTTTGATTGTAATTTCTTTTCTTTTTCTTTTCTTTTTCTTTTCTTTTTCTTTTTCTTTTTTGAATAAAGAGCAAACTTGAATAATAAATCGTGTATTCTTCATTACATTAATTTTTGGTGACAAAAAAATAAATAAAAATGTGCTAAAAAAAAAAAAAAGGCGAGTTATCTCGTCTCTGCTGAAAGGGGTAATTTCAAATTACAGTTGCATGCAAAAATAGATGAAAAATTAAAAATAGACTTGAATTTCGTATTCAGCATAAAGTAAAGAACTTAAAAAAAAATGGTCTGAAAAAGGAACGTTTTTGTCAAAAAAATGGTTGGTTAAGGGGTTAATGGCGGCCTTAAAATGTACTTAAAATTTCCTCAAAGTAGGACCCCCCTCCCCTGACTTACGCATAAGTGCATGTATATGTGTATATAATAATTAATAAATACATAATCAGCAATATAAATTCTTATAATAACAATTAAACATTCAAATATAATGCATAAAATGTAAATAAAATACTGTATAAATATAGACACATTCAGATGCGCACCGCACATAAAAAAGTAGGTAAAAAGTAAGTAGTTTTGTTGGGGTGTGGATTGTTTTTTTGTTTTGTTTTTTTTTGTTTTTGTTTTTTTGTTTTTGTTTGTTTGTGGTTTCTTGCATAATTGGTTTTGTTTTGTGGTATTTTCCTGAACATTTTCCCTATTTTTCCCTAATTTACTTTTTTTTTTTTTTTTTTTTTTAATTTTGCTGAATATTTTTGTAAAATCTATGATGTACTGAAGCCGCAGAAACTGAATCGCAAAATAGCGAGATATCACTGTACTTGCTAAACGTGTTGGGTTGAGTAGAGTTCAGAGCAAGCGTTCCCTGAATATATTGAAAGCCAGTAGATTAGGGCCAGTTGTCAATTGTGAATGCTACAGTCTGTATGTACCGCACAGATACATCAGTTCTCTTTTGGTGACTAGGCAGTGGATATGTAAACATGTGAAAGGGCATGCAGTGTGAATAGTAATATCTTTGATTTTAATTATCCTCATAATCAGGCATGACATTTTAAAGCATATCCAGAAATATAGCCTGCAAAAGTATGTACTCAGCTATCCACACATCCATGACAGTTGAATCCTCGCTGTTCAACAGCCAACTGCAGAGCGGGAAAAAAAATAATAATAAAAATAAAAAATAAATAAAATAACAGCCATTCAACCTATAGCTTCAAGGCCTGCCTTTGGTCATCTATTCATCTCGAAACTGTAATGCTCGTTTTTGCTGTGTAGCAGAGGACACGGTAATAACACAGAGAATAACTAAAGCACCAGCCTTGAAATTTTAAAGTGTAACACAAACGTCTACACTGAGCCTAAATCCATTCACTACATAATTGGTTAACAATCCAAACTGATAAAAAATAAGCATGGTTTCTTGAACATGCATTTAAAAGTATTGGTGAAGTGAGGCTCAATATGATACATTATAATTTAAACTGTTGGGCAGTGGTGGTCTGGTGGTATAAGACGCCGGATCGCTGATCCAAAAGTTGGGGGTTCGAGTCCCACTCTCCACAAGGTTGTCACTGTCCCCCCCCCCAGTGCAGCTAACTGGGTTATCAAAGGCCAGCTGTGTCTGTGACTGTCTATGGTGTGAGGCATGTAAAAGAACCATTGCTGACTTTCGACAAGAGTAGCTGCAAAGCCGTCAGCGTGTTTCCACCCTGTGATGGCCTGGTGAGCTGTCCAGGGTGTACTCTGCCCTCGCCCTGAGTTGGCTGGGATGGGCACCAGCCTCCCTGTGACCCTAATTAGGATGAAGCGGTTACAGAAAATGAACTGAACTGTAATTTAAACAAGAGCTGCAAGACATGTTCAACATGATCCAAACCCACCTGTTATTTTTGAGCATATAAAAATTATATATATATAATTATTTGTCAGGTCACTCTAAAGATTCTTTGTGCAAAGTTCCGTGCAGATCAGGCAAAAGCTGTAGGAGGCAGTCTAAAAACATGGGTGTTGCATATTTTGAGATTCTTAAATTGAAAAAAAAAAGTAATTCTAGTTGAAAATGGGTATGCCCAGCATTACAGCCCCGCCCAGTCCAGTCACTGTGCGCATATAATGTGCAACATATGGTTTAAGGGTTACGGGCCAAAAAGCAATACAAATTATTACCACCCCCTATAGGCGAACGATGTGAGAGTGTGAATGGATATGTGCATGTGTGTTGGCACTGCAATAATCTGGCGAGCTGTTATTGTCACTCTCGTGTGAACAACTCGGAAAGTACCGCGATGCTCCAATTTCTGTTCTGCTGGAAACTGTGTGTGTTTGTCTGTTTGCATAACAGTAGTGTCGGGCCGGAGGTGTAGTGGTTAGGGTGCAGTGCTCATGATCGGGAGGTTGTGAGTTCAAATTCCACTGAGACCCTCACTGTGCTAAGACTCCTGGGCAAGGTCTCAACCACATGTGTGCCTCTGTTCACCGAGCAGTATAAATGGGTACCAGTAAAGATATACTGGGAAGGTAACCTGCGACTGGGAAGCGAATGTCTCCAGTCTTGTTGGACATGGACCCCAAAAACGTGCTTGGTGTACCAGTTTCTTAACTTTATTTAATATAGTTATATTAATTTATGTGTATAATATATCAAGCAAATTTGAATCCTGTTAAAAATCTGTGTCACAAGTGTTTTTTCCCAAGATTGCCGTCAATCAACACTTACCCTTCAATCCTACTGAGCATGAACAGAAGGCTTCATGAAGACTATGAAGAATACACAAATTTTGCACTATTTGTGTAGTTGATAGAGAAATGAACCAACATGTCTGGACTCATAGCTGTAATCATATCAGTGGGTGATTCCACAAAGTACTGAAATACTGACATGGGGTGGGTGATCCTGTGATCATTTCAGTTATTCTGGGTTTTTTTCCCTCCTGTTTCTGGGTGGAGTTTAAATGTTCTCCCTGTGCTTGTGTAGGTTTCCTCTGGGTATTCCAGTTTCTTTCCACAGTTCAAAGACATACCCATCAGCTTAAATGGCTGTTAATGGTGTGAGTGCAAGTGCGAATTGCTGTGTGTTTTTCGCCCTGTGATGGTCTGGCAAACTATTCTGGGTGTACCACTTTGTAATTGCCTCTACTCTGAGTCAGACCTTTATTGCTACTTGAATATTTAATAGCTCTCAAAGGCTGTTGGAAATTTATATTACATTTGCTTTAAGTGAGGTCATTTTGTAAGTCACTCTCCTGCATTAAACCAAATCTTGCTCAAGTGCCCTGCTTACTTTAGACAGCATCAGACAGCACCACAGATGGCCTCCAGAAAGTTTTATTTTCTCTGATACCCTCCAGGCTAACTCTATCAACATTTATCAAAGAAAAAAACAAAACAAAAAACAAACAAAAAACAAACAAACAAAAAAAAAACAATGGCCAAATTTTACTGAGCAGAACATGACCCTTTATTGCTTTACTTGTTTGCAAAGCAAGTCATTGCACTTCACTGAGCAGAAACATGCCTCATGGGTTAGTCTGCACCAAGAAACTGGGAGGTTCCATCAACTGTTTAAAGACTTACATATTGTCCAGAAAATGAGGCATTTTGGACTAAATTGTGGGGTGGGCTATATAGTGGTACCTTGTCTTACGAATTTATTCAGCTCTGAGGGCGAGCTCATAAGCCAAAAAGTTCATTGCATGAAACAATAATTCCCATAAGAAATAACACAAAATTAATTAATCCGTTCCAACCCCCTCCCAAACTCATATAACCTGACACAAACACATATATTTGACCTAATGTATTAAATATAAACATGTAAAAACAATAACTATTTCATAATAAACATCATGTACATTAACATTAATAATAATTAATAATAAATAATAATAAAACACAAATAAACAAAAAGTCAACTAACCCTTCTGATCATCGACTGCAGCAAAAATGTCACGTGGGCAGGCAGGGGGTGGTGCATAACAGAGATGGAGTTGGAGAAGCAGAATTTTGTGTGCGTGCATGCTACAAATTAAGCAAAGAAAGGTTCATGTTGAGCTCCCACTAGGCCAGGGCTTTTCAAATAGTGGGGTGCACCCCGTGGTGTGATGCCAGGAGGTGGGGTGGGGAGGAGGGGTTGTGCATGACCCTGGGGAACATGCGTTTTTCCCATACTGTACTAGAATTAAGTGTAATTGAGCATCCACTACATTAGTTGGCAGTGGCGCTCTCACTGTGTTCCCTATGGTGTAGGGAAAAAGTAAACAATATGAAATGCAGTAAACACCATTTATAGTAGTGTGCTGGGGTGGGGGGGTTGTTCTTTCTAGAGGGGGCATCTCAAAAAATAATTGAGAAACACTGTGACAAAGTGTTCTCGGAGCGCGGAGGAATACACGCGAAAGAATATAAGGCTAATTGGCCCGGAAAATCCATTTTGAGGAGAGCTCGTGAACTGATTTTTTTCTGATTGGATAGAGCAGATTTTTTGTGAGATCAAAGCTCATATCATTGAAAAACAGTTAAAGGTACACTTGTTAGACAAGGTGCCAATGTGTGTGTGTGTGTGTGTGTGTGTGTGTGTGTGTGTGTGTGTGTGTGTGTGTGTGCGCACGTGTGTGTGTGTGTGTGTGTGTGTGTGTGTGTGTGTGTGTGTGTGTGTGTGTGTGTGTATATATATATATATATATATATATATATATATATATATATATATATATACATATATATAGTAACGACATGAACAAATTCATCTAAGCTGGGGAGCGTACAGTGGTATGAAAAATTATCTGAACCTTTTCTCACATTTCTGCATAAAATTACCACCAAATGTGATGTGATCTTTGTCAAAATCACACAGATGAAAAAACAGTGTCTGCTTTAACTAAAACCACCAAACATTTATAGGTTTTCATATTTTAATGAGGATAGCATGCAAACAATGACAGAAGGGGGAAGAATAAGTAACTGAACCCTCTGCCTGCCTAAGGAGACTTAAAGAGCAATTGAAACCAATTTTTACCAAACAATTTAAGTCAGGTGTGTGCCCAATTACTGATGAGTGACTTAAAGCTGCCCTGCCCACTATAAAACACACACCTGGTAAGAATTGTCTTGATGAGAAGCATTGTCTGATGTGCACCACGGCTCGCTCAAAAGAGCTGTCTGAAGACCTGCGATCAAGAATTGTTGATTTGTATAAAGCTGGGAAAGGATACAAAACCATCTCTAAATGTCTGGATGTTCATCAATCGACAGTCAGAGAAATTGCTACAAATGGAGAGAGTTTGGCACTGTTGCTTCTCTCCCAAGGAGTGGCCGTCCACCAAAGATGACGCCAAGAGTTCAGTGCAGAATACTCAGAGAGGTAAAAAAAAACCCTAGAGTGTCTGCTAAAGACTTACAGAAATCACTGGCACAGTCCAATATCTCTGTGCACACATCAACTATGTAACACAGTGGGCAAGAATGGTGTTCTTGGGAGGACTCCAAGGAGGAAGCCACTGCTGTCTAAAAAAACATTGTTGCTTGTTTAATGTTCGCAAAAAGGCACTTGGACACTCCACAGAAGTTTTGGCAAAATATTTTGTGGACTGATGAAACCAAAGTTGAATTGTTTGGGAGGAACACACAACGTCATGTGTGGAGGAAAAATGGAAACGGCTCACCAACATCAACACCTCATCCCCACCGTGAAGCATGGTGGAGGGTGCATCATGGTTTGGGGCTGTTTTGCTGCCTTGGGGCCTGGACAGCTTGCAATCATTAATGTAAAAATGAATTCAAAAGTTTATCAGGATGTTTTGCAGGAAAACCTGAGGCTGTCTGTCAGACAGTTGAAGCTAAAAAGAGGATGGATGCTGCAACAAGACAATGATCCAAAACACAGAAGTAAATCAACTTCAGAATGGTTTCAGAAGAACAAAATACAGGTTCTGGAGTGGCCAAGTCAAAGTCCAGACTTGAACCCCATTGAGATGCTGTGGCATGACTTCAAAACAGCGATTTATGCCAAACATCCCAGGAATCTGACTGAACTACAGCAGTTTTGTAAAGAAGAATGGGCCAAGATTAGTCCTGATCGATGTGCCAGACTGGTCTGCAGCTAAAAGAAGCGTCTGGTTGAAGTTATTCCTGCCAAAGGGGGGGCCACAAAATTTTAAATGTGATGGTTCAGTTGCTTATTCCTCCATATTCTGTCATTGTTTGCATGCTATCCTCATTAAAATATGAAAACCTATAAGTGATTTTGACAAAGATCAGATCACATTTGATGGTGATTTTATGCAGAAATGTGAGAAATTCCAATATATATATATATATATATATATATATATATATATATATATATATATATATATATATATATATATATATATATATAATGTGTGTGTGTGTATGTCAATGGCTGTGGTTGTGCATTTGGTACTTGGCCTTCAGAGAACAGGACGTGCTAACCAACATGCAACCGTACTACCAATGTAATTCCATGCAGAGTGATATATAGTCATAAAAAAAACAATTATATCCAAAGGGAATTGTTGAAGGCAGCACAGACAATGAGCCAGAGCACCTTTATCCACAGCATCTTTCTTCGGAGTAATTAATAAAACATTCTACTGTTAGACATGAATATAATAATAAATCATGTGTCAGGCACTCATTCATGCAAATGATATGCAAATGCATGATGCTAATAAACAGCTAATTTAATTAGGGTGCAATCATTCACTAATTAATCTTTTAGTGATCCACCATTGGACACCGATTTGGAAGTTGAATCAAATATTTTAGCACTTAATCAAAAATGTTTAAATAATTAGTATGCTTTAAATTTAAATATAACCAAATTGGTTTTGCAGCAAAATGGGATGAGTGAAAATAGGGAACAATCATCTAACATTATAAAATAACATTCTACAGCAGTGGGGCAGTGGTGGTCTAGTGGTATAAGGCGCTGGATCGCTGATCCAAAGGTTGGGGGTTCGAGTCCCACTCTCCACAAGGTTGTCACTGTCCCCCCCAGTGCAGCTAACTGGGTTATCAAAGGCCGGCCATGTCTCTCACTGTCTATGGTGAGAGGCATGTAAAAGAACCATTGCTGACTTTCGACAAGAGTCGGCTGCAAAGCCGTCAGCGTGTTTCCGCCCTGCGATGGCCTGGCGAGCTGTCCAGGGTGTACTCTGCCCTCGCCCTGAGTTGGCTGGGATGAGCACCAGCCTCCCCGTGACCCTAATTAGGATTAAGCGGTTACAGAAAATGAACTGAACATTCTACAGCAACTCTAAACTTCTATTATTATAATTTTTATTTTCTTCATTTATTTTTCTTTTATAAGTGCGGTACTACAAATGAGTGAGTGAGGGAATGATTTCAGCATGACAGTGCTCCAAATAAATGCACGAGAAGATATAGTTTGCTAAAGCTGGAGTGAAGGAACTTGCACCCTGACCTCAATATCACCAAATGCTTTTTGGGATTAACTGGAAAGTCCCACTATCATAAACTACAGAAATCCAAGCAATTTCCAAGATGGCCAAAAGTAATCTCTGTCATTGAAATGAGCTGTCTAGAACAGAAGCTCTAAATAGTAGACTAATAATAAGATCAGCACTCTGAACAAAATGTACGCTTTTTCTGGCCTGAAAATTGTATCGTACACATCAACAACTGAGAATTAACAAGACCTATCTGACACTTCATTCAAATGGTGGATTCATTCATTCATTTTCTGAACCAATTAATCCTAATTAGAGTCGCAGGGAGGCTGGCACCCATCTCAGCCGACTCCGGGCGAGGGCAGGGTATACCCTGAACAGCTCACCATGCCTCAAATGGCAGATAGACCTTGTTAATTCTCAGCTGATGTCATCTCAAAGTATAGAAAAATGGTCGAATATGCAAAGATTTGTGGTCTATTTGGTCCAAGTGTGCAAAGCTTGATGTTGCGGTATTTGCTGGTACAGTGATCCCTCGTACTTTGTGCTTCAGTTTCTGCGGCTTCAGTACACCCGGGGGTCCTTGGGGTCAAAAATATTCATGGAAAAATAAAAAAAATAAGGAAATTTCGGAAAAATAAGAAAAAGTTTAGGAAAATGCTGCAAAACATGGCCGATTATAAAAAAAAAAAAAAACAAACAAACAAAGAAACAAACAAAAACAAAAAAGCAACCCCCCCCCCCAATAAAACTACTTACATTTTTATGTGAGGTGTGCATCCGCGAGTCTGTATGTGTGTGTATTTATATTTTATTTACATCTTATGCATTGTTTTTGAATGTTTAATTGTTATTATAAGCATCTATAGCAGGGGTGCTCAATCCTGCTCCTGGAGATCTACCTCCCAGAAGACATTCACTCCAACCCTAATCACGCCCACCTAACCATCCAATCATCTCATCAAGACCTGACTGGATCTTACATGTCACATGGGCCACATTAGGGTTGGAGATAAAGTCATCTGGAAGGTAGATCTCCAGGAGCAGGATTGAGCACCCCTGATCTATAGCATTGAATATGTATTAATTGTTATTATATACACATATACAGCAGTCTCACGGCTTGAGGGAAAAGCTGCTTGCTCATCGATTAGTTGATAGTTGATGCTCTTTCAGCATCCTCCTGATATCAGGGGCATAAACAAATCATGTCCAACCCATAGGTGGTGAACACCTCCTACTGTTAGACCTTTACATCACTAGATGTGCAATTGCAATATAAGCATTTAATCTTAAAAATTAAAATATTTTCTATAGTTTCTGCTATCTGTTCAGAATGCTGTCAGCAGAACAGTGAAAAAGTGGGTAGAAGTGCTGCTTCATACCTTCAGGCTCCTTGTTTGATTCCTAAGCATGGGGTAACCCTCTGTGCAGAGGTTTTCATGTCGTCCCTGTGTGGACCGGGTTTCATTTACGCTCTCGGATTTTCCAAAAACATACACATTCATATATCCGTGTGGAGTGGTGATGAAAAATCGCTTTCAGGTATGAATGAGTATCTGAATGTTAATTGAGATATAAATATCTTCTGTGCCTTGGTGTCAATGACCACTATCGAAAAAAAAAAAAAAAAAAATGTTGGCCCGAAGCATAAATTATTTGTTAGGCAAGAGTAATATATTTCTTGTTGTAAAATGCTTTCAAGGGAAAAGCAATGGTTATAGTTATATTGAATTTGGAGGCATGTTGGTGTAGTGGTTAGCACAACTGCTTCAGAAGGTCCTGGGATCAAGGATGCCCCAAGATGTGTTTGTGTAAATGATTGTGTGTTGGTCCTGCAATAGACTGGCAACCTACACAGTGTGTACCCTACCTTCTTTCCACCAAGAGTCTTCTGAGATAGACTTCAGTCTGCCTATCCGTCTAGTAAGATTAACCTTCAGAATCTTCACTTTGGGTGTGCGAGGACCCGAGCACTATATATTTTGAAATATTTTATTTGTGAGATTATTTTTGTTTGCTATATTGGGTAGTTGTTAACCAGTAATTTGTCATTCGACACACCAAAGATTATGGCATAGTGCTCATTTAGAGGATTTCTATAATTCATGTGGGGTCTCTGCAGACCACAGCATTACTGTCTAATGTTACTTTATGTTGTGGTACTCATTCATTCATTCATTTTCTGAACTGTTTAATCCTAATTAGGCTTTTGAGGAGACTGGCGTCCATCTCAGCCGACTCTCAGCAAGAGAAGTGTACACCTGAGACAACACAAAAGGTAAAAAGAAAAAAAAAGTGAAAATATTGTGTATTTCTTTGTTCCACCTGAATTGGATGAAAACACGATAACCAGAGAAATTTCATTTTTCTTGTTTTTCATTTTAAACTACATAGTCAAACCTATCATGCAAACAACTTTTGAGGCATTTGTGTACTGAACATAAATACAAGGTACATGAAACAGTGCTGGGGTCTTATGATTATGTCATCCTGTATTTATCACCATGTGTAATGACAATAAAGTTCAAGCTAATCGAATGTAATGTAATCTAAAATTCACTGAATTGCACACTGATTATTGTGTACGGGGTTACACACAGTAATCAGTCTTGCCATGTGCGAGATTACATTACATTCAAATTAGATCCAACTTTATTGTCATTACACATTGTAATAGATACAGGCTGACAAAATTCAGTTTATTATCCAATCAGAAGGGCTAAGAGTAGCAAGTGCAATATATATATATATATATATATGTGTGTGTGTGTGTGTGTGTGTGTGTGTGTGCGTGTGTGTGTGTGTGTGTGTGAGACCCCTCACAGCTGTGAGTGGGGGCACAAACAAGTGCCCGCCCTCACGCCGGTCCCAAGCCTGGAGAAATGCAGAGGGTTGCGACCGGAAGGGCATCCGGCTTAAAACTTTTGCCAAAAATACAAAATGCAAACAATAAAGAAAAATCTCATACCGGATCGGTCGAGGCCCAGGTTAACAACGACCGCCATCAGTGCTGTTAACCAACAAGGTGATGGTGGAAATTGGACTACTGTTGGTCGAAGAGGGAGAGGTCGAAGAAGGAGAGGCGGGAGGCATGTCCGTAGGTAGAGAGAGAAGAGGAAAAGCACGAGTTTAAAACTGAGAGTAGGGACTTTGAATGTTGGAACTTTGGCAGTAAAAGGTAGAGAGCTGGCTGACATGATGCAGAGGAGGATGGTGGACATACTGTGTGTTCAGGAGACAAGGTGGAAAGGTAGCAAGGCTAGAAGCTTAGGAGCGGGATTTAAGCTGTTTTTTCATGGTGTGGATGGGAAGAGAAATGGAGTCGGAGTCACCTTGTAGGAGGGGTTGGTCAGGAATGTTCTAGAAGTGAACAGAGTGTCAGAAAAAGTGATGAGTCTCAAGTTAGAAATTGAAGGTGTGATGTTCAATGTTGTTAGTGCTTATGCTCCACAGGCAGGATGTAAGCTAGAAGAGAATTAGAGATTCTGGAGTGAGTTAGATGAAGTGATGCAGAGTACCCCCAGAGGTGAAAGAGTGGTCATTGGTGCAGACTTCAATGGACATGTTGGTGCAGGCAACAAAGGGGATGAGGAAGTGATGGGCAGGTTTGGTATCCAGGACAGGAACACAGAAGGACAGATGTTGATAGATTTTGCAAAAAGGATGGATATGGCTGTGGTGAATACTTTCTTCCAGAAGAGAGAGGAGCGGAGGTAGGAGCACACAGGTAGACTACATCTTGTGTAGGCAATGTAATTTGAAGGAAGTAAGTGACTGCAAAGTAGTAGTGGGTGTGAGTGTTGACAAACAGCATAGGGTGGTGGTGTGCAGGATGATGCTGATGGTAAGAAAGGTGAAAAAGGCAAAGGCAGAAGAGAAGACAAAGTGGTGGAAGCTGAAAAGGGAAGAGTGTCGTGTTGTCTTCAAGGAGGAGTTAAAACAGGCTTTGGGTGGTCAGGAAGTGCTTCCAGATGACTGGCCAACTACAGCTAATGTGATCAGGGAGACAGGTAGGAGAGGACTTGGCGTGTCCTCTGGAAGGACAGTAGATAAGGAGACTTGGTGGTGGAATGAGGACGTGCAGGAATGTGTACAAAAGAAGAGGTTAACAAAGAAGAAAAGGGACATAGAGAGGACCGAAGAGAGTAAACAGGAGTACAGGGAGACACAGCGTAAGGCAAAGGTAGCGGTGTCAAAGGCCAAACAGAGGGCATATGATGATGTGTATGCTAGGTTAGACAGTAAAGAAGGAGCAAATGACTTATACAGGTTGGCACAGCAGAGAAATAAAGATGGGAAGGACATGCAGCAAGTTAGAGTGATTAGGGACAGAGTGGGAAACGTGTTGACTGATGACACAAGTGTGCTTGGAAGATGGAAAGAATACTTTGAAGAGCTGATGAATGAGGAAAATGAGAGAGAAAAAGAGTAGAAGAGGTGATTGTTGAGGACCAGGAACTAGCAAAGATTAGTAAGGGTGAAGTGAGGAGGGCATTGAAGAGGATGAAGAGTGGAAAGGCATGATGACATACCAGTGGAGATATGGAAGGGTCTAGGAGAGGTCACAGTAGATTTTCTGACAAGAACATTCAACAAGGTCTTAGAGAGTGAGAGGATGCCAGAGGAATGGAGGAGAAGTGTGCTTGTGCCCATTTGTAAGAACAAGGGAGATGTGCAAAGTTGTAGCAACTACAGAGGAATAAAGTTGATGAGCAATACGATGAAGTTATGGGAAAGAATAGACTAAGGGCAGAGGTCGTCATTTGTGAACAACAGTTTGGTTTCATGCCAATAAAGAACACCACAGATGCAGTGTTTGCTTTGAGGATGTTAATAGAGTACAGAAAAGGTCAGACGGAGCTGCATTGTGCCTTTGTGGATCTGGAGAAAGCATATGACAGGGTGCCGAGAGAGGAACTGTGGTATTGCATGAGGAAGTCTGGAGTGGCAGAGAAGTATGTTAGAGTGGTGCAGGACATGTATGAGAGCTGGAAGACAGTGGTGAGGTGTGGTGTCGGTGTGACACAAGAGTTCAAGGTGGAGGTGGGACTGCATCAAGGGTCAGCTCTCAGCCCCTTCTTGTTTGCTATGGTGATGGACAGACTGACAGACGAGGTTAGACAAGAATCTCCATGGACTATGATGTTTGCAGACGACATTGTGATCTGTAGTGAGAGCAGAGAACAAGTGCAGGAAAATCTAGAGAGGTGGAGATATGCCCTGGAAAGGGGGGGGAATGAAGGTTAGCCTCAGTAAAACAGAATACATGTGTATGAACAACAAGGACCCAAGAGGAACAGTGAGGTTACAGGGAGCAGAGATAAAGAAGGTGGAGGATTTGTGTACTGAACATAGATACAAGGTACATGAAACAGTGCTGGGGTCTTATGATTATGTCATCCTGTATTTATCACCATATATATATATATATATAATTGATAATTTTTTTTTCTCTCTAAGAATGCTGCATATCCATAGAAGACATCTCTTCTTCTGGACAACCTCAATAGCAAGAAGCAGGAAGTGGAGTCCTGTTATGTGTTGGGCGGTTTTCACCATTTTCTGCAGTGCCTTGTAGTCCACAACAGAGCAATTCCCATACCAGACTGTAACGCAGTTGGTGAGGATGCTTTCTATAGTTTAACGGTAAAAGTTACTCAGGATGTCAGCAGACAGGTGGGTCTTCTTCAGTGTCCTCAAGAAGAACAGGCGCTGATGGGCCTTCTTAATCAGGCTGGAGGTATTGGTTGAAAAGGACAGGTTCTCTGATACGTAGGTGCCCAGGAATTTGAAGCTGGAGACATGTCTTCCTGAAGTTTACAATGAGGTTGGATTTTCTGGTGTTCAGGAGCAGGTTGTTGTTGGCACACCATGCAGCTAGTTGCTTCACCTCTGCCCTGTAGTCAGACTCATCATTGCTACTGATGAGTCCAATCACTGTGGCGTTGTCTGTAAACTTTATGATGGAGTTGGATTCATACATAAGCCTACAGTCATGGGTGAAAAGAGAGTAGAGGAACGGGCTCAGCACACAGCTCTGAGGTGTGCCAGTGTTGAGTATGATGGTGGAGGAACAGTTGTGCTCTGATTTGACATACTGTGGTCTGTTTGTTGGAACGTCCATGATCCAGTTGAAGAGGGAGGTGTTGATTCCAAGATCCACACGTTTTGTGGTTAACTTGGAGGGAATAACTGTGTTGAATGCTGAGCAGAAGTCAACAATCAGCATTTTGGCATATGCATTCTTGTTGTACAGTTGTGAGTAAACAGACTACATTGCTGTGGATACACCATCTTCTGTATTCCTATTGTGTTGGTATGCAAATTGATGTGGGTCTAGTGTGAGAGGCAAACTTTGCTTGAGGTGTGACAGGACAAGTTTCTCAAAGCACTTCATCACAATGGGTGTTGGTGCAATAATACGATAGTCATTCAGGCACGTCAGAGAGGAGCGTTTCGGCACTGGCACTATAGATGCTCACTTAAAGCATGCTGGTACTGTTGCTTGGGTAAGAGACAGATTGAATATGTCTCTGAATACCCCTGTGAGCTTCTCAGCACAAGCTATGAGCACATGCCCAGGAATTCTGTCAGGGCCAGCAGCCTTACGTCAGAGTGTAAGCATCTGGTGGTTATTCGAAGGATGGTCTTTATGGCTTTGTCCTTGTTGTCCCTGTCTAAACAAGCATAAAAGTCACTCAGCTCATTGTGAAAGGACACGTTCATTGTACTTGTTGTGCTTGTGGTTGTTGATGACCTGAATGTCCTCCCTCATGTGTTGGGTGTCAGAATTGATGAAGTGTTCCTCCACCTTTAGCTTATGGTCCTGCTTGGCCTTTTTGATATCCCTCTTCAGGTCTGCCCTGGCTGGATTGTAGGCCTGTGCATCACCTGATCTGAAGGCTTTATTGCATGTCTTCAGCAGAAGCCACACTTTCCTGTTCATCCATGGCTTCTGATTAGGGTAAGTGATGATCTGTTTCTTTGTGGTAACACTGTCATTTGTGGTGTTAATATATTCCAGTACTGAGCAAGTGTACAACTCAACGTCTGTGTTTGAGCCACGGGTGGCCTGAGAGGCAAACACACTCCAATCTGTGTCATTAAACCTGTCCTGGAGTACAGAGTCTACCCCTGCTGGCAAAACCTTGATGGTCTTCACAAAAGGCTTCACACAGAATAAATGAATAAATAAATGAATATATTGATGTGAATTTGATTCAGGAATTTATTTATTCAAATGAACGAAACATGACAATGTGCTTAACGTCTAAAGCCAGGCCGACTAATGACAAGCTTTCTATTTTTGTTTACATTAGTATCTCACCACTGTGAATATGAGATGCACTTCGGTTCATTTGCCAGGCCTCAAGTAATAAAAATCTGTTAACACATTAAGCATTCATTACATCATTTTATTACAATTTCAGATTGATTTTCAATTCATTCCCATGTAAAGCTTTTCCTGGGCCTGCTGTGTTCTATCAGGAAGGCTAAACACTGAACAGTAGTAACTCACGGAAGGCCTATAATTGTAATTCACATTGCAGGTTTTTTATGACATGTCAGCTTAGGTACAGTGTACTGTATTGTACATAATCACATTACAACAATCCAGCATGACACAGCATCACAATCACCTAATCAAAGAAAGGTAGCCAGCTATGTTTAGCACAGAGTACATTCAACTCGTATATTAGATTCTATAATGTAATACACTGTGAACACGATTAGCACGTCCAGCACACAACAAGACGGTCCCGAGTTCAATTCCCGGGCGCCGCTCTTTCTATGTGAAGTTTGCATGTTCTCTCTGTGGTTGTGTGGGGATACTTGGGTTTCCTCCAACAGTCAAAAACATGCTCATTAGTCTAACTGTTATTGCTGGGTTATTATTATTATTATTATTATTATTATTATTATTATTATTATTATTATTATTATTATTATTATTATTATTTACAGTAAAGATTTATATGCAGCAGAGAGGGATCAGGTGGTCCTGGCACATTCAGGCTGGTTAGGCTCATCATCAGATCAGGGCCCTCACCCTCTCCACACGCAGCCCAGACAGCGAATGGGACTTCTCCCAGGAAGCACTGTCTTGTCAAACCCACCAAGAACTTTCCGGAGATTATGGAGACTCCCCAACACTGCAGCCTTCTGCACTGCCCAGACTGTCAGAATGTCTGTGCTCCCGGTAGCAAACCCAGGCACACTCTTGATCTGTGTTAATAGATCAGGAGGTACCAAACTGAGGGCGCCGATAACAATGGGGAGTTGGATGACTTTGTACTTTGGATACAAGCGAGACATTTCAAGGGCGAGGTCTGCATATTTTGCATGCTTCTCCTGAATCTTGTCAATCACATTGCTGTCAAAAGGGACAGAAAATTCAATAATATTAATAATTCCATTGGATTTATCAAAAAGGACAAGGTCAGGTTTGTTGGCTTCAATTCTCCTCAGTCTGTATATGGGCCGATTCCAAAGAAGCTTGAAATTATAATTTTCCATGATGCCCTGGACATGATCAGGGTCGTACCATGGATGGACTTCTGAGTCAAAGCCACACGCATGATGGAGACGATAATAAAAGGAACGTGCCATGCCATCATGTCTTTTCAGATAAGACATTTGTGCCAAAACAGGACAACCACTGACAAGGTGTTGGACAGGTTTACTAAATTCACTACACAAACGACATTTCGGATTTACATTTTCCCCTATAATATTACGTTGATGATTGCGTGTTGGAAGTGACTGGTCCTGAGCAGCAAAAAGAAAGCCTTCATTTTCACTTTTCAGAGCAGCTGAGTTCATCCAGGTAAAGGAGTTCGAAGGATTACTGTTCTGCCCAACACACTGCACAAAAAACACGATGTAGTGGTTTTCCAGACAGTTTTTCCTTGAAATGACGACTCTGAGCAGATTTTATAAAAGACTTCACCTGGTTGACACACATAGATGTTCCATCCAACAGTACTTCGCCATCGACAAAATCAACATTGACGTTGAGATTCTGTCCAGCCGCCTTGGTGCGTATAGGATAACTATGGAAGTCCTCGCTTTCATCGTGAGTCTTGTTATGCTTCACAAGAGGATCATCAGATAAATAAATATGTACAAAAGTACACAATAAAATATGATCATGAAGTGCCTCCACATTAATCAAAGCTCATCCCCGGAATTGTTTGATAAATATAAATGCTTGATAGAGGAACGAGGGTGGTGAGCTCGGTTGTCAGACATGATCCTTCTTGTAAGGCGATCAAGACCCATGATGTCATCCTTTGTCCAATCAACAACACCAAAAGAGTAAGAAAGGACAGTCACGGAGTAAGTATTTGTGGCTTTGACCTTGTTTCTAGCATTTAGCTCCGAACTCCAGGTCTTTTTTTTCTTGGCCCGAAGTTTGTCTTTTATATGTGGGCATTCTGGAGCTTGTCTCGAACTTGCATCCCCAAATAGGTGTACGATTGGCCTTTCACGAGATGCTCAATCCCTCCTCCTCCATGTAACTCAACTCATCCGTCATTGATTACCTTTCCATGTTTTAAATGAATAATGTTGCATTTATCAAGTCCGAAAGTCATACCAATATCTTGTGAAAAGGACTCGACAAGGAGAATTTGTTTCTTCAAGTTGGAATCTCCTTTGGCAATCAGCTCGATGTCATCCATGTAAAGGAGATGAGTAAGAGGTGTTGGGGATCTGTGCTGTGGAGGTCCTGGATGATAACCTTCCTCTTTATTGACCAAAAAAGTCAAGGGATTAAGTGACAAACAAAAAAGCAGAGGACTAAAAGAATCCCCCTGGAATATCCCTCTCTTAATTGAAATAGGTTCTGAAGTCTTAACCTGACCTTGCAAGGACATCTCAAGCTGAGTTGACCAGCAACTCATTAAAGACTTGAGTAAATGGAGTAATCGCTCAGGTAGGCCAACACATTGCAAAGACTTCAGAGTCCATTCCTGAGGGACAGAGTCGGATGCTTTTTTGTAGTCAATCCAGCACATTGACAGGTTGCGGTGGTAAGTTTTAGCCTCTTCAAGTATCATTTTCTGGACCAATAACTGTTCCTTGCAGCCCCAACATCCCTTTCTGTCTCCCTTTTTCCCCGGGTAAATAATTTCACTGGAGGAGAAATAGGATGACACGAGATTTGTCAAACACCCTGTAAAGATTTTGTCCATAGTATTCAGGCAGGTAATAGGGCGGGAATTTTTAGGATCTGTCAAGTCTCCTTTTTTTGGGAGGAGTATTATGTGACCTTTACAGAACCAAGGAGGGCCATCTCCTGTGTCCATCAAATAATTAAAACAAGTGAGCAGATGTGGTTGGACACAGGAGAACAGTTTCCAAGACCGCTTTTGAATGCCGTCAGGTCCTGGAGCTGTGTTAGATTTGGACATTTTTATTGCTTTCTTCAGGCAGTCCGAAGGAATGAGATACAGCAATGGTGAATTAACGTTTTCTGACGTGGCTTTGCTGTATTCTTCCACCCATGGTTCCTCAAGGTTACAGTTGCCGGGTCTAGACCACAACTGTGACTAAAACCTCTCACTGGATTCCCTGGGTGGTCTCTGGTCATCATCACTTGTAGGTGTATTTAGTTGCCTGTAAAATTGTTTTTCGTTGGTTTTAAATATTTTGTTTTGTTTAATGAATTTATTTTTCTTTTCCCATTTTATTTTTTTTCTCTGTCCAAATCTTAACCTTTGCCTTAAGGGAATTGAATATATGATGGAGAATTTTTTTCCTTAGTTGTTTTGTATTTTGCCTTTAAATTTCTCCAAATTGTTTTTTGTCTTTTTGACATTGACTTGCCATGAGATCTTATTTTAAGGCAAAGCTCCAGCCACGACATGTCTTCCCTGTTTCTTTTCATTTACATTGAAATTGGTTTTCTTTACTTTTCTTGCTTTTACCATTGTTGGAAGGTTTGGAAACTGTATGTAATTCCTCTAAAGTTCGAATAGCGGAAAACATGCAACAATTAATATCATGCAGGGAACTCTCCGCGTCAAGAGTTACAGAAATGACTTCATTTAATTTATCAATTTCATTTTGTGGAAAAGGTTTTATTGCAATTTTAACTGGCTTCCTTTTTTCAATCGGTAAATCTAAATCTCTCTATAGTAACGGTTAAACAAAACAGAAATATGATGATCATGAACTGAAGATGTGGAAAAATCATTGGTCAACTCAGAAAGTGAAAAGCCAGGGGAATTTTTATTGTTGCCATCAGGTGGGCTAACTTCATTGGGAGGAGGGGAGAGAAGGACGCGGGCATTCATCTGCAATTTAGATTTAGAATTAAATATATTATCATAAGAACATGACCATAACACCTACTCCATACTTTCTTATACTAGTCATGGAAATTCCCATAACAGATGAATTAATTAATTTATACATTTTTGAACCACTTAATCCTGATTATGGTGGCTCGAAGGCTGGCACCCAAATTGGCAAGGGCAGAGTACCCTATGTTTTTTCTTTTTTTATGCATTTTTTGGCCAATGCAACTTGTACTACAGAGCAACATATAGTCCGGAAAATGCGTTACTAAAATAATAGCTAAATACTTAAACTTTGTAGATATCACTTAAAAACATGTAACTACTATTCAACCGCCTTCCCTTTGGGATTAAATCAGTTATTTATTTGTTATTTTTTAGAATTCCTTACAGATTCTGTAAGGTGCTTCATGGTAGTGTAGTGGTTAGCATGTCCAACTCACAGCGGGACAGTTCTGGAGAGTGAGATTTGCCAACCGATTACATTTATGAAGCTTTAACTATTTTCACTCAACTAACTAAACGAAACATTTAATCTACCTACCTGAGTGGAGGACTCCAGTCTCAACCACTTAATGGGAAGTCTGCTTCAAGTATATAGTGCCTCGGAACCATAATCTTCCCACCCAATCATAATTGGCATCTTTAGCTGATATCAGTGAGCAGCAGGATGAGAGAAGGAGGTGAGATGCTTTGGCACCATGTAGAGGGAGAGGGGCCTGGAAAGAGAGAATAAATAAATGGAAAATAAAGAAAATAAATTAATACATGTTGCATCTTGTAGGATTCGTTTCTTCTGGTGAACATGAACTAAATTCCTGATTTATTGCCTGCGATATTCCATCAATTTCCACTGAACCATTTTTGCTTGTATCCATGGAAACCAGCACAGGATGATAGGATACACTGAAATGGTATAAGTTCTGATAAATTGGGCAAAATATTGTACTTTTAGTCCAGAGGAGAAATACTGGCAGAATGTACATGTGGGGCTCACATGGATTATAAATGTTAAAGAACCCATCATTATCCAGTGTTACCACACTGCTATAAGAATGCCTTTCCCTAAAATTAATATTTGTCCATTCAGTCATCAGTCAAGTTAAGATGGAAAATTGTTTTTCTCTTTTTTGTAGAAGTGTATGCAATTGTTGTCTGAATATGTCCAACGTTTCTCACCCTGGGAGGGCTGACTTGCCAAGTGACATGGCATACTAAGCATTCTGAGTTCAATGCTCCAATTACTGATTCAATTTGTTCTCAAGCAATTTTATGCAAGAAGTCAGAAACAGATCTTTGTGATGTTTGTTTGTTTGTTTGTTTGTTTTGTTTTGTTTTTATATATATATTTATTTATTCATTTTTAAATGGGTGAAGTACAGACCAAGTAGCAGTTGCACTTTTTTTTAGATTTTGAAGATAATCAAAAATTCAAATTGCCAAAAACTTTAAAGGATTTTGTAACATTGTGAGAGACACAGCAGGCCTAACAGTACTGGGGTACTGTGTACTTTCTGATTATTTATTTATTTATTTATTTATTTTAATTTGACTTTGGGGAGCTTCACTCCTCCTCATGCTCTAGTTATTATTATTATCCCCTGAAAATTAATGAGCTTGTGATTTCATCCATTAATTTGTTTGTTTACCCCAAGTGCAACTAACTGGGTTATTAAAGGCCGGCCATGTCTCTCACTGTCTATGGTGCGAGGTTCATGTAAAAGAACCATTATTGACTTTCAACAAGAGTAGCTACATAGCCATCAGCGTGTTTCCACCCTGCAATGGCCTGGCGAGCTGTCCAGGGTGTACTCTGCCCTTGGCCAGTCGGATGGGATGGGCGCTACCCTCCCCGTGACCTTAATTTGGATTAAGTGGTTACAGAAAATGAACAAATTTGTTTGTTTATTTGTTATTTTTTTCTGTGAACAAAATACTGACCACACTCAAGCATGGATTTGATTCAAATGGATTTGAATCACTACCTGTGTCCCAGAGAGGATTTAATTTGGGAATGTCTGGCTCAAAGGTGAAGGTCGGCGCAGGTTCAATTCCTATTGACATTCAGTGCTCAAAATCCATCCATCTCATAAAACCTTTCAAACTAAAGATTTTTTTCCCAGATTTTTGTCAGGTCTGCATACTATAGTAAGAGGAGTACATTGATAAATAAAACTAATACTTACATACCCTCTACATGCTGAATTATTTATGCTACATGACAGAAATACCTCACACATTCAGGCCCCTCTAGTCATTGCTGTTGTTGTTATTTATTCATTCATTCATTTTCTGAACCGCTTAATCCTAATTTAAGTCACATGGAGGCGAGCGCCCCTCACAGCCGACTTCGGGCGAGGGCAAAGTACATCCTGGACAGCTCACCAGACCATCGCGGGGCAGAAACATGGCTATGCAGCTACTCTTGTCGAAAGTCAGTAATGATCCTTTCACATGAACCTCACACCAGAGACAGTGAGAGACATGAACCCCCAACCTTAGGATCAATGATCTGACACCTTTACCACCAGGCCACCACTACCCCTGTTATTATTATTATTATTATTATTATTATTATTATTATTATTATTCTCCTTTTGGCTTTTCCCTTCAGAGGTCGCCACAGCGAATCATCTGCCTCCATCTCACCTGATCCTTTGAATCTTCTTCTCTTACAGCAACTACCTTCATGTCCTCCTTCACCACATCCATGAATCGTCTCTTTGGTCTTCCTCGAAGCCTTCTGGCAGGTACTTCCAACCTCAGCATCCTCCTACCAATATATTCACTATCCCTCCTCTGTACATGTCCAAACCATCTCAATCTAGTCTCTCTGACTTTGTCTCCAAAACATCTTACATGTGCTGTCCCTCTGATTTGCTCATTCTTGATACTATCCATCCTTGTTACTCCCAAAGAGAACCTCAACATTTTCATCTCTGCTACCTCCAGCTCTGCCTCCTGTCTTTTCCCCAGGGCCACTGTTTCTAAACCATACAACATCATTGGCCTCAACACTGTCTTGTACACTTTTCCTTTCATTCTTGCCGATACCCTCCTATCACACCGGACACTTTTATCCAACCATTCCAACCTGCCTGCACATGTTTCACTTCTTTCCCACACTCTCCATTGCTCTGGATTGTTGAGCCTAAGGACTTAAAATCCTTTATCTTCTTTATCTCTGCTCCCTGAAACCTCAATGTTACTCTTGGGTCCTTGTCGTTCACTCACATGTATTCTGTTTTTCTGAGGCTAACCTTCATTGCTCTCCTTTCCAGGGCATACCTCCACCTCTCTAGATTTTCCTGTACTTGTTCTCTGCTCTCACTACAGATCACAATGTCATCTGCAAACATCATAGTCCATGGAGATTCTTGTCTAACCTCATCTGTCAGCCTGTCCATCACCATAGCAAACAAGAAGGGGCTCAGAGCTGACCCTTGATGCAGTCGCACCTCCACCTTGAACTCTTCTGTCACACCAACAGCACACCTCACCACTGTCTTACATCTCTCATACATGTCCTGCACCACTCTAACATACTTCTCTGCCACTCCAGACTTCCTCATGCAATACCACAGTTCCTCTCTCGGCACCCTGTCATATGCTTTCTCCAGATCCACAAAGGCACAATGCAGCTCCGTCTGACCTTCTCTGTAATCTATTAACATCCTCAAAGCAAACACTGCATCTGTGGGGCTCTTTCTTGGCATGAAACCAAACTAATCTGTGCTACTTCCTGGTCCTTGATGGTCACCTCTTCTACTCTTTTTTCTCTCATTTTCCTCATTCATCAGCTTTTCAAAGTATTTTTTCCATCTTCCCAGCACTTTTCTGTGATCAGTCAATACATTTACCTCTCTGTCATTAATCACTCTAACTTGCTGCACGTGCTTCCCATCTCTATTTCTCTGCTGTGTCAACCTGTATAAATCATTTTCTCCCTCTTTACTTTCCAACTGAGCATACAAGTCATCATACGCCCTCTGTTTGGCCTTTGACACCGCTCCCTTTGCTTTACGCTGTGTCTCCCTGTACTCCTGTTTGCTCTCTTTGGTCTTCTCAATGTCCCACTTCTTCTTAGCTAACCTCTTCCTTTGTACACACTCTTGCACTTCCTCATTCCACCACCAAGTCTCCTTATCTCCTCTCCTTCCGGATGACACACCAAGTATTTTCCTACCTGTCTCCCTGATCACATTAGCTTGTCCCAGTCATCTGGAAGCACTTCCTGACCACTCAAAGCCTGTTTCAACTCCCCCTTGAAGACAACCCAACACTTTTCCTTTTTCAGCTTCCACCACTTTGTCTTCTGCTCTGCCTTTGCCTTCTTCACCTTCCTCACCATCAGCCTCATCCTGCACACCACCATCCTATGCTGTTTGGCAACACTCTCACCCACTACGACTTTGCAGTCACTGACTTCCTTCAAATTACATTGCCTGCACAAGATGTATTCTACTTGTGTGCTCCTATCTCCGCTTTTATATGTCACCCTATGCTCCTGTCACTTCTGGAAGAAAGTATTTACCACAACAAAATGCATGACTAAATGCTGGCGTTTGCTCCGGGGGAGTAACCCCGACGCCTGCCTTTGGTAGCGTCGTGTGAGGGGGGTGAGGAAAAGCCTCTGGGACCCCCACTCCATGATGGGGGTGAAATCCTGGAGCAACCAGGTCGGGCGTGATAGGGTGAGTGATGCGGGCGGTGCAAAGGTGTCAGACACCAGCTGCTTTCGGTCGCCTCAGTTGAATCTGAGGCGGTCGGTCCGGGTCAGCACATGGAACGTGACTTCCCTGCAGGATGACTCTCACCTGCCTCTGGTATCAAGGGAGCTTAGTCTGCTTGGCATCGGCATTGCGGCCCTCTCTGAGGTGCGGAGGCCTGGGTCCGGCGAGACAGGTGTCGGTGGGTACACCTACTATTGGTCTGGCCGGGTCGACGGTCTTCACACTCAAGGAGTTGCCGTCGCCGTCGCTGATCGATTGGCTCCTTTGGTATCGGAGGTGGTCCCAGTCAATTATTTCAAATAAGTCAATTATTATTATATTATGCGACTGAGGGTGACTCACACAGTGGGGACACTCTCTATCGTCGCAGTGTATGCTCCGACCGGGGTAAGTGATCGATCTATGAAGGAAACCTTCTACGACCAGCTCAACTCAGTGGTGTCGGGGGTTCCGGGAAGGGACACCCTGATCGTACTGGGGGACTTCAATGCGACCACTGGCACTAACCGGGATGGCTACAAAGCATGTATCGGTCCCCATGGCTCTGGACGCCTCGATGAAAGCGCCTTAATGCTTCTTGATTTTGCAAAAAGTGGGGGCTTAAGGATTGCTGGCTCGTGGTTCCAGAGATCGGATCCGCGACACTGGACTTGGTACTCTAACAACGGCATCACTATGAAGGAGATCGACCATGTTCTCGTAGGGAGTCGCTGGCGGCTGGTCCAGAACTGCCGTGTCTTCACAAGTGCCCAGCTATTCTCGGGAGACCACGGGCTTCTGGTGGCGACTCTGAAGATCCACTTCAGGCTCCCTGAGAAAGCCCTGGCTCGTCAAATGCGATTTAACGTAAGCCGACTCAGGAACCCTGATGTGGCTTCAGAGTTTGCCAGTAGGCTTGGGGAATCCCTGGAGGATCTGGATGTGGGTGCAGGCACGGAGGTTCTCTGGACTGGTTTCAGAGGCTGCATCCTGGAGGTGTCCCATGGCTGCATACCGGGGTCACCCAGACGACCGGGAGTAGCCATCTCCTTTGAGACCATCGACGTCATCGAGAGAGCGAGACAGGCTCGACTCGACGGCAGAGTTGGTCTGGCCAGGGAACTGAAGCGCAAAGCCGTCAAGGCGGTGCGAAGAGATCGGGAGGCTGCGGTCTGCGATCTCTGTGAGACTGTCGAGGGCCACTTGAATTCGAGTGACTCTCACCCAGCTTACAGGGCGTTGTGGAGCCTCCGTTCCTCTCGATCCACATCGTGATGTCAGACGGTGAAAGCTGCAGACGGTATTGTTCTTACTGAAGAATCGGAAGTGAAGACTCGTTGGGCCGAGTACTTTGAGGAGTTGTATCATGCTGACCCTCCCGTCCAGAGCCTGGCCATTGGGGATGCTGAAACTCTTGTTGCCGACCCTCCCTCAGGCTGCGACCTGCCAACTCTTGAGGAAACTCAGAGGGCGGTGTGGCGCTTGGTGGATGGCAAATCTGCGGGAGTTTGTGGTATCCATGTGGAAATGCTTAAATCGGGGTGAGGCTATCCTCAGGTGGCTGTTCGTTCTTGTGTGCTCTGTGTGGAGCACTGGTGTTATCCCAACTGACTGGAAATGGGGCATCATTGTCCCGATCTGGAAGGGGAAGGGTGATACCCAAGAATGCAACAGTTACCGGGGGGTTACTCTCCTTTCAGTTCCGGGTTGCTCTGAACAGTCCGGGTTTACACCGAAGAGGTCTACTGTTGACCGCATCCTGGCACTCCGCGTCCTATCTGAGCGCTTGCGGGAGTTTGATAGGGGGTTCCTATATAGATTTTCGCAAGGTGTTCTACTCAGTGGATAGGGAGGTCCTCTGGGGCATACTTCGTCTACGTGGGATCCCGTTGGCTCTGGTCCGGCTGATATCATCGCTGTATTCTGGGACAGAGAGTGCTGTGAGGTGTGGGGGCTCCACCTCTGACTTCTTTTGGGTCGAGACCAGAGTGAGGCAGGGGTGTGTTCTGGCCCCCACTCTCTTCAGTACTGCAATGGACTGGATCATGGCGGCGGTATCGGGTGGATCGGCCTGCGGTGTATCGTTCAGTGAGGTTCGGATTACTGATCTGGACTTTGGCTATGACGCAGTGATCTTCGCGGAAACGGTGGATGCCCTGACGGAGACTCTCTGTTCGTTGGGTGAGGAGGCAGAACCGCTTGGTTTGTGTGTCTCTTTGAAGAGGAGAACCAAGGAGAAACCAAGATCCAGGCTTGGATGATGCTGTTGACTCGATCGCTGTGGGTCGTGAAAGAGTAGAGATTGTGGAGACTTTCACTTACCTTGGCAGCGTGGTCCATCGTTCAACTGATTGCAGGGCCAAGATCAATCGTCGACTTGGTCTAGCCTATGGGGCGATGGACTCGCTGGACAGGGCCGTGTGGCGGTCGAGGTATCTGAGCAGGCGGATGAAAGTCCGAGTCTTTCACTCCCTTGTGCTCCCTGTCTTGCTCTACTCAAGCGAGACATGGACGCTCACGGTTGAGCTTGGACGACGACTGGACTCCTTTGTTACAACTTCTCTTCTCTGCATCTTCGGATACTGCTGGTGGGACTTTGTTACCAACCAGAAGGTGCTCGGGGATGGTAAGTGTAACCTGCTTGATCCGCAACCGTCAGCGGCGCTACTAAGGGCACTTGGCGCGTTTCCCGTCTTCGGACCCAGCACACCAGATACTGTCCGTTCGGGATCCTAGGGGCTGGAGCAGGTCACGCGGCTGACCGCTTGCGACGCCTTCGGACCCAGCACACCAGATACTGTCCGTTCGGGATCCTAGGGGCTGGAGCAGGTCACGCGGCTGACCGCTTGTGGTTGTCGCAGCTGAGGGCTGCCCTGCCAGGGGGTGTGGGCCTTGCGCAGGCCTGGTTGATCGCCAGGAGACGGCCGGATGAGCGGAGGTGGCTGATGGACACAGCAAAGTGCCGTCCCGGCGCATGCCCTCATACCTGACCTGACCTGATTTCCATTCGTTTTGCAAAATCAACTAACATCTGTCCTTCTGTATTCCTGTCCTGGATACCAAACCTGCCCATCACTTCCTTGTCCCCTCTGTTTCCTGCACCAACATGTCCATTGAAGTCTGCCCCAATGACCACTGTTTCACCTCTGGGTACTCTGCATCACTTCATCTAACTCACTCCAAAATCTCTCTTCTTCTAGCTCACATCCTGCCTGTGGGGCATAAGCAATAACAGCATTGAACATCACACCTTCAATTTCTAACTTGAGACTCATCACTCTGCCTGACACTCTTTTCACTTCTAGAACATTCCTGACAAACTCCTCCTTGACGATGACTCCTACTCCATTTCTCTTCCCATCCACACCATGAAAAAAAAACGCTTCAACCCTACTCCTAAGCTTCTAGCCTTGCTACCTTTCCACCTGGTCTCCTGAACACAGTATGTCCACCTTCCTCTGCATCATGTCAGCCAGCTCTCTACCTTTGTTTTTTCATCGTTCCAACATTCAAAGTCCCTACTTTCAGTCCGAGACTCATGTCTTTCCTCTTCTCTCTCTGCCTACGGACATGCCTTCCGCTTCTCCTTCTTCGACGTCTTCGACCAACAGTCGTCCAATTTCCACCAGCACCCTGTTGGTTAACAGCACTGATGGCAGTTGTTGTTAACCCGAGCCTCAACCGATCCGGTATGAGATTCTTGTGATTTGCATATTTTATTTTGCATTTGTTTTACGCCGGATGCTCTTCCTGACGCAACCCTCTGCAGTTCTTCGGGCTTGGGACCAGCGTGAGGGAGACACACTGGTTTGTGCCCCCTCACTGCATTATTATTATTATTATTATTATTATTATTATTATTATTATTATTATTGTTGTTGTTGTTGTTGTTGTTGTTGTAGTTGTTGTTGTTGTTTTTGTTGTTGTTGTCTTTAAATAAATAGGTCTGAAAAATTAATACATATGTTATGTTTAGACCAGTCACCAAAAGAACATTAAAATGATTTAATGTCCTACATCATACATCGGGTTTCATCAAAACTATTCTAGAGTTTTTTAGTACAGCAGGAAATATATACAACTGTGATAATAAATTTCTCCATTAGTTATGAAGTGTCACTAGTTAGGTGCATAGAAAAACACATTTAAAAATAAAATGAAGGGATAAATATAGCTGAAACTGTAGGTGTTCCAGACAAGTTGGTGGTGTTCATAATATAGCCTAGTAAAAAGGAGAATGTTGTGAAAATAGACAAAAAAGAATGCAAATCAGTGTTGCTTGGCAACTTGACGCAGCACAGTAATGTCTCTAATTTGTAACATAAGCGTTTGTCTTCACATTAATACAGTGCTTCTCATGATGCCAGGGGGGCGCGGTGTGATGTCGGGGTGGTGGGGGATGGGGGGTGATGGTGGCATTTCTGGAGTTGTGTACGAGAATTAAGTGTAATTGCACCTCCATGCCAGTGGTTGGCAGTGGCACTATCATTGTTTCGCTGTGGTGTATCGGTTTTTCGCAAGAGCAAACGATATGAAGTGCAGTCAACAACCCCTCAAGAAACAACATGGATTGTTTTTCTAACAGGAATGAAGAGAGAGGTGGAACAAGATGGAGATATTAAGACATAAATAAGTAAAATGAGTTTAACTAAGTATGTTTTTTTGTTCTTTTTTTAATTTCAGGAACATTGGTGCACTTTAAATCTTTTCTATTACTTTCATTATAAAACAATGTTAATGAAGTTTTTCTTTATTGTAAATTAAGCTATATCTTTTTTGTTTTGTTTTTTAATGTTAATAAAGGTACAATGTTATGTAGAGGTGTGCTAATAACATTTTTATAGACAAATAATACTATTTATAGTCGCTCACGGGGTGATGGTGGGGGTGAATTTTTAAATAAAGATTGCAAGGTCAAGCATTCGGAATTAATGTGTATCTGTCTATTCTATTGGCAGTACGTCACAAAGCAGCCAATAAGCTTAATAGTGTCATTAAAGGGCAGCTAGAATATTTGCCACCCTTGCCAAATATTTGGCACTGATGAGGGTTGGAGTCCGCCAAGGCTGTCCTTTGTCACCGATTCTGTTCATAATTTTTATGGACCGAATTTCAATACACAGCCAAGGCATTGAGAGGTTCTAGTTTAATATCCACCGGATTGCGTCTCTGCTTTTTGCGGATGACGTTGTCCTTTTGACTTCATTAACCCGGATGTCCAGCTCTCACTGGAGCGATTCACAGCCGAGTGAGAAGTGGCCAGGATGAGAATCTGGTCCAAGTCCAAGTGCATGGTTCTCAGCCGGAAAAGGGTTGAATGATCCCTCCCGGTCTGGAATGCCCCGAGTGGAGGAGTTCAAGTATCTATGGGTCTTGTTCGCGAGTGAGGGAAGGATGGAGCAGGAGATTGACAGGAGGATTCCTGCTGCCTCTACTCTAAAGTGTAGCATGTACCGGTCCATCATGGTGAAGAGGGAGCAGAGCCAAAAAGCAAAGCTTTCAATTTACCAGTCAATCTACGTTCCAATCCTCGCCTATGGTCATGGTCTCTCCCTTAGCGATAGGGTGAGAAATTCAGTCATTCAGGAGGAGCCTTGAGTTGATCTGCTGCTTCTCTGCAGTAAGAGAAGCCAGTTGGGGTGGCTCAGGCATCTGGTTAGAATGCATCCCTGGTGTGGTGTTTTGGGCATGTCCAACTGGGAAGAAACTCCAGGGGTCGACCTAGAACACGCTTGATGGGTTTGTGTCTAGGTTGGTCTAGGAATGTCCACGTGTCCACACAGAAGAGCTGGAGGAAGTGGCTGGGGATATTGACATCTGGATCTCATTGCTTAGGCTTCTGCCCATGAGAACCGACCCCGGATTAAGCGGAAGATGAGATGAAGACAAATTATAATCCAAAACTTGACTCTTGAAGAGTAGAAATACGGTATCAGTGTTCTTTTCTCATCTAAACATTCTGCTTGTGTCTATGCCCATGATAGCCTTGAATTTTTGATTTTGTCTTGAAGGAGTGGAACCTGATGTGGTCATCCACGGTGGTAACTCCTTCATCTCAAGCTTTAATGTGTTGCGTGTTCTGACATGCCTTTCTGCTCGTCATGGATCTAAAGGTTGATTATTTGATTATACTATGAACTTTCTGTCAGCATTCTGTTCATTCTAGTCTCATCTCTCTTACCAATACCATGATTAAACCTGCAGATACCAGCTGCAGATTAGTTTTTGTACCATCATGTGTGAAACCTAATGACTATTACATGTGAAAATTCAAGAAGATGAGCAGTTTCTTATTCAGTCTCACTCATTTTTCAGGGAGGAAACCCACATAAGCCTTCAGTACTCTTACAGAAACACCCAAGACCACAAATCAAACCCAGGACCTTCTTGCTGTGACGCGGACATGGGCACTATAATTTATTCACTCATTCATATACTTATATCATTGTTTAATCCGAAGTAGGGTCATGGGGAGTCTGGTGCCCATCTCAGCCGACTCCTGGAGAGGGTAGAGTATATATATATATATATATATATATATATATATATATATATATATATATATATATATATATATATATATATATATATATATATACTGGACAGCTTGCCAGGCCATCACAGATGCAGAAATATGCTGATGACTATGCAGCTACACTTGTCAAAAGTCAGCAATGGTTCTTTTACATGAACCTCTCACCACAGACAGTGAGAGACATGGCTGGCCTTTGATAACCTGCACTAGGGGACAGCAGTGACAATCGTTGACAGTGGGGTTTGAATCCCCAATCTTGGGATTGGTATCCAGCACCTGACCACCGGATCAACACTGCTCCCACTATAATTTAATAACAGTGATTATTAATTAAGATAACTTCACCTCCACCAATCAACCTCCCTCACTATCTTTCACACACACACACACACACACTATAATTTATTCACTCATTCATATTCTTATTTCATTGTTTAATCTGAAGGAGGGTCATGGGGAGTCTGGTGCCCATCTCAGCCGACTCCTGGAGAGGGTAAAGTATACCCTGGACAGCTCGCCAGGCCTCTCTCTCTCTCTCTCTCTCTTTTCTCTCTCTTATCCAGAGCAACTTACAATTGTCTTTTTTATACAACTGAGCAATTGAGGGTTAAGGGCCTTGCTCAAGGGCCAACAGACCTTGTAGGGACTCGAACCCCCAACCTTACGATCAGCGATCCTGCACCCTATCCACTAGACCACCACTGCCCCCATATTTATATAATATAATAATTTATATAATTTATAATCTACCATGCTATAAACAGGCACCTCCAAAGTAAGTCGTTTTCATTCCAAGATGGCGGCAGGTACTCGGTGGTCACGTGACTGCTAAACCTCTATACTACCCATGCACAGACATTATCGTTCAGTAGGTGCTTACATTAAAAAGGGTCATTACCAGCATGTCTTTATGTCTGAAAAGTATATGGATCACATGCAGACCTCAGCTAGGATTCACAATTGACGATTCAGTTGTTGTGTAGCTTCTGTTTATTTTCCTGTCTTCATGCAGCGCTGCATTCTACAGATGTGGCACGTCTCTGATCCAGCTCCATCCAGTTCCCTTTCTAGTCACCAATCTGTCTTAAGCTTAGATATACCAGTTCTGAATCTTATAAAATATCCTAGAACACTTTTCACATTATAATATGGCAGCGAGTGCTGAACACCTTGTCTGATATCGCACAAAAGTAGAAGCCTTTTTTTTTTTCTCTTGTCCTTTCCTCACTCCATTTCTTACTTCTCCTACTCTCAAGTCTTTCTATATACCCTGTCTGTCACCATTTACTCTCTCTCTCTCTCTCTCTCTCTCTCTCTCTCTCTCTCTCTCTCTCTCTCTCTCTCTCTCTCTCATATCGCCCACTCCAATTTCGATAGTGAAATTCTATTTGAAAGATATTTTTTTCTGCACAGGCTGCCAGTGGACCGTAGTACTCAGGAGAAGTGTCCATTACCACACACCAAAGTAAGAGGTGTCTTGGTTTAATGATCTGTCAGTTCCAGCTTAGTACAAAATATGCACTTAAAAAAAGATTAAATAGATGTAGAAAGATGAGAGATTGCTGACATACGATTTCAAGGAGCTTAAGCGTATGATAATGTCCGAAAGATCCCAATGGGTCTACTCTTGTACTGTTTACTAATTTAATACAATGTGTTTCAATATAAATTACACTCGTCAGCACAAACATTAATCTACATTTATTTGTCGACTGCTAGACCACCTGAACGTAGCAAGTTGTGTGCACAGTGTTCTATCTTCTATCTATAATAGCCTTCAAAGAATCCAACCATAATATCGTGTCTTGAATGTTTGATATCCTCATACAGGAAGAAGTTTGGAAAACGATTAATACTCAATGGCCTTCTTATGAGGCTCATGTAAGGACATGTGCACAATGTATTTGGGAGAAAAGCTGATTTCTCATATCCTCAGGACAGTGCCAGCCTTAAAGTTTACCTTTACTGGTCATCCGTACAGCATAAATTGTGCGTATCTAATATGTAGAAGAGGGCAGTGGAGACCTGGTGGTAAAAGGTGCTGGTTTGCTGATCCTTGGGTTGGGGGTTTGAGTCCCACTCTCCGCAAGGTTGTCACTGTCCCCCAAATACTGCGAACTTAGTTATCAAAGGCTGGCCATGTCTCTCACTGTCTATGATGTGAGGTTCATGTAAAAGAACCATTGCTGATTTTCGTTAAGAGTAGCTGCATAGCCGTCAGCATGTTTCTGTCACTCCGACCTAAAAACCTATGCCAAATCGAATATGCGAATCATTGATATGACTTCCATGATGATGGAGGCAGATGATTCACTGTGGCGTCCTCTGAAAGGGAACAGCCGAAAGGAAAACAAGAAGATCTAATATGTAGAAGCAATACAGAATTTGCCATAAATGACCAAAAAACACAAAACTGGGAACTTTATCCCATGGATTCTTTGACTCGGCTTCGTAAACGAAGATTTTTCAAGGAGGCTGTCTACGTAGACTGCAGGCAGGCTGGTGGCTTACAAGGCCAATGCGAGACAGACAAATCTGGCCACAGTGGCTGCAGTTCAAAGTCTGGTCTGGTATAGAGACATGGACGTGTCTCTCTAGCCTTTGCAATGGAGCTTTTAGATGGATTCAGTGTGTTTAGTACTGGCCCCACCCTTCACACCCATGGTTCAACTGCTATAGCCAAGCATGATAGGACACTAACAGCGAGGTCCTCGGGTCATAGGTTTTATATTAAACTTGTCCTAGTCCTAGATGAACTGCCTGACAAGGCTAACAAGCTCCATCTGCCCGGGTTTGAAATGAGTTGTCTTTCACCGGGGGTCTTCTGAACTGCATTTCGTCTGGACCTTGACCCAGGACCTGTTTGTCTTGGATGACCCTACCAGGGGCATTATGCCCCCGACAACATAGTTCCTAGGATCATTAGGTCACACAAACCCCGTGGCGATTTAAGGAGGATCGCATGGATTACTAGCAATGTTTGTACCAAAGGATAGCAGACATTTTTCCCTGGAAGTGACATGAACTCATGGTGTGTTTTGCCCAGCACAAGCAAACAAGCAGATCTATTCAGTGCGTGATGTTTTAAGTGATTTAAAAAAAAAAAAAAAATTAAAAAATAACTTGTTTAAAAAGCAGCCATTGCTAAGAATTTGAAGGAAATTGCTGTAAATGTTGACCTATCTCAACCATAGCGGGATAAGTCTCTTGTGGAAACAGTGAGACATCTTATTGTAGTTGAGGATGAGGATGAGGTGAAGGTTCAGCAGTTTGTGCTACAGTAATTCTTCTGCATTCACTATGTACATGCATCAGTAGGCCTTGTGCATCAATGTCATTCTAGCCAGTGCACTAGTTGTTCTTCTTTGGACCTCCTTTGATTGATATTTAGCACTACTATATCAGGAACACTCCATATGACCTTCAGTTTTGGAGATGAACAGACCCAGTCATGCAACGTTGTCATATTCACTCATCATTTTTGTTGTTCTAGAAGAAAAAGAAGTGTAATCCTACTACTACTACTACTACTACTGTTTTTTTAATCACTCGCTCATTTAACAAAACACAATCTTATTTGGGTCTGCGGAAGGCTGGAGCCTCTCTCAGCCAACACTGCAGGACAACACATACAACCATTCACACTCACATCTGGGGACAATTTCAAACAGCAATTTAAACTAATGTGTATATCTTTGGACCATGTGAGGAAACCAGAATGGCCAGTAGAAACCCACGCAAGCACTGGGAGAACATGCAACCTCAACACAGAGATGCCTAAACCAAGCCAAGGACTTGACTCATTCTTACAGTGAGGTTGATTTGCTCACTCAAAACTTGATTACTGCAACTCACTCCTGGCAGGTCTACCTTTGAGCACTATTTGACTTCTGAAAATAATCCAGAATGCAACTGCACAGCTTGTTTTCATCCCAAATTTCCCCGCAATGCTGCTATGATCTCTCTACAGGCTTCCTGTAGCCACTCGTATTCGATTTAATGCACTAATGCTTGCCTACAAAACCAAAAATGGACATACGCCGTCCTATCTCAAAGCACTTATCACACCTGACACTGCACCACATTCTTTCAGATTCATTATCACTTATGCTTATGATTTAATGACAGTCATGCTGACATGACCTCCCTCGGTTTATGCCAAGCCTGATGGTCCGGTGAATGTTAAATTCGCCAATTGTAATATCATCTGGACATGTGCATGAAGGGAAATGACCTTTTGTACAATTCTGATAGCATTGTCAGTATTATACATTGCAGTATTTTGAGTAGTGATTTAATGCCCGATTTAAATGTAAATCTGGACTTTTCAATGTGGGGCTTATCGAGCTGTATTTGATTGTGAGCCACCATGCAATCTTCTATATGTGGAGAAGAGGAATGAAGTAAAACACTTTCTTTCAGATGAGGTCAGTTTTGTTACCTTTCAAGACCCTTTTAACTTTATCTGCAGTTTGAGTTGCTGGACATTTATTGAACATTCAGTTCTGGTGTATCAGTACCAGCTTCTGGTTGTAGTTATATAACAAAATTAATCGGGGAACAAGTGGCTCAAAGTGTTTCTCTTCAGTGAGAATCAGACATGCATGCACACACAACACACCCACACACACACACACACATACAGACACACACATGACACTTTCCATAGTGGAGCATGTTCAACCAACAGAGGCTTTCCAACACATTTTAGTTTCCAGTACAGTGACCACAAGACAACAGGAAAGATTGTGTGTGTGTGTGTGTGTGTGTGTGTGTGTGTGTGTGTGTTATATCAACAACAACAACAAGCATCATATTCTTTGTATTTTGGTAATCCATATATCATCATCATCATCATCATCATCATCATCATCATCATCATCATCAATAGTATTCATTCATTTTCGGGATGTCTTATTCCTAATTAGGGTCATGGGGAGTCCGATGCCCATCTCAGCTGAATCTGGGCAAGGGCAGACTACACCCTGGACAGCTTGCCAGGCCATTGCAGGCCAGAAAAATGCTGACACCTATGCAGCTGTTCTTGACGAAAGTCAGCAATGGTTCTTTTATATGAACCTCTCACTATAGACAGTGAGAGACATGGCTGGCCTTTGATAAGCCAGTTAGCAGCATATTATTATTATTATTATTATTATTATTATTATTATTATTATTATTATTATTATTATTAGGGGTGGCACAGCGACACAGTGGTTACCTCAGCAAACTAACAGACTCACACTCATGGTTTGCGATGGCCACTGATGCTGAAATTCTAAAATTTACAGTTAAAAAGGATACTTTATTTAAACTCTAAATTGATTTCAAAAGATGCCAGTGTCAACCAACTGGTACAAGAAATAGGCCAAAAACATTTCTGTAGAAACATAAAGATATAAACCCCGTGTACACATTAAACACTCTTCCCACGTGTACTGCTGAGGGTATAAATATACAAGGTAAGTGTATGGGCTGCGTTACATTTGTGGTTTACTTTAGAGTGGTTCACACAGCAAGATGGATTTCAGTGAATGTGATGGTTCCATCTTAGGGTCTATTCAGCAACATTCGCCTTGCCTTTAGTGAATAACTGTTCATTAATGAACTACATTACAATCAATTATTTTAAACATGATTAGCCCCCCGAAAAAAAAAAAAAAAAAAAAAAAGTAAAAAAGGGCATGAAGACATTCAGATCTAATCTAATTGTGGTTCATTTTCAGCTCAGCTAAAAAAAGAAAAAAAAAAAAACAAAACACTAAAATATGAGATGAACTAGACTTGCACAGACGCCTGTGACTCTATATCAAAAAAAAAAAAAAAAAACAATTTCAACACATCATTAAGAGTAAGATTATCAGTGCATGAAGTCTCCGTTGGCTTGCATTGCCTTCTGTCCAAGCTCACGTTAATGCATGTCATGCGGGTTTTTAATTAAAGCTGATGGCAATCAGGCAAGTGACGTCGTGATTAGAATGTTCGCCTCACAGCAAGAAGGTCTTCAGTTTGAGTCCTGGCTTTGGACATTTCTGTATGGAGTTTGTACATTTTTCCTGTGTTTGCTTGGATTTCCTCCAGGTACTTTGTTTTTCTTCGACAGTGGGAATACATGCTCGTTAGGCTTAATAGCTCACTATTTCAAATTTTCCAAAGGTGTGAAAGACTGTGAGAGTGTGTTGGTCCTGCAGTGATCTGGTGAGCTGTTCAGGATGTATTGGGCAAGGCACATTCTCCATGCATTCAGCTTTGCCAGACGTTATGGAGAGAACACATCATTCTTGCTCTTACAGGCCTACGATGAACTGCAAAACGTGATCAAAATCATGCTAAAGGCTGAACAACTGTTTCTCTTGGGAGACTTTAACACAAGAGTAGGTGGTGATAACCAGTCGTGGCCCAATGGTCTTGAAGAGTTTGGATTTGGTAAGACAAACGAAAATGGCCAGAGACTGCTATAATTCTGTATAATTAACACTTTGTGCATCACAAATGTGTCCGTCCTATAATGGCAAGGACCAGCACAAAACTTTGTGGTGACATCCAAGAGCAGGCCACTGGCACTAGATCAATTTCATTATTGTCAGAAGAAAGGACACCATCCTACCATAGTGCTGACTGTAACATGGACCACTTACTGATCATAACTAAGGCAAAGGTAGCCACAAAGAAAACACATATATCCGAGAAACCAAGGAAACCCACGATTAACACTAACAACACCAAAGATCCAGAAATGAATGAGCAATTTCAAAGATATTTTAAAGAACAGCTGCAAAATTCAGATGACCAGTCTCTGAATGACACTTGGAACAACCTGAAATCTACAATGTATGATGCAGCAGCAAAAGCTTTTGAGAAAGATAGATGTTCCAAAGAAGACTGAATAGAAATCCATGCAAAAACTTGATGCCTCTTCCTGAGAAAAAATGCAGGGTATTTGTGGAACACAACAAAGACCCAATAGAAAGCACAAATCAACAGTTGCGTGCTGCTAAATCAGAACTTCAGAGACCAGAAAATGTTCCAACGAAAATACTGGGAAAGTTTGTACTCAGAGATACAACAACCAAGTGACATGGGTAACATCAGGAAAATGTACGAGAAGATCAGAGTTGCTATTTGACCAACAGCGAGCAGAATCGCGCCTCTTAAATCCTCATTAGGTGAGCAAATAACAGACAAGAAACAGCAAATGTAACGTTGGGTTGAGCAATACTCAAATCTGAATTCACAGCCAAAGTTATGTGGACGGACACCTTGAAGATGAAATACCTCAACTCCCCATACTGACAGAATTAGATGAATCACCAGCTGAGGCGAAACTTGCAAGTGTGAAGGCGCTAGGAAATGACAGCATACCGGTAGAAATAATCAAAGAAAACAGACGTCCTCCTCCTTCCCATCTACACAAGCTACTCATAACTTGTTGGCTGAAGCTAGAGATCCCACAGAGCATGAAAGATGCTAAGATCCCCATCCTATATTAAAACAAAGGAGACAAGCAGACTGTAATAACTACAGGGGTATTCCACTTTTGAGAATCACAGGAAAGGCTTTTGTAAAGATCATCCTGGAGCGACTGCAGACATTAGCAGAGAAGACACTACCAGAAAGCCAATGTGGTTTGAGACCTAATCACTCAACAGTGGACATGACTTTCTCACTTTGCCAGTTACAAGACAAATACCGGGAACAACAGTTACCCTTACATGTACCTTTCATTGACCTAACAAAATCATTGACACAGTCAGCAGATCCAGACTGTACATGGTGCTAGAGAAAATAGGGAGGCCTCCAATACTGCATCAACTCATCACCTAATTCCTTGACAACATGAAGGCCAATATCCAATTTGATGGGTCAACATCAGAGAACTTTAACATCAACATTGGTGTCAAACAGGGATGTGACTTAGCTGCAGTACGCATTTCGGGAATCACCTGGGGATGTCATCCTGCATTGCAGAACAGATGGATCACTTTTCAATCTTTCACGACTCAGAACCAGAAGTAAGATCCAAACAATTACAAGTAGAGATCTTTTTGCTTGATGATGCAGCAATGGTTGCCTATCTCTAGTAGTAATGCTGCCTTACAGACTATGATCGACTAACTACCAACAGCATGCAAGGCCTTCAAATTAGTAATCATTGATAAGAAAACGGTTGGTGTACCATCACCTCCATCCTGTCCCTTGATGTTGAGATCAGCATCAAAATCAACAACTTTGGCTAACAAAATGAGAGTGGGAAAATAAGAAACTGAGACAAAAGACAAAAAGCAAAATCTATGAGGCATGTGTTCTTAGCTTACTGCTCTGTGGGTCTGAAACATGGACCCTCTACAGCAAACAGGAAAAGTGACCCAACACTTTCCATCTCAGATGCCTTTGTAAGATCCTAGACATAACTTGGAATGATAAGATCACCAGCATTGAAGTGCTAAATATGACAGATCTCCAGAGTATGAGAGCTAAGCAGAAGAAGGCTGACATGGTTAGATCATGTGATGAGAATGGAAGACAGCTGAAGTCCAAAACAGCTGCTCTATGGTGAATCGGCACAGGGCAAACGACAGTGAGGAAGACCAAAGCTGAGGTATGAAGATGCATGAAAGTCCAGTCTGTCCAAATTTGTGATAAACTTCAACAAATGGGAAGAAATAGCAGAAGGCAGAGCGTTGTGGAGGACAGTTGTGATTGAAGGGGTCACTGAACTTGAGAGCACTCAGACCAGACACCTGGTGGAGAAACGTATGCGACATAAGGAAAACCACAACAGAAAGCATTGCGGGATCTTCCCAGTATGCAGATTCTGCAAAAGGCATTGCACCTCAAATATTGGCAGAATCCGCCACAAAACAAGCTGTCAGATACGAACATCATCGCTGTGAAACATCGAATGATGTCGTCAAGCTGAACAGACCTTTTGCATAGATGACAAAAGCCAAATACTGATTGCTTCAGTTTATTGGGATGAAAAGGTCATGATCGAAGATTGTATTTATTATCTTGTGGAAAAATCTGCACCAATTCTTTAAGAATCCATCAATATTTTCCATAAAACGCCAACACCACCTCCAACACACTGGGGATTAGTGTCCTCCATGTCCATCTCCCATGGACACCAGACCCCTTTCTGCTATTCATGGGCAAAACGTTATCATGTCTCCACATATTTTGGATCACAAATCCAAAATCATATACCTCTAGTGATAGTAAACAATCGCCATGATTATATTTCGAAAGCAGAACATTCATTCTATGAAACCTTTGGATTGCACGTTGGCATGGTGACAACATCCAGGGAACCATAATGCAGCAAACATCTGCAGCTGGGAGGTAGTTCTTTTACATGTCCAGCTGTGGCACTTCTTTCATAGCTGTTAGCTGATATATGATAGCATTGAATATTTTACCTCATTCCTTGTTTCTCTGAGCTTTTGGTATATTATTAACTTTCATGCTATATTTATTCACTTTGTTTGTGCCCAGGATGCTGTTGCTATGCCAACAAGTTTTTTTTTTTTTTTTTTTTTTTTTTTTTTTCCCATTTTTTAACAGATATATCCTGAGTAAAGATTTTCTGACTATTTTTATTTAAATCTTTACATTAGGCTTCTTTTTTAATGTGTTCTCTGAACTCACTGAGGATTTGTTAGTTAGAAAAATATAAATGTGAA
>CM045731.1:10880000-10882500 GCA_024760905.1 Plotosus lineatus | reverse complement strand
ATTTTACTTTAATTCCTATAACAGTGCACTGATGCCCCTCAATTAAAAGATCATTATTTACAGTGTTTACTATTATCCAGAGTGACTTGCAATGATAATTCTTATACAACTGAGCAATTGAGGGTTATGGGCCTTACTGAAGGACCCAACACTGGTGATCGTGGGGAATGAACCGCCACCTTCAGATCAATAGCCCACCACCTTTAACCACTAAGCCACCATACATCGCATGCTAACATAAAAAGTTATAGCTTCAAACTTTACATTATCACAATATATTTGCAGTTATTCCGACATGTCATTTTCATCAACCTGGGACTAGAACCCAGCACCTTTTTGCTGTGCGGTGGACATGCCAATCACTACAACGCTGCAGCCCTATCAGAATAAAGTGATGTGATGTGATGGCTCTGTTCTTCAAATTCGAAGATAGTGAAGAGTTATTTCTCCTCGCCTGCGCTGAGTATTTTTGTATAGCGAGAGACAGTTCGCACTGGCTGATCCCCGCACTCTAGGCCTGGGTCCCTTCCACGGTGGCTCAGCTGGATGAGACGGCTGTGGTGGTTCCGAGACAGAAACACGCTGACGGCTTTGCAGCTACTCTTTACGAAAGTCAGCAATGGTTCTTTTACATGCCTCTCACCAAAGACAGTGAGCGACATGGCCCGCCTTTGATAACCCAGTTAGCTGCATTGGGGGGACAGTGACGACCTTGTGGGGCCTCGAACCCCCGACCTTAGGATCAGCGATCCTGAGCCCTAACCACTAGAAGACCACCACCGCCAGAATAAAGTCAAAATGTATAATTATAACCTGGAAAAAAAAGTCCAGGGATCCCTCACTTTCTGTGGTTAATGGGGACCGAGACTTCCTTGCGACTGCCGATTTCTGTGAAGTAGGATCGACCCCCCCCCCCGCCCCCGACTGACCTATACGTAAATAAGTTTGTATATCAATAAATACATATTCAATGTTATAAAGCTTATAATAACAATTAAACATTCCAAAATAATGCATATGATGTAAATTAAATATAAATACACACATACAGATGCGCACGTAAAACAAAAATGTAAGTAGTTTTGTTGGGGGGTTTGGGTTGTTTTTTTTTTTTTTTTTTTTTTTTTTGTTTGTTTGTTTATTTATTTATTTATTTACTTTAATTTTTTTGCCTAATTGGCCTTGTTTTGTAGCATTTTCCTTAACTTTTCCCTATTTTTACTTCATTTCCTTTTTTTAAAAAAAATTTTCTATGAATATCTTTGAAAAACCCGTGATGCACTGAATCAGCGGGTGCCCATTACATCGCTCACGATCGACTGGTCGATCGCAAAGGCATTGTGGGTAGATCGCATGGCATTGAAAAAAAAAAAAAAAAAAATTGGCGCCAACTTATCATCCGTCCTCACAGTGACATCTGACCTGACCTTTCTCTGACACACACGTCACTGCACACGCGCATCTAACTGCGCTAAGTGCTGCAAAACTCTAGCAGGCGAGCGAGGAAGCCATTTTTAACTGATCTGACCAACATGTTGAATGACCTTAATCTAGAGCTGCTAGGAAAAGACAAAACTGTGATCAATATCATCAGCTCAGTTAATGTTTTCAAAAAAAAAATGCAACATCTCTTCTCAAAGCTCCATCGCCATGATTTGGCAAACATGCAGAATCTCGCGGCGGAGCTGGAGACACAAGAGCAGTCATGTGCGCATTCAGTCCAAGTCATCAGAGAACGATGATGACAAAAAAAAAAAAAAAGTACAGAATGGTATTGTGCAATATGGGTCGATGGAGTAATGCAAGGTACACCAGCATATACTGTTCATATAAAAGTAATTCTCAATATATTTATAAATAATGTGTTTTGTATTTTTAGTAGATGGTAGATCATTTTGACTTGGTCATGTCATAAGTAGCTCTCATGCTGAAAAAGTGTGTACACCCCTGCCATAGACAGTGAGAGACATGGCCAGTCTTTGATAACCCAGTTAGTGCACTGGGGGATGGGGGGGGGGGGGGCAGTGGCAACCTTGTGGAGAGTGGGACTCGAACCCCAACCTTAGGATCAGCAATCCTGCGCCCCCATACTACTAGGCCACAACTACCCAATGATATATATGTACAGGTCCTTCTCAAAAAATTAGCATACTGTAAAAATTAGCATACTGTTCATTATTTTCTGTAATGTACTGATAAACATTAGACTTTAATATATTTTAGATTCATTACACCCAACTGAAGTAGTTCAAGCCTTTTATTGTTTTAATATTGATCATTTTGGCAAGAAAGTAAAGAAAAAACAAAAATCCCTATCTCAAAAAATTAGCATATTTCATCCGACCAATAAAAAAAAGTGTTTTAATACAAAAAAGTCAACCTTCAAATAGTTATGTTCAGTTATGCACTCAATACTTGGTCGGGAATCCTTTTGCAGAAATGACTGCTTCAATGCGGCGTGGCATGGATGCAATCAGCCTGTGGCACTGCTGAGGTGTTA
>CM045731.1:10855000-10875000 GCA_024760905.1 Plotosus lineatus | reverse complement strand
ATGAATGTGAAAGAAGGAAAGGTGCTGATCACTCCTCCACTGCCACACACTTTTCCTGCTGGTTCGGGAATCGAACCAGTGACCTTTCGGTTCCAAAACCAGTTCTCTTACTGTTCGGCTATGGCTGCTCCCAAACCCGTATGACAGATTTGTGATAATAATATATTTGTTTACAGGTACTAAAAATTAATTCAAACAGTGGTGGCCTGGTGGTAAGGGGGTGGATCACTGATCCCAAGGTTAGGGGTTCAAGCCCCACGCTCAACAGGTTGTGACTGTCCCCCCAGTGCAGCTAAATGAGTTATAAAAGGCCGACCATGTCTCTCACTGTCCATGGTGAGAGGCTGTAAAAGAATCATTGCTGATTTTGGTCAAGAGTAGGCTGCATAGCTGTCAACATGTTTCTGGCCTCACCCAGAGTTGGCTGAGATGGGCACCAGCCCTTCAACGACCTTAATTAGGATTAAGCAGTTCAGAAAATGAATGAATGAATAAATGTGAGAGCATGTGTATTGTTAGACAGAGTTACACCCTAGACAGCTCACAAGGCCATCACAGGGCCATGCACACACATCGAGGGATGATGTGGAGAAGCCAGTTTGCACACTGTGCATGTTTTTGGACAGTGGGAGGAAACCAAAGTACCTGGAGGAAACCCACATACGCACGGGGAGAACATGCAAACTCCACACAGAAATACCCGAGCTGGAAAGTGAACCTAAGATTTCTTGCTGTGAGATGAACAGGCTAGCCACTTTGCCAACGTGCCGCCCTGGGATTAAAGTACTATAGCAAAACACACACTCAAAAAAAAACAACAACAAAAAACAAATTATTGTATTTGGCAGATGCCCTTTTCCAACGTGACATACATAATAAAGCATATGAGGGTTCAGGGCCATTTTCAAAGGCCCAACAGTGGCCGGCTGGTTGGATTGGGTCACCCTAAAGATTTATTGAGTAACCCCAGAGCCTTGACCACCGAGGCACCACTGCCTGAATGTCTATCTCTTTGAACTGCGCGAGGAAAACAGAGAACTCGGAGGAAACCCATTCAGGAATGAGGAGAGGAGAACCTCAAACTCCACACAGGATAATCCTTGGGCAATATTTGAGCCCCAAACATTCTTGCTTTGAGGTCACGGTGTAAATCACTGAGCCATACTGCCTTATGATGTAATTAATTAAAGTTGAGTTTATTTTGTTGTCTGTATAATTTGGTTGGATATTCAATAAAAACCGTATCCTCAAATATACAGCCTCCAAAACCCAGTTAGGAGATGATGGTCAGTATGGCGGTTGGATTGGTGTAAGATGGTCTTTTATATAGTATTTCATCTGGAGACCGTCCATGAACAGTTAATGACTCAATCACGTTTAATGAGACAGCACGAGATACAAATGGAACTTATTACATTTTCGCCTTTTTCTGAATTCAGGAATTGGAAGGATAGCTAGCTGAGCAAAACCAAAAATGATCAAAATGTCTTTGAAGCAGTGGCGCAGTCAGGATTTCATTTCAGTGTGATGATGAGAAGATTTTATTTATTTATTTATTTATTTATTTATTTTCGCAGTTAAATCTATAAGTGTGCTGCGCTCATTTATTCTGGATCCAGCACTGGGCACAGTTCTCGGCGTAACCATTGGATTCCAAATTTATTAATTAATTATTTAAAACATGATTTACTGTCAACCCATGGCGCTATTGCAATCATTTTAATAGACATAGGATATAACAATCCCTTAAAGCATTTCCAATAAAAATGATTAAAGTAATATAATAGTAATCAGGGGAAATGAACATATTCCTTTCTTCCCCCTCTCCTTGCAGAACATTTACAGTTTTTCAATTGACTCTTACCCTGGAGGACCTATGCAGTCTAACTACCTGGCAACTAGCTTACAATAGAAACAGGAGAAATGCCCCCCTGGTGCAGCAAACCGGGTTATCAAAGGCCGGTCATGTCTCTCAATATCTATTGTCAGAGGCATGTAGAAGAACCATTGCTGACATTCGTAAAGTGAAGGCTGCATTACCGTTAGCGTGTTTCTGCCCTGTGGTATAATTTACCCTCACCTAGAGTTGGCTGAGATGGGTGCCAGCCTCTCTGTGACCGTAATTAGTATTAAATGGTTCAGAAAATGGATTGAAATGTAGTGCAACATGGTGGCATAGCAGTCAGCACACCCACATTCACAGCAAGAAGGTCTTTGTTTCAGGTCCCGGGCTCAGTGAGGGCATTAGGTTTCCTTCATGTACTTTGGCTCCCCTTACAATCCAAAGACATGCACATTAGGCTAATTGGCTGTGAGGCAGGCATGCTAACCAGTATGTCATCATGCCGCCCACATTCTATTTTATCGCTCATCTCTTACTGACTTTGTCATACTCGGGTAACCTGGAAACAGCCCATTTTATCTGGCACTGGGTGAAGGTAGCATACACCCTGAATAGCTCATCAGACCATCACAGGTCCAACACTCTCACACACACACACACACACACACACATTTACAGCATTTTGCAAATTATCTCATACAGAATGACTTACAGAAGTGCTTTGATGTCAATATCAGTGAATACAGTGATCCGTTGCTACTTCATGCTTCAGTTTCTGCCGCTTCAGTGCCTCGCGGGTTTTTTCAAAAATATTCATTGAAAATTAAAAAAAAAAAAAAAAAAGGAAATTAAGGAAAAATAGGGGAAAAGTTGAGGAAAATGTCACAAAACAAGGCTAATTATGCAAAAAAAAAAAAAACTCAATAAAAAAACAAAGAAACCAACAAAAGTACTTACATTTTTATGTGAGGTGCGCATCTAAGTGTGTACGCGCGCATCTGTATGTGTGCGTATTTATATTTTATTTACATCCTATACATTATTTTTGAATGTTTAATTGATATCATATGCACATATACATGTACGTATACGTCAGGCGGGGGGTCGATCCGATTTGCAGAAATCGGCGGTTTTTTGGGGGGGGGGGGGTCCCCCTCAGTCCCCATTAACCGCGGAAAGTGAAGGATCCCTGTATATTCTTGTACTGGCTTGCTGGAACACAGATTAAGTATACAGTCCAGTCAAACTCAGTTGGTAGGTGTGTTTTTTTATTTTTTTTATTTTATTTTTTGTGTGTGTGTGGGGGGGGGTAGTGCTAATCTATGTACTGCTAAAAAAGGTAAGCTTTCAGTCGTCGTTTCAAGATACCCAGCTGTCCAGACATCCAGAGGAAGTTCATTCCACCACCTTGGAGTCTGAACAGAGAAGAGTAGATGCACCTTTCCTTTGTCATTTGGTAGAGGGCGGGATCAGTCTCGTAGTGCCAGAGGATTTGAGAGAACGTGGTGCAGTGCAAGGTGTGATAACTGTTTAGAGGTAGGAAGGTGCAGATCCATTTTTGGCTTTGTGGGCAAGTATTAGTGTTTTAAATGTAATACGAGCACTACAGGAAGCCTATGGAGAGATTGTAGCAGTGGTGTGTTGTGGGAAAATTTGGGAAGGTTTTAAACAAGCCATGCATCTGCAACTGATCCAGAATCTCAAAGGTGGTCCTGCCAGGAATGAGTTGCAGTAATCTAGTCTTGAGATGACAAGGGATTGAACACGTATTTGAGTGGCTTGAGTGGAAAGAAATGGTCGAATCCTTCGGATGTTAAAGAGAAGAAATTGACATGATCGAGAAAGATGAGTGATATAAGAAGAGCAGGACAGGCAATTGTCCATGGGTACTACAAGGCTTCGAGCAGTGCCTGAAAGAGAGTGTTGTCCAAGGAGATTGCAAGATGAGTCAACTGGGATGAACAGCAATTCTGTCTTGCTGGAATAAGCTTTAGCTGGTGAGCTGCCATCCATGAGGACATACTTGCCAGACATGCAGAGATCTGGGCAGAAACATCAGTGTCTGAGCGAGGAAAAGAGCGAACAATTGTAATGTCATCTGCATAGCAGTGGTATGAAAACCCATGTAAATACATGACATCACCAAGACATGTAGTTCAAAGTGAGAACATAAGTGGATCAAAAACTGAGCCCTGGGGAACACCAGTGGAAATTGGAGAGGATGAGATGCCCCTCCATGTAACTTCATATGAGCGACCTTCCAGGTAGGAAGCAAACCACTGCCGTGCTCCAACACAAATGCCAAAACTCCTGAATATGGACAAGAGACTGTTGTGGTTGACCGTGTCAAATGCTGCTGAAAAGTCGAAGAGGATGAGGACGGATGGCATCTTGGCTGGCCTTGCAGCATGTAGCTTCTCTCTGACAACCAAGAGTGTAGTCTCTGTGAAATGTGCTGCTTTGAAGCCAGATTGATTAGGGTCAAGGAGGTTATTCTGCAAAATATAGAAAGACATTTGGTTATAAATAGTGCTTTAAAAATTTTAGAATGGAAAGAAAGAAGTGATGCCGGTCTCAAGTTGCTGATGTCTGATGGATCCAGAGAGGATTTCTTTAAGATGGGTAAAACCATGGCTCTTTAGAATGCCGTTGGTACATGACCAGATGAGGCTAGCCTTAAAATATATATTTGTTGTCGGTAACACGGCCGGTTAGGCCGAAATAGTACATAAAAACCTTGCCTGAGCATTCGCAGACACAAAAAATAAAAATATACCCCCCCCCCCCCCGGTTGTGTTGAAAAAAACATGTGTGTGTGTGTGTGTGTGTGTGTGTGTGTGTGTGTGTATATGTGTGCGTGTGTGTGTGTGTGTGTGTGTGTGTGTGTGTGTCCTATCATACACCGTACTAAAAAGTGACCAAAGCGAAATCAGTATCAACCGTGCCTTGTGATTGGTCAATTTCACCAATTCGGTGAAACAGCGATTCTCATTGGCCAGTAGTGTCTTAACAACAAAGGCAGAAAGCATAATGGGAGGGGACAATGAGAGAGATTTCCTTCTGGCTTTTTCCCATTGATGAGGCAAAAATAAATAAATAAATAAAAACTGTTCTCTGTCACTATTAAAGATCCTAACGTAAAAATAATAAATAAATTAATGTGTCAAATTAAGCAGCAAATTGACTGACATTTTCGAACAAATACAAATTCTAAATTATTCCGCCACAACAGCATGGCGCATGATGAAGGTATTTGAGAGTTGTTGACTGCAATATTAAAAGTTGATATGTTGAAGAAACCTCGATACGCCGTTGATTACAATATCAATAGAATAAACTTTGATATTCAGTATGTTGATTTCAAATATAAGATATTAATTTCATTCTACTATGTTTACAACATTACATACATAATGTATGAATGTCTGTATGACTGATATATGGAAAAAAAAAAATCTGTGCAAGTCCCGGGTTGCCTGCACAGGCAAAAAAAAAAAAAAAAAAAAAAAAAAAAAAATCCTCCCTCCCAGGTGAATCTTTTTTTTTATCGTGGCCTGATAAGGAGTTATTGATGATAGTGGATGTAAAGGAAAGATCTTACAAAACGTAGAACACATACAACCATTCACACTTACACTCACATCTAGAGACAATTTGGAACAGCTAATTATAAATCAGAGTACTTGGAGTAAATGCATACAAGGACAGGAAGGGCGTGCCATTTCCCTATAGAAATGCCTGGGCCTATGACTCTAACCCAGGGTCCTTTTGCTCTGAGGCGGATATGCTAACCACTATGCCTTCAAGCTGCCCGTGTTTGAATTTCTCCCTTACTAATTTCTTGCTTATATCAGTGTTAAACAAAGGAAATGCTGCCCTCTTAATCCTTTGTGTTTATCCTTAAACCTCAGCACAACTGTAAATGGATATGCTAATATTCAGCATGCAGTCTTGCATTTGCCATACTGCTCAGTACATTGTGTATTTTCCCACAAAAAAAAAAAAAAAAAAAAAAAAAAAAACAAGAACTTGTGAGCAGTGTCCTCTTTCAGCAAAAACACTAAGCTGATGCCGAGCCTGTTCCTCACCAACCGCTCTATCCATCCAGAAAATTACACAGAATAAATATCCAGTGCTTTGTAAAAAAAAAAAAAAAAAAAAAAAAAAAAAATTAAATGTATCAGTGCAAACTGAATATAAACATGTTCCAACTGGCCCTGTTGAGATTGAAACGAAATGGAAGGTGGAGGTGGCATGGCAGGACCAAAACACACAACTATTTATACCAGTGCTTCTCAAATAGTGGGGCGCGCCCCCCTGGGGGGGCGTGATGGGATGCTGAGGGGGGCGCGTGTGACCCAGGAGAACATGCTTTTTTTTCCGCCGTACTACAAGAAAGTGTAATTGCACATCCACTCCAGTAGTTGGCAGTGGCGCCCTCATTGCCCATTGTGCGCAGCAAGTACAGGTCCCAGCTAAACATTGAGCAGGAGCTGAGAGTTGCAGTGTCATGCTTCAAACCTCGCTTTGAGAAGCTGTGCGCTGCAAAACGTGCTCATTGTAGCCATTAATCTTGGCTTCCTCATTTTGAGAAAAAAAAAATCAGCACAAATTGTTCTATTTGTTCTTGTTTTGTAGGTTAAAGTGTTTATATATTGTGCTCCTGAGTTAATGTTTCTGAAGTCAATTTGAATTAATTATTTATTGATTTTATTTTCAGCAGAAAATGGTGTGGTAAGTTTGTCAAAAATGTAACAAGGATATTATTATTTTTAAATTTAAGGCAAATTGATGCACTTTCTTTTACAGACTAATAAAAAATGTTAAAAAAGTTATTCTTGTAAGTTGAACTATATCTCTTTCTTTTTGTTTTATTTATGTTAACAAGGATACGATATAATGAAGAGATATACCTGTAACTATATTATAGAAAAAGTTATAATTTATAGTTGCGGCGGAAAGTGGGTGGTGGTGGGGGGGGGGGGGGGGATTGTTTTCTTCTTGCTAGGGGGGGCGTAACAGAAAATAATTGAGAAGCACTGATTTATACTCACATTCTCATCTAGGGGCAATCAAGAACATCCAATTCGCCTAATGTGGATATCTTTGGATTGTAGAAAAAAAAAGGGGGGGGGGGGGTACTCAAAAAACAAAACAAAAAAAAAAACCCTACACGCACAATGAAAGCCTGCAAACTTCAGAACTCATAGTCCTGCTGTTAGGCAGATATACTAACCACTACTCCACTACTGTGGTTTAAGCCTTAAATCTTCATTTAAGAACTGCAGTGTGAGTTGAAGGAGATGCTGCGGGCCTAAAGCTGGCACAGTCGTTTAATGGTTAGCATGGCTGTCTCACAGCAAGAAAAGTTCCAAGCTTGAGTGTTTATGTGTGAAGATTATATGTTTTCCTGTGCTTGCATGGGTTTCCTTCAGGTACTCCAGATTTCCCAACCACTGTACAAAGACATGCACATTAGGAAAACTGGCTGGTCCAAATTGTCCCTTGGTGTTTATCAGTGGTACCATCTGTTCAGGGTGTATGCCCAGTGTCAGCATAGATAGGCTCCAGCCTCCCTGTTTCTCTAATAGTAGGAGTAAGCAGTTCAGCAAATTAGAGAATGAGTGAGTAAGTGAGTGTGTATGAGCTTGTGTGTGTCTGCCAATGGGTAGAGTTCAGCATGTACCCCCTGTAGAACTATAGAGGAACATCTTCATTTAAAATGAATTAAAGAATATTGATTTTGGAGCCAGTTGAGCTTGAATAGTTGTTTGTGGCCTTGGATTAGACAAGTGACCTGTTCCGAGTGCATCTCGTACATTTCTAATCAGCTAGAATTGGCTCCAGCTCGCCTGGCAACCCTGGTGCATGAATGATATTCATAAATGGATGGATGGAAGGATGTATTATGCTATAAGACTTTCCTAAATGCAAATTTAAGGGACTGTGGTTTGGTGGATTTAAAGAGAGTTTAGGGGTAAATAGAAAGGGGGTAGTCATGGATCATTGGTTAGGGCATACGGTTACTGATCAGAAGGCTGGAAGTTCAAGCCCCAGGACCACCAATCTGCTACTGCTGGAGCTTTGAGCAACCCTCAGCTGCTCAGTCGTATAAATGTGATAAAATGGGAGTCACTCTAGAGAATGTCATTCATGTCAATGTAGAAAGATTATAACCAGTTTTAAAAGATAGTTTTAGGTATTCATACAAAATAAAGTGCTTCTCATTAATATTCATGTTGTTTCCCTCCTAAGAAAATCATGGTAACATTAATTCAGGATTCAGGATTTTTAATCACCATTTGTGTTTTTTACACACATAGGAATTCTTGTGTGGTTGTTCAAGGACTCGAGTTACAAACAGAAAAGAAGCTCAAATCAACAACACACAAATTGCTATAAAATAAATACATAAAAAAAAATATCTATATTTAAAAGGACCTCACAGAGACCCAGCAAACAATACAACAATAACAACAAAAGTAATAAAAATAAAGTGATTATATTATATTATATTATATTATATTATATTATATTATATTATATTATATTATATTATTTTATTTTATTTTATGATATTATTTCATTATATTATATTATATTATATTATATTATATTATATTATATTATTTTATTTTATTTTATTATTTTATTTTATTATATTATATTATATTATATTATATTATATTATATTATTTTATTTTATTATTTTATTTTATTATATTATATTATATTATATTATATTATATTATATTATATTATATTATATTATTTTATTTTATTTTATTTATATTGCACTATGCCCATTGTTTTGTGTGGGAAAAAATGAACAGTTCTCTGGGTAAACAAAATGGCCGCAACTTCAAAGTTAGATGTTCTCCATTCTCAGAGCAAGGTTTAGAGATAATCTACAGTCAGTCAGTTCACTAGGTTTATTTAACAAGAACCCGCCGTTCTTCCGCCGCGGTTCTTGTTGCTAGCCGCTGCGCTCCGGTCCTCTCTGAAGACCGTGTAGCCGGCTGGTGTAGTCGCCTCGTCGGGTGTTCTCTCCTCGAGCCATGTTTCACAGAAACACAGCATGGAGCAGTCCTGTAAATCCCTCTGCGCTGCGATCCGAGCATGAAGCTCGTCCATCTTGTTTCGCAGACACTGAACATTTTCAAGCAGTATGACCGGAAGTACTAACCTTCCACTGCTAACCAAGCGCCGGAGTCGTCGTTCAGCCCCTCCTCGCCTACTGTGTCTCCGCCTGGGTGTATCGTTATCCGGGGTGCGGCTAGCATTGAGCTGCTGTAGCATATTAGCTCAGGATAGGAGATGAGCGTGCTCAGTTCTAAATGTCCAAAAGGACTGCGCTCTCATAGCTGAAGTAGGGTCGCTTGGTCATAGACGAGCATAGTGCAAAAAAACCCAAAAAACAAAACAAAAAAATGAACCAAAACAACGTTTAAAATAAACAGAGAAACAATTTGACTCTGAGAAGTCCGCGACATCGCCCTCTAGAAAGCGCCATCTTGACCATTCACTGTTAAATTACCATCGTTTGTGCTGTTAACATAGATTTGTCCACCAAAAATGTTGATCCTGGAAACTTCAGCAATCACGCTGCTAAATTTTCAGTCAAAGTTTGCAATTTTTCTATTGGAAATTTTTCAGAAGCGGGACTCCCAGCCGGGGAGCTTTGTTTTACAAATAACAAAGAAGTACTCAACTCAACTCAATTCAACTCAACTCAACTCAATGCAACCAGAAGCGGGACTCCCAGCCGGGGAGCTTTGTTTTACAAAAAACAAAGAAGTACTCAACTCAACTCAATTCAACTCAACTCAACTCAACTCAACTCAAATCAAAAGCTACTGTAAATTAATCCAGTTATTCTGGCTGATCACCATTTTTATCCTCATGGGAGTGGTCTGTTCCAGGATTACTCCTCCCCCTCCCCTAGTTTATTCACTTATTTGCTGAACCGCTCACTTTCATTAGGGTCCCCGGAAGGCTAGAGTCTACCTCATAGGACACTAAACAAGATGGGTTGCACCCTGAACACACACACACACACACACACACACACACACACACACACACACACACACACACACACACACACACACACACACACAATGCTCACACCTGCAGACATTTTGAGCAGCCAGTTAGCCTAATGCACACTGGACTGTGGAAGGAAACCAGACTACAGTGGAGAAACCCAAACAATCTATGAGATGTATATGATCTCCACATAGAAACACCTGAAACCAAGACCTGAACAGCCCATTTATCTGGAAGCCCATTGGTTTGAAAGCTACAGCTCATTAGTCTGAAAGCCTTCTCACTAACCCAAAGTCAACTGAGTAAGATGTTAATCTGACCGACCAATGGGCTGTCAGAACATAGAGCCGTGCCCAAACCACATAAATCTTAATCTAACCTTAACGGTCACAACTATCTTCCTAACCATTACCCAAACCCTAACTTAACCCAAAGTCTATGTCTTTATTTTGAAATGTCTTCAATTGCTAAAAATGTCCTCAATCTGTTTTGGAAAAAAATGTATGTCCATTACTCCATATATCATATAGAATAGCACATTAAGTAACGTGAAAGCAGATATCATGGCATGATATCATGAGCAGACCCACGCCTGTATAGCACAGCATCTTCTTCAGCTGATATTAAGTTTAGCAGCTGGTTAATGTTTTTATTTTACAGATACTGTAAGCTCCATTAACTCGAACCCTACGGTCACACTGTGTACAAGACAGCAACGGAAATCTGTTGTGGCCAAAGCAGCATCACACACGAGTTCGACTGCATCATGTAGCATATTATTTCGAATCTCTCATCCCCCGACGTCCAACACGATCATCACTCAGAGGCCGAATCGATTGCAAGCACTGATTTACTGATGTTAGTACTTGATGTAGTTTGAAGTGTGTGCAGACCTCAAAGTTGAGTTTAGACAGATGGAGTGTCACGATTTTTCATCAAACAGTGTCTGCCAGCAGGAGTAATTGAACCGACTTTACATTAATCTAGAATTAGATTGATTTAAAGAAGGGCAGAATTGGCACATATAGAATCTGCCAACGTGCTTCACACCTCAAATCTATGCTTGAGTCAGTTGGTGTGAAGAGCGCAGCCGATTTGTGTTCCAATTCAAATACAAATATAATTATATTGATTAGGATTGGACAGAGTGCTCTGCTCATGGGTGGTTGGGTGGGTGGTGGTGCTTCACCTGGTTTAGGATCAAGAAACGTGCAATATTTACACTAATTTTATATAATAATAATATTATTATCATTATTATTATTATTATTATTATTATTATTATTATTATTATTATAGGTACACCCTGGACAGCTCACCAGAACATCGCAGCGCTAACATACACACAGTCACTCACACTTACACTTACACCTCGGGTGTTGAGGTTCTCTTTGGGAGTAACAAGGATGGATAGGATCAGGAATGAGGACATCAGAGGGACAGCACATGCCAGATGTTTTGGAGCCAAAGTCAGAGAGGCTAGATTGAGATGGTTTGGACATGTACAGAGAAGGGATAGTGAATATATTGGTGCTGAGGTTGGAACTACCAGGCAGAAGGCCTAGAGGAAAACCAAAGAGAAGATTTATGGATGTGGTGAAGGCGGACATGAAGGTCGTTGGAGTAAGAGTAGAAGAATTTAGGTCGCGCTGAGGGTAGCTTGCATCTCAGTGAACTCTGAGTGAAGGCAAGGAACAGCTCTCCAGGCCACTGCAAAGGCCAAGACACATACAACCCTTTACACTCACACCAAGGGGAAATTTGGAGTCACCAATCAGCCCACTATGCATGTTATTGGACTACTGAAGGAAACCGGAAGTACCCGAAGGAACCCATACAAGCATGGGGAGGGCATGCAGACTCCACAAAGAAACACCTTGAGCATGGGAACCGGACCAGGAGCATTCTTGCTGTGCGGTGAACATTCTATCCACTGTGCTATCCACTGTGCCACAGTGCTGCCCCCCAGTGAGCATGGAAATGAAAACATCCTAAATGCCTGTACAGTACGATTCACTATGTGGTTCTAGAAATAGAAAAGAAGGGAGAGTATAAAACGTTATGAAATATGGTAAATGGAGGAAAATCTATTTTTTCGTTCAGTAATTATGTGCAGGAAACATTATACACTATATAACAGAACCTCGGTTGCTGTGAGGTAGAAATTAGAAGTGAAAAGTTGATGTAATTTCACTTCCAGCACTGCATTGCCCCACTGAAATACAATCACCGAGCCACTCGGGGAGGTCGTGGTTGTAATTAGAGAAGGAAAGAAGCACGAAAAGCATCATTTTCCTTAAAACATCGCCATCAGTGTACAGAATCTCTCTCTCTCTCTCTCTCTCTCTCTCTCTCTCTCTCTCTCTGTTGACAGGATGATATAGGATTTGTTTTGTCTGTCTGCAAATTATTATTGCAAGATTGTCAAGGTGACTCACAGCAGCTTGAGTCTGTCATGACTCTGTAATGCTAATTTCTTTGTTTATTTCTTTCCTTTTCATCCCATGAGCATTAATTCCAATTATTTACTTGTCAAAATATCAGTTTCCAACTTACTGCCACCCCGTTACTATTATTTATGTATCACTTTAGAGAAAGATTTGGTACAGTCAGCATAGTTCATGAGAAGAAGGGGGAAAGAGACCCGATAATGAGCCCACATGCATGTTCGTACGCAATGAATACGCTTTCATAGATGCTAACCCGAAGCCTGGGCTCTGTAGCTGTGAGGCTCCAACACAATGAACTGCACCCTACCTCCACACAGTTTCAAAGAATTGAAGAAGACACAAAGAAACATTCTGATCTGCAGTCGTTTGTGTTTGACGTGCAAATGATGGCTTGACAATGCGGCGTGCAGCTTGTTTGCTAATTCAGGAAAATGCTAGAACAGTGCGCATTTTTCTTTTTAATCATGTGCTACTTTAAGTCGCACTGGAGAATGATGTATGAGCTATACTGCGACAGACATGTGACTACAACAACAAAAAATTTAAGAGCAGGAAAGGAAAAAAAAAATCGCCTTGTTTTGACATCCTTCCCAATTTGGAAATGAGTCATAGATGACATTGCGATGCAATTCATGTAAGTGTTGTCATTGCCAGATAAAGATGTTAGCGTGCGGGTAACTATTTGGTGATTTTAAAATTTGACAGCCAAAAAAGCTACTTTTTGAGGCTTCCTTTCCTTTTTTCTCACTGTACAACTTTCATTCAAAGCCATTTAATTCTAATTAGGGCCACAGGGAGGCTGGCGCCAACGTTAGATGAAGACAAGGTACACTTGCTATCTATCTACGTCGACATCCAATCACGAAGGATGGCCGTCGATCCCTGAAGCTTGAATGATGCTTATACTGGGATTGTCATAGCTGTGATCACCAGGCCACACACGGACTCACTCACACCTACAGGCAACTTAGAACAGCCAATTAACCTACTGTGCATGTTTTTGGACTGTGGGAGGAAACTGGAGTACCCAGAAGAAACCCACGCAAGCAGGGGAAGAACATGCAAACTCCACACAGAAACGTCCAGGCTAGGAATCAAAACCCAGGCCTTCTTGCTGTGAGGTGGACATGCTAACCACGACGCCACCGTGCCGCCATAGGTACACCTTAAACAGCTCACCATGTCATTGCAGTGCCAAGACACAATGATTCACAATTATATCCCAGGGCAATTTAGAACCGCCACTCAGCCACCTTTGAATTTTTGCATCCATTGTCATCCTTGAGATTTTTTGACAGTTCCTTGCCACACATTGATAATTTGCTTTCAGTTACACGTCACAGTTATCCAATGGAATAATAGCACACTGGAATGCATTGTGCACAGTGTATAGCACGTTTGCCTGACAGCAAGTTGGCCACAGGTACGATTACCTTGCTTGGAGTGTTTCATTGTGAAGTTTACATGCCCCCCATGTTTTTTGTGGGTCTTTTCTGAATATTCCAGTTTTCTTCAACTGTCCATGCACTTCTGCTTCTTCTTCGTCTTCCTCTTTTCCTTACGGGTCCTCCCTTTTTTCTCAGGGGTCACCACAGCGAATCATCTGCCTCCATCTTCATGGAAGTCATATTCATTTTTTTTTTTACATTTGATTTGGCAGAGATTTTTACGTCGGATGCCCTTCCTGTCACAACCCTTTTTAGCAAGGGACAGAAACACGCTGACGACTTTGCAGCTACTCTTTACGAAAGTCAGCAATGGTTCTTTTACATGCCTCACACCATAGACAGTGACAGACATGGCCCGCCTTTGATAACCCAGTTAGCTGCACTGGGGGGGACAGTGACAATCTTGTGGAGAGTGGGACTCGAACCCCCAACCTTGGGATCCCCCAACCTTTGGATCAGCGATCCAGCGCCCTATACCACTAGACCACCACTGCCCCCTGTGTGCATATACAGTAACCCCCCGATATTCACAGGGGTTGTGTTCCGCCCCTTCTCGTGGATCCTGAAAATCCACGACTTATTGATGTGGTTTTAAAACCCTATGGATGATATTACATATGCTAAAATATACCTGTTAAACACATTCAATATATATATATATATATATATATATATATATTACATCCTTAGGTGTGAGTGTGAATAGTTGTGCGTGTTGTCCTGCAATGACCTGTTGAGCCATCCAGGCTGTGCCCTGCCCTCAGCCAGAGTTGGCTGAGAGGGGCGCCAGCCTCCTCGTGACCCAAATTAGTATTCAAAGCGGATTAGAAAATGAAAATGAATAAATTAATGAAAATCCTATGGGTTGATACACCTATGTAACATCCATATGTAATTAAAATACAAATTCTATAATTAAAAAAAAAAAAAAAAACATGTTGCTGCAGTTTTGAAGCAAAAGCACTGCAGAAAGATTTTCACTGCTCTTTATTGAGCAGCATTAAGTGCTACATGTAATGAAGTACTGCCATTTAAATAGTGCTTGAATCCATAAAACCTACAATCATGAAATGATGAAAGCTTTAAAAAACAAGTATTTCAAATTGAATTGCCGTGGTTCACGTCACCTTCACCGCTTTTCCTGAAAAAAGAAAGAAAGTGAGCAATGCTGCAGGATGCAAAATGCATCTTTGCACTTTATATTCACATCTGCCATAATATCATGATTGCAGCTTACGGTAATAAAATCCACCACAGACCACCCTGTATTTCTCAGCAGAAAAGCATCTGAACCTGAACACTGTATTTCAGAGACAACAGTAATTAACTAACAGCATGAACAGACATTTGCGTTCAGGTTAGATAATATAGCATTTTGAAGTACTGTATCAGCATATCAAGAAGGTCCTGGGTTTGAGTCCCGCGTGAGGGTGTTGCTGTGTGGAGTTTGCATGTTCGTCCTGTACTTGTGTAGGCTTCCTCTTGGGACTCCGGTTTCCTCCTACAGTTCAAACATGTGCACATTAGGACATTAGGTTAACTGCCCCTAGGTATTGACATGAGCTTGAATGTGTGTTGTGTGTTGGCCCTATGTGTCCTGCCTTCTCCCAATGTTGGCTAAGATAGCCTGCCACACTACCCTAATAGGATTATACAATTTGCCAAATGAGTGAGTGACTGCATATGGAACAGTGGTGGCAGTGTTTAAGGTTCTGGGACACTGATTACAAGATTGGGGTCAAGGCCATGTAGCATAAAGTAGCCACTTGTGGGCCCCTGAGCAAGACCCTTAACTCCTTAACTGCTCAGTTGAATAACACACACACACACACACACACACACACACACACACAAGTGTGTGTATATATATATACATATATATATATATATATATATATATATATATATAGGATTTTCTGAGTAGATCCTTCCGTAGGAGAGTGCTCAATACTTTTTGGTAGAGCAAATAACAAAAGGACAGGACAAAGACTTTCTATTGAAACTCCATTTATCACTACAGATCTGTTTCGAGGGGTGGTGAAACCATCCTCTCTCTTCAGGTGATTATAGAAGAATGTTGAAAATGTACTAAGGGCGATGCTATGTCAATAAGCATGGCGTCCACTAGTTGGCGTGATAAACATTGTGCAGTCCGGGGTAAATTTACATAAATATTGGGTATTGAACATTGGTATTGATATAGATATATAATTATATAGTTACAAATTGATATAATTATATAATTAAGGAGGCGTGTTGCATAGCAATGTTTTTTTTTCTGTGCCGGCATGAAGCTAAGAGTTCATTCCTTTTATTTAATGAAGACAATTTGGGTCGGTATATGATGAGGAACTTCTCTGTGAGGCATAAATTATATCTTTTGCTTCAGCTATTGTATGTCGAGTGTGATGAGAGAATTTTCCATGAAATGTGGTAATCGGTGTTCATGTCTTTGAGAGTCCAGATATGGTTACTGAGTTCGGTAGAGTTTATATTTTATTATCAATAAATATCACAGTAAACAATTAAGTTTATCTTAATCATTACTACATTTTACGACATTAATACTGTATTAATGAGTAAGACTTTCTATAGAATGTGTTTAAGAAGCATATTTTAGCGCATGTAATCAATACATAGTATTTTACTTCCGGTTGATCATTCACGGATGTAATATGATGCTGGGGTTTTACTTCCGGGTACAGAACTCGCCTATTATCTTCATTCGCGAGAGGGGCCGGAACCAAACCCTCGCGAATAATGAGGGCCGACTGTATTTCATGTTTTGCTTGCAGCTTGGATGTATATTGTATCGGCATTGCTATTTTTCTGGTGAAAGGACAAAATTTAATCCACTGAATTATAAAAACATCCCGTCCTGAAGAAATGCCTTCGAGCAGCTCTAAATATTTGTAAAATAATGAATGTACAGTCTGAAATACAGTGCCAGTGAGGCAACAGCTCATGGCTGCAGGAGGCTTAAAGCCAAAATAAAAGTCAGCAGGTTGAGTTATCTACGAAGAGTAAACTTAATAAAACAGAATTCGAGAAAAGGCAAATAAAAGTTGAAAAAATAGCCGTGACAAATTTCCTATTAACCTTTCCTTTATATATGGTTCGAGTGAACTGCCAGGAAAACACACACACACACACACACACACACACACACACACACACACACACACACACACACACACACACACACACACACACACACACACAAGAAAGAAAACGTATTTGTTTTCAGTGAAAGTGAAAGAGTACATTAAAAACATGCCACATCAGTTCTGCTGCTGCCTGCATTTCCCCTGCTTATACTTTTTCTGTTTTTATAAAAATAAACAAATAAATAATTAATCCTTTCACATTCACCTCTTTTCAAGTTCATTCATTCATTTTCTGAACCGTTTAATCCTAATCAGGGTCGCGGGTCGGCTGGCACCCCTCTCAGCCAACTCTGAGCAAGGGCAGAGTACACCCTGGACAGCTCGCCAGGCCATTGCGGGGCAGAAAAACACTGACAGCTATGTAGCGACTCTTGTTGAAAGTCAGCAATGGATCTTTTACATGAAGTTCACACCGCACACAGTGAGAGACATGACTGGCCTTTGATAACCCATTTAGCTGGGGGGACGGTAATAACCTGTTGCTAGTGGGACTTGAACCCCCAACCTCGGGATTAGTGATAAAGCACCTTTACCACCAGGACACCACCGCCCTTTCAAGTTCTTCTGAATAAATAATCAGTTTTATGGATGTGGCTTGCACATATATATATATACATATATATGTCTGTCTTCCTTTCGGCTTTTTCCCCTTTTACTTGGGAGTCGCCACAGCGAATCATCTTGATTCGCACGTTTGATTTGGCAGAGGTTTTTAGGTCGGATGCCCTTCCTGTCACAACCCTTTTTAGCAAGGGACAGAAACACCTTGACGGCTTTGCAGCTACTCTTTACGAAAGTCAGCAATGGTTCTTTAACATGAACCTCTCACCATAGACAGTGACAGACATGGCCCGCCTTTGATAACCCAGTTAGCCGCACTGGGGGGAGGGGACAGTGACAACCCTGTGGAGAGTGGGACTCGAACCCCCAACCTTTGGATCAGCAATCCAGCGCCCTATACCACTAGACCACCACTGCCCCTATATATATGCAGGGATCCCTCACTTTCCTTGGTTAATGGAGACTGAGACCCCCCCCCCCCCCCTCACCTGCAACCACCGGATTTCCGCGAAGCAGGATCGACCCCCCTGACTGACGTATACATACATGTAAATGTATATATAACATCAATAATTACATATTGAACGCTATAAATACTTAAACATTCAAAAATAAGGCATAGGATGCAAATAAAATATAAATATACACACATACAGATGTGCATGCATACACACAGATGTGCACCTCACATAAAAATGTAAGTAGTTTTGTGGGGGGGGGTTGTTTTGTTGTTTTTGTTTGTTCTGTTTTTTGTTTGTTTGTTTGTTTGTTTTTTGTATAATCGGCAAAAAAAAAAAAAAAAAAAAAAAAAATATATATATATATATATATATATATATATATATATATATATATATATATATATATATATATAGAGAGAGAGAGAGAGAGGATTTTCTGAGTAGATCCTTCCGTAGGAGAGTGCTCAATACTTTTTGGTAGAGCAAATAACAATAAAAATAAAATCACCTGCATCATTTATCACCTGCAGTATTTAGTGATAAATGGAGTTTCAATAGAAAGTCTTTGTCCTGTCCTTTTATTTTTATTGGTATATATATATATACAGTAAAACCTCCGCTGAGAAACGCTTAAGCTCACGAACTTTTCGCCTCAAGAGCATTAAATTTGCGAGCATATAGTCTCTGCTGACGAACTAGTTTTCGGCGGACGAATCAAACCACGCGGTCGAACAGCGCCACGGTGGCGGCCACGAGAAGCTGACGCACGCTCACGGCGTCACAGTTAAATCACCCCTTTCTTTGAGTGCGGAAGTGGTTTGTGTTTGATAACATTTTGGACCATATTGAGTGTACTTTTGCTATTATGGGACCGAAAAAGACCCCACCACAGGCGGAGATCATTGAAAAACACGAACGAGGTGTGCGTTTGTGTGACTCAGCGTCCCATGTGACCCAGCGCTAAGTCTACCATTGCTCCCATCCTTAAGAACAAGGAAGCTATTAAGGGTGCGTGTGTGGCTAAGGGTGTTTCCAAGCAGTAGGCGTTTCCAAACTCTCCTTCCAAACAGTAAGTCCCTCCCTCCCTCCTCCTCCCACTCCATTCCATCAAGCCATCAACTACCATCACAAAGGTAAATAAAACCACTTTATTATACAGTACAGTTTATTTCTTTAATTACAATAGCACATTTATTATACATAAAATAAGGTATATTTTTGTGTAGTTTTAAGGCTTATTTAGTAGAAAATTATGTTTTATGGGGACCTGGGAACGGATTATTCTCATTTTAATGGTTTCTTATGGGAAATAAATGTTCGGAAGACGAACTTTTCGCCTCACACACTGGGAACCAATTATGTTCGTGAGCTGAGGTATCACTGTGTATATATATATATATATATATATATATATATATATATATATATATATATATATATATATATAAAAGGACAGGACAAAGACTTTCTCTTGAAACTCCATTTATCACTACAGATCTGTTTCGAGGGGTGGTGAAACCATCCTATTTCTTCAGGTGATTATAGAAGAATTATTCCTCTATAATCACCTGAAGAGAGCGGATGGTTTCACCACCCCTCGAAACAGATCTGTAGTGATAAATGGAGTTTCAATAGAAAGTCTTTGTCCTGTCCTTTTGTTATTTGCTCTACCAAAAAGTATTGAGCACTCTCCTACGGAAGGATCTACCCAGAAAATCCTCTATATATATATATCACAGAAAAATTTTAACACTTTCACATTACTTATGAAAATAGTAAGTATTAACAGTATACAATGTCATGTGTGGGATTTTTTTGTTTGTTTGTTTGTTTTTTGTGCAGATACACTAAGATGAAAACTGCCACTAACATCTACATATTCAACCTGGCCTTGGCTGATGCCTTGGCTACCAGCACGCTTCCCTTCCAGAGTGCTAAATACCTAATGAACACCTGGCCTTTTGGCCAGCCTATGTGCAAGCTTGTCATAGCCATTGACTACTACAACATGTTCACTAGCA
>CM045731.1:10765000-10850000 GCA_024760905.1 Plotosus lineatus | reverse complement strand
TATTTGTGCCATATGAATACAAGTTGTGTTGTTATTATTATTATTAGTAACTTTTGTTAGTAATTGTTTGTTGTTGTTATTATTATTACATTGATATGATATATTATTTTTTTCACTCCCCTTCCGCAGTTTTCCCAAACTGGCCGACTGTGCGACAATTACTATCAGTTCATTTTCATTAACCGCTTTATCCTAATTAGGGTGGCGGGTAGGCTGGCGCCCATTCCAGCCGACTCCAGGCGAGGGCTGAGTATGCCCAGGACAGCTCGCCAGGCCATCGCAGGGCAGAAACACTAAAACCTCTAACCATTGACAGTGAGAGACATGGCCGGCCTTTGATAACCCAGTTATCTTCACGGGGGGGGCAGTGACAACCTTGTGGAGAGTGGGACTCAAACCCTCAACCTTAGGAGCAGTGATCCCGCACCTATACCACTAGACCACCTTTGTCTACAATTATTATTATTATTATTATTATTATTATTATTATTATTATTATTATTATTATTATTTCGGGTTCCAAATTTAAATGTAAAATGCAATTGTTAATGTATTACTAATCTCTATATCATAGAGATTTATACCATTTCCAGGTTTTCTTTAAAAATGATCATTTCTGTTATATTATTCTTGAAAATGAAAATTAAAAATACACTGTATACTTTTAAAACATTAAAAACAGTGTTCATGTTCACCGACAATTCTTGTATGAACTCACTCTACAACATGCAGACCAGAAATATGCCGACTCCGCACACACATACAGGATATAAAATCTGACTGCAATACTGGGAGTAACGTCAGGGTAGCAGGCCAGAACATCCACTCTCTCAGTCAACTGCCAGATCACTTAATGCTACTAGGGTCGTGGGGAGGCTGGAGTCTAACTCAGCCGGCATGGTCAAAGGCAAAATACATCCTGAACAAACACACACACACACACACACACACACACACACACACACACACACACACACATTACCATTCATACTCACACCTGGGGGCAATTTGGAACAGCCAATTAGCTTAATCTGTATGTCTTTGATTGGTGGGAAGAAACTGAAGTACCTTTTTATCACCGCGGACTGGTCAACACTTGACAATTTTATCGGGGGGGGTGGGGAGGCATAGCTTATTTATATTGTAAATATAATAATAAAGGTGAATCCACTGTGTGCTTCCATGCAACTTTATTAGCAGCTTCCTCATAGCATTGTGCCAACAACATAACACGACTATAACATCCAAATCTCTGGTAATGCTCTCTCTCTGCCACAAAAAAAAATATTTTTTTTTTTTCCAAATGGAAAAATAAATAAATGACAAGAACCAGCAATTCCACATTTCTTTCTCTATTATGTAAATACTGCTGTGGCCTGGCAAGCTGTTCAGGGTGTACCCCGCCCTTGCCCAGAGTCGGCTGAGATGTGCGCCAGACTCCTTAATTAGGATTAAGAGTTACATTTTAATTATTATTATTATTATTAAACACTCCATGAATGTTATTTTTCAAGATGAATAAAGTTGGTTCGGAAGTAGAGCTCAAACTCTTAAAAAAAAAAAAAAAAAAAAAAACAGGTGATGATGCCCCAGATAAGAGAATGAAAGCTCAGGCTCAGTCTCACCCAAAATCCCTGCTAATGTTCAAACCATGTCGAAAACGCCGTCCCCTTGTGGGTTACATTTTAGCGCTCAAAGAACTGACATGTAACTGAGTGAATTTGATCATTTTTAAAATAAAATAAAAAATATAATATTCTTCGGATTCAGATAATAAATAAAATGGAAATAATTAATTATTTCTTGTGTGGCCCGGTACCAATTGAGCCACAGACTGGTACCGGTCCGTGGCCCGGAGGTTGGGAACCACTGCCTTGTGCAACCCCGGGCAAGCAGAACTTGCAAACTCCACAAAAAATGCCTGTAGTACTTCAACCCAGGACCTTCTTGATGTGAGGCAGATGTGCTAATCATTATTGCCCCCATACCGCCGCAGATCATCCATCCATAAGATTTCACATCTTTTTTCAACAGGGCTCACACGTGTTACCCTGTGATCATCCGGTGACCTACTCCAGCCTCCCTGGCAAAGGCTAAAACAGTTCAGGGAAGGAAATGACATCATCTGGACAGCCAAAGAATAGACATGAACACAGATTGGAAGAATTATGAAGAATTATGCTATAGCGTATCTGTAACAGAGGTGTCCCAGAGAAGCACCTGAATTGACCCCTGATGAGCAACTTTAAGGCAACAGATGAAAGAAAAAAACCCCTTTGTGAATGTTGAGGCAGAAATCCTTGGGTGCAATCAAATGTGTACAGAGGACGACTGACTGCCTGCTGCTATCTTAACAAGTATAGTTAAGCAGCCAACAAGGATACAATTGTGAAAGAGTGAAAATCAATGTGCTATAGGGATGGAATGAACATTTTTTTGTATAAACATGGAAGGGTGGTTGCGATAAGTGAAAGGTGGTTAGGATGATTAGAGGAGAGGCTGGGATGGGTGAAGAAGGGTGGAATTAATTATCTGTGAGTAAGGGGTTGAGATAAATGTGACAATGTTAATGACGTCGATAGAGAAAATGATAAATCTGCCATATAGGAAAAAAAAGGTTGTGGATGCAGAGCTGCTCTCTGTGATGGAGACCGAGTAGAAGAGTCCTCGAGAACGAGAAAGTGCACTTGTGTTATTTTGGCAGAGAGAGCATATGGGATACTTCAGAGATGGGGGGAGAGAGAGAGAGAGAGAGAGCGAGACAGCGAGAACACGAGAGCAAGCGATGTTTTTGATTAAGAGCGGCAGTTACTGTGATGCTTCAGAAGCAGCGAGAAAGGATCTACAATGCCTCAGAGAGAGGAACTGGAAACACTGACAGAAGGCCAGCCAGCTTTGTGAGACAGAAGGGCTCTGATCTTTAGAGACAGAAACAGCTCTTAGATTTGAGAGACAGAAGGGCAGCGAGTTGTTCTTTGTCTCTCAGCGCGAGACTTGCTGTGTACTTCTGCCAATCGACATATTACCCGCTCCACAACAACAGGCCTCCCTCCCTACAACTATAACGTCGGCCTGTCCATGTTTAAAAAAAGAGAACATTTCACTGACTCTTGAACATATTTTTAATTACAGTGATACCTCTGCTCACGAACATAATTGGTTCCCAGAAAGTGTGTGTGAGGCGAAAAGTTCGTCTTCCGAACATTTATTTCCCATAAGAAACTATTAAAATGAGAATAATCCGTTCCCAGGTCCCCATAAAACATAATTTTCTACTAAATAAGCCTTAAAACTACACAAAAATATACCTTATTTTATGTATAATAAATGTGCTATTGTATTGTAATTAAAGAAATAAACTGTACTGTATAATAAAGTGGTTTTATTTACCTTTGTGATGGTAGTTGATGGCTTGATGGAATGGAGTGGGAGGAGGAGGGAGGGAGGGACTTACTGTTTGGAAGGAGAGTTTGGAAACGCCTACTGTTTGGAAACACCCTTAGCCACACACGCACCCTTAATAGCTTCCTTGTTCTTAAGGATGGGAGCAATGGTAGACTTAGCGTACTGGTACTGGGGCGCTGAGTCACACAAACGCACACCTCGTTCGTGTTTTTCAATGATCTCCGCCTGTGGTGGGTCTTTTTCGGTCCCATAATAGCAAAAGTACACTCAATATGGTCCAAAATGTCTATCAAACACAAACCACTTCCGCATTCAAAGAAAGGGGTGTGACGAACTGTCTCGCCGTGAGCGTGCGTCAGCTCCTCGTGGCCGCCACCGTGGCGCTGTTCGACCGCGTGGTTTGATTCGTCCGCCGAAAACTAGTTCGTCAGCAGAGACTATATGCTCGCAAATTTAATGTTCTTGAGGCGAAAAGTTCGTGAGCTTAAGCGTTCGTCAGCGGAGGTTTTACTGTATATATATATATATATATAGATCATGAAAATCCGCGAGTTATTGACGCGGTTTTAAAACCCTATGTATGACATCACATGCGCTAAAATATGCCTGTTAAACACATTCTATCGCCAGTCTTACTCATTAATACAGTAATAATGCAGTAAAATGTAGTACTAATGAAGTAACACTTTTTAATTTTGTGCTGTGATAATATTTATGAATAAATAAAGTGCTTAGGCTCTTTACCAGAAGCTCGAGAAGATCCAGGATATCTGAGTGGCATCATAGGGCCTAAATACTCATTGAAAACACACTAAAAAAGTGAATACACAATTTAAGCACGTCATCACGTTGATGACATGTACACGAAGGAGTAAAAAAAGAGGTGTACACATCATCTGCAACCAATCGCCAGGAGGGAGAAACAAAAGCTCTCAGCCATTGGCGAAATTTGAATCACATGCCAGTAAGTTCCGGGTTTGTCACCAATCCGCGAGTATGCAGGGGCGCAAGCGCTGAACCGTGAATGGTCAAGGGCCTACTGTATAGAGTATATGTATAATATACAACTGTTTTAGAGATTATATGCTGCTGATCCCATCCCAAAAGATGTTTCCCCATTAACAGCACAAGTGAGGCAGCACCAGATTTAAATGTCAGACATATTGCAAAAACTGTAAGTTAATTTCAATAGAGTATTGATTACAAATACTGCAGCCTTTTCAGAAAGGAGCATCCATTCCCCAATGGTGGGCTGATATTTTTATAAGGGAGCTGTCTGAAAGCATTGTTGGATATGTTGGTACCCAATTTATCAATCTACAGTTACTAATATATCGAGGGCAGTGGTGGTCTAGTGGTATAGGGTGCTGGATCGCTGATCCAAAGGTTGGGGGTTCGAGTCCCACTCTCCACAGGGTTGTCACTGCCCCACCCCCCCCCCCCCCCCCCCATGCAGCTGACTGGGTTATCAAAGGCGGGCCATGTCTCTCACTGTCTATGGTGTGAGGCATGTAAAAGAACCATTGCTGACTTTCGTAAAGAGTAGCTGTAAAGTCGTCAGCGTGTTTCTGTCCCTTGCTAAAAAAGGGTTGTGACAGGAAGGGCATCCGACGTAAAAACCTCTGCCAAATTAAACGTGCGAATCAGATGATTTGCTGTGGCGACTCCCGAGTAAAAGGGAAAAAGCCGAAAGGAAGACACACAGACAGTTACTAATATATCGAGTGGAGTGGAGTGTCAAAGACTAGGGTAGACTACTCCGTCAGAAAACTTCGGAGTGAAGCCCGGTAAGCGATTGGATGGCATATTTGTCTCCTTCCGGCATCCTTGCTTGTCCCCAGCTGTCTCGACTTTGTCCTGCCTCTGGACCCAGGTATGCCAGGACGATAGAGAGTGAGGCCGATGCAACGCACGTCCCCCTTACTATAGTCCAAGTCCTGTGCAAGTCACGGTATCTACCCATTGCGTTGCAGTGTTCTGTTCTGCTTCAGCTTTATTTTTAGTTTTTTTTTTTTTTTACAGATGGTTTCACATTTTCTTCAACCCCCCTTTGATACATAGTAGAATTCATTGTGAATTCTATGATAGTAAGCTATCAGATCCTGCTGTAGCCAAGCTGCCCCAAACTATGACACTTCCACCTCTAAGCTTCACAGTTGGTATGAGGTTCTTTCCCTGGAATGCTCTATTTGGTTTCCACAAAAAATGTCCTCTGTTCTGGTGTCCAAATAACTCCATTTTAGAGTCATCTGTCCAAAGAACATTACACGGATTCCTCACTACTTCACACTTTAATTAATGCGGCTTCAGTGCATCAAGTTTTTGAGAGTAGAGAACAAGTGGAGGTGGAGGTATGCCCTGGAAAGGAGGGGAATGTAGGTTAGTCTCAGTAAGACAGAATACATGTGTGTGAACGACAAGGACCCAAGAGGAACAGTGAGGTTACAGGGGGCAGGGATAAAGAAGGTGGAGGATTTTAAGTACTTAGGCTCAACAATCCAGAGCAATGGAGAGTGAGGAAAAGAGGTGAAGAAAGAAGTGTGTGCAGGCTGGTTGGAATGGATGGAGAAAAGTGTCCAGTGTGATGTGTGATAGGAGAGTATCGGCAAGAATGAAGGGAAAAGTGTACAAGACGGTGATGAGGTCAGCGATGTTGTATGGTTTAGAAACAGTGGCCCTGGGGAAAAGACAGGAGGCAGAGTTGGAGGGAGCAGAGATGAAAATGTTGAGGTTTTCTTTGGGAGTAACGAGGATGGATAGGATCAGGAATGAGTACATCAGAGGGACAGCACATGTTAGATGTTTTGGAGACAAAGTCAGAGAGGCTAGATCGAGATGGTTTGGACATGTACAGAGGAGGGATAGTGAGTATATTTGTAGTAGGATGCTGAGGTTGGAACTACCAGGCAAAAGGCCCAGAGGAAGACCAAAGAGAAGATTTATGGATGTGGTGAAGGCGGACATGAAGGTCGTTGGAGTAAGAGTAGAAGATGCAGAGGATAGGGTGAGATGGAGGCAGATCATTTGCTGTGGCGACCCCTGAAGGGTACAGCCGAAAGGAAAAGAAGAAGAAGAAGGTGGAAAAGTTAAGGAAAAATGTCACAAAAACAAGGCCAATTCTGCAAAAAAAAAATAAATAAAACGAACAACAAAACAAAAAAAAACCTAAACCAACACAAAACAAAAAACAACCCAAAATCTCCCATCAAAACTGGATACATTGTTGCATCATCTGCGCACCCACGCCCCCCTCTGCCGGCGCCTAGTATTAAGTGTACCTCAGGATAATGTTTAATCATATTTGATACTTATATTTACGATCTATCTTTCTGTAGATTTTATTCCATTTCTATTTCTACTTGTTTTTCAATTTCATTTCACTTTCATTTTCACTTTCGACCTTGGACAGCTTGGTATCTCTGGATGTTTGCAAAACGAATGTTGGTAAGTTGGAGAGCCTGTTATATTTATATCTTATGTTATTTTTTCAATGTTTAATTGTTATTATAAGCATTTATAGCATTGGCTATAAATTTATTGATATTATATACACATATACATGCACATAGATGTCAGTCGTTGGGGTAGGGGTGATCCTACTTTGTGGACTTCAATGGTCGCGTGGGGATCTCAGTCACAATTAACCACAGAATGTGATTGATCCCTGTATTCCTGGTCTTTGTCCATGTTCTGTCTGTCAACTTTAGTCTGCTCTTAATGTTCTTTTTTAGCAAGGTCAAACTTGTGTGGTCTCTTTCTGGTAGTACAGTCACGTGATTTCACACTGGCAGTAGTGAGAGCCTGCTGTAACTCCCATGATGATATTTTAGTACTTTTGGTGATTTCTCGAAGCACCTTTCAGTCTGCTCTGGTAGTGAACTACTACGATGATCAGACCTGGGCTTGGTGACAGTTGTTTTGAATGTCCTCTACTTGTAAACATTTTTTTTTTCAAATTGTGCAATGTCAAATTCTTTTTATATCTTTTGAAATCCCTTACCAGACTCATAAGTCACCACAATTTTCTTTCTGAGGGCCTCAGACAGCTCTTTGGATCTCACCATGGTACTCAGTCTCACTTCAAAAGACAGGGGCATCAAACTAAATGTTTGATGTTTAAATATAATAAGCCGTCTTAAAAATGCTGGGTAACAATGTTCTGATACACCTGTGTGTAATTTTAGCCTGTTTAAGTGGGAAAATGTGGGGGCGTCATAGTTTTTCCTCCAGTGAAATACACCAGGCTATTGCAGGGCAGAAACATGCTGACGGTTATGCAGGTACTATTGAACAAAGCCAGCAATGATTCTCTTAAATGCCACACACCATAGACAGTGAGAACCATAGCCAGCCTTTGATAACCCAGTTAGCTGCATTGGGGTGACAGCAATGATAACCCATTAATAAGGGGACTTGAACCCCCAACCATGGGATCAGTGATCCAGCACCTTCCCACCAAGCCAGAAGTAAATAAAAACAAGTGTTATGAGAACATTTCCTAATAAAGAGTTGACTATTGGAGTGGCCTCATTTTTTCACAGAACTTTAAGTATTGAGAATACAGTGGTACCTTGTCTAACAAATTTAATCCGTTCAGAGGGTGAGCGTCTAAGCCGAAAGCTTATTTACTAAATAATAACTAAATAATAGAAAACTAATTAATATGTTCCAACCCCCTCCCAAACTAATATAACCTGCCACAAACATGTATATTTGACCTAATATATTAAAGATAAACATGTAAAAACAATAAATATTTCATAATAACAATAATAATAATACATGTATATTAACATTAATAATAATTAATAATAAATAATAATAAAACAAAAATAAGCAATAAGTCAACTAACCCTTCTGATCATCGACTGCGGCAAAGATGTCACGTGGGCAGGCATGAGGTGGTGTATAATAGAGGAAGAGGAAAATTTTGGGCATGTGCATGCAACGAATGCCAGCGAGAAAAGGCTCATGGTGAGCTCCCACAAGGCCAGTGTTTCTCAAATAGTGGGAGATGCCCCCTGGTGTGATGCCATGTGGGGGTTGCATATGACCCTGGGGAACATGCTTTTTTGCCATACTGTACTAGAATTAAGTGTAATTGTGCATCCACCACAGTAGTTGGCAGTGGCACTCTCATTGTCGTGCTATGGTGTAGGGAAAAAGCACCAAGCAAACGATATGAAGTGGAGTAAACACTATTTATAGTTGCGTGCGGGGCGCTGGGGGGGGGGGGTGGTCTTCCTACAAAGAGCATCACAGGAAATAACTGAGAAGCACTACACAAGGCATTCTCAGAGCGCAGAGGAATACACATGGAAGAATACAGAGGCTAATGTCCATTTACATTTACAGGATGTATTGTTTCAAGTCAATACTGTAATTCTGGCCTTAAAAAATGCCAGTGCTAACTGCTAACCAATGGGAGTTATCAGTGTGAAGGACGTGCCATGCAAGAACCACTTAAAAATGTGCAAAATCCAGTGTGATAATATTACAGCAGTGCTATATGATAAAGAATGATAGCATAGGTACAGGGAAGGTTGTATTGTGTATTGTGTATGCATACTCTCAGTGGTAATCATCTCTTTTGCTTTTCTGAATGCTCATTCACATGCCAAAGCCTATCTCCAGAATTGTCTTGCAGCAGCAGATGATTCCATGGATGAAGAGCTGAAAAGTGGTTCAGAAGCAATTTGTAGTAATAGTCCGTTTTCGAAAAAGACATCGAAAAGATCACAAGTGGCTCACATTACCAGTTTGTGTGTGATGATGACTGTCTCGGTTTTGCTGTGGAATGTGTGAAGCACCTTCCTATTTATCACAGGTCTCATATCAGCCCCATTAAGTTATGAATTGCTCGCTTGAGCCATCAGAGCTGCATTTTCTCTGGCCCCAACTCATCTTACATTCGCCGTTTTCCCCAGACTCATTAAGATTATACAGATTTTGGCAAAAACATAATAATAATAATTATAATTTAAAAAATGTAAAATACATGAATGAAGGAAAAATAAAAATCATAAATTATGGAGCCCTGCAATGGCTGCGATGAGAAAATCTACCATCGGTCTGTCTACCAGGGCCTGTGGACAAGGACGCTTCTATAAAATGTTGATGATATTGATCAAATAATGGACCCAGGAAAATGTCATAAAGGATCCTTTGCCATTGTGAGAATGTTGAGATTTTGGTTTATATGGGGATTAATGGTTTAACCTGGGTTTGTGCTCTCTTAGTAGCCTTGTGGATTTTTGTTTATATTTATAGTTTCATGTTCACGCTTTGCACATGTGGCTCTTTTCTTACCTTGATTAAGAGGTTGGTTTTATGTTTTTAATAAGTATGGTTTTAAGCCACTCACTCACTCACTCACTCATTTGATAAAAAATAAAACTTTATCCTCACAGAGTCACGGGGAGGCTGAAGTTTCCTCAAGCTAACAGTCGGTGAAATCAGAATGCAGTGATCGACTACGACCTGAAATGATTTTGGTAAGTGGAATCTTTCCAGCATGTAGTTGAGGTGAATGGTTTTGTGTGTGTGTGTGTGTGTGTGTGTGTGTGTGTTAGGGGTGGTGGTGTTGGCCCTGTGTTGGCAATGGTCTGGTGAGTTGTTTAGTGTGTACCTCATACCTACCTCATACCTCGGCCAGCTAATTAGCCTAATATTCATGTGTTTGAAGTGTGAGCGAAAACCCAGACTACGCCAAGCAAACCCAACGCATGCACGGGCAGCTTGGGACTTGAACACAGACCCTTCTTGCTGTGAGGCGGATGTGGTAACCAATTTGCCACCGTGCAAGCCCTTTGTTTTACTCTAGTAAATATTATTAATTGAATAAATAAGTCTGCGATGGCCTGGCAAGCTGTCCAGAGTGTACTCTGCTCTCATCCAGAGTTGGCTGAGATGGGCGCCAGTCTTCCTGCGATCCTAATTAGGATGTATACTTCACTTTGTTGGCTGAGGTACACTAAGCCTCCCTGTTATGCTAATAGGATCAAAAGGTTTGGCAAATGTCTAAAGGTATCAATTAATATCACAGAGGATATTACCAAGGAGAGGAAAGATATCCGAGTTCAAAACAAATGAGGTCATGAAGATTTATCATATATTTAACCTCAGCGTGAGTAAGTGGTTACAGGTAAAGGTACAACATGGAGACATGGAGAGAGTTACAGCTGGGATGAGAATTTAGCCTGAGGTGTTCTCCATCAGCACCGTCCACCAAGGGGATAAGGCTGCAATAAGTCTGTGCAGTAGATCATGACCAGAAAGATCACTCGGAAAGAGAGGTGAAGGTGAAACGTTCAATAACTTCTAAAGAAAAATCATTGCTGCAATCAGGCAGCTAACGTTGCGACTCTTGTTTTTATGCCTTGAGTCGTTGTACGATTAACTGTTCCAAGACAAGGCCTCATTTTATTATGTGAGACAGCGCAGGGTCCCAGTGCATGGACAGTGGCACATCATTCAAACCCATGTTCATTTATTTATTATAATATGCTGCTTTATTTTACTTTTTTGATTTGTTTTTTGGTGGTGGTGGTGGGGGAGGGGGGGTTAGATGTGGGGTACACTATGAGCAGCTCGTCAGTCTATTGCAGGGCCAACATAAACAATTAACCATTCACACCTAGGGGCAGCCATAAATCAATGAACCTTTTCATTTTACTGGTGCTTATCTCAGGTGACCCTGGACTATGTTGTACTGAGCCCTGAGCAACTCCCCAATGCATCACTGAGCTGATACAGGCAACCTCATTCACTCTCACGTCTAGGGGTAATTTGGAACAGCCAATTAGCATAATATGCCTGTATTTGGATTGTGGGAAGAAACCGGAATATCCAGAGGAAACCCACACAGGCATAGGGAGAAAGTAAATGTCAAAAGGCTTTCGCGGAGTCCAGGTGTCGAACCCAGACCAGAGTGCTAACCACTACACCATCATTCCACACCCCAAGTTCAGTTAAATTTAATTTAATTTAGTTCTATTTGTAAATGTAAATGTATTTGTACAGCACTTGGAATACTATACTTTCCAACAAACGAATTCCAAATGTGCAGTAGAAAAGACAAACAATGAGATAACTTTGGAAGAACGACACTCAAAATGGAACCTTCATTCGTTCATTTTCTGTAACTGCTTAATTCTAATTGGGGTCACAGGGAGGCTGGCACCCACCCCAGCCATCTCCGGGTGAGGGCAGAGTACACCCTGGACAGCTCCCCAGTCCATTGCAGGGTGGAAACTTGCTGACGGCTTTGCAGCTAATCTTGTCGAAAGTCAGCAACGGTTCTTTTACATGAATCTCCCACCGTAGAGAGTGAGAGACATGGTCGGCCTTTGATAATCCAGTTAGCTGCACTGGCAGTGACAACCCGTTGAGAGAGGGGTTTGAACCCCCCAACCTTAGGATTAGTGAAGCAGCACTTTTACCACCAGGCCACCACTGCCCCAAGATGGAACCTATACTCTGGAGAGGAAGAGGAAGAGCAGAGGAAGAGCACATACACTCGGAGCGACCATGCAAACTTCACACACACTCACACACACACACACACACACACACACACACACACACACACACACACACACACACACACACACACACACACACACACTCAAGCCTGGAAATCGGACGAAGGACCTTCTTGATGTGATGTGGACATGCTCATCACTCCACCATCGTAGCATCACATACTACTAAGAATATTTGCTTTATGGAGAGATAGGATTCAGGATTCAGGATTCAGGATTTTTAATCGCCATTTGTGTTTTTTACACGCATAGGAATTCTTGTGCGGTTGTTCAAGGAGTCGAGTTACAAACAGAAAAGAAGCCTCAAATCAACAATACACAAACTGCTATAAAATAAACACATAACAATTCTATATTTAAAAGGACCTCACACAGACCCAGCAAACAATACAACAATAACAACAAAATTAATAAAAATAAAATGTTGATAATAATAATAATAATAATAATAATAATAATAATAATAATAATAATAATAATACAATAAATAAATCTGTAGATAACCGCAACAAATGAAATTGCATAATAATATAATATAATATAATATAATATAATATAATATAATATAATATAATATAATATAATATAATATAATATAATATAATATAACCAGAGATGAAAATGTTGAGGTTCTCTTTGGGAGTAACGAGGATGGATAGGATCAGAAACGAGTACATCAGAGGGACAGCACATGTTAGATGTTTTGGAGACAAAGTCAGAGAGGCTAGATTGAGATGGTTTGGACATGTACAGAGGAGGTGATAGTGAGTATATTGGTAGTAGGATGCTGAGGATGGAACTACCAGGCAGAAGGCCCAGAGGAAGACCAAAGAGAAGATTTATGGATGTGGTGAAGGTGGACATGAAGGTCGTTGAGTAAGAGTAGAAGATGCAGAGGATAGGGAGAGATGGAGGCAGATCATTTGCTGTGGCGACCCCTGAAGGGAACAGCCGAAAGGAAAAGAAGAAGAAGAATATAATATAATATGATATATTTGTTTTTATATTGCACTATGCCCATTGTTTTATTGGGAAAAAAAATGAACAGTTCTCTGGGTAAACAATATGGCCATAGCTTCAAAGTTCGATGTTCTCCATTCTCAGAGCAAGGTTTCGAAATAATCTACAGTCAGTACACCAGGTTTATTTAACGAGAATCCGTCGTTCTCCCGCCGCGGGCCTTGTTGCTAGCCGCTGGTCCTCTCTGAAGGCCGTGTAATCGCCTTGTCAGGTGTACTCTCCTCGAGCCATGTTTCACAGAAACACAGCATGGAGCAGTCCTGTAGATCCCTCTGCGCTGCAATCTGAGCATGAAGCTCGTCCATCTTGTTTTGCAGAGACTGAACATTTTCAGTGAGCTGCGGTAGCATATTAGCTCAGGATAAGAGATGAGCGTGCTGAATTCTAAATGTCCAAAAGGACTGCGGTCTCATAGCTGTAGTAGGGTCGCACGGTCATAGACGAGCATGGTGCAAAAAAACAAACAAACAAACAAACAAACAAACAATTAAAAACAACATTTAAAACAAAAGAAACAATTTGACCTTGAGAACTCTGTGACATTGCCCTCTAGGAAGCGCTATCTTCACCATTCACTGTGAAAAAACCATTGTCCGTGCTGTTGACGTAGATTCGTCCACCGAAAACGTTCCACGCATGATCCTGGAAACTTCAACAATCACGCTGCTAAATTTTAAGTTAAAGTTTGCAATTTTTCTCTTCTGAGCATGTTCAGCCAACATGAAATGAAGTGCAAAAGGGTAAAAAAAAAATACTTGACACAGACACAATGTTCTTGTTGAAGATTAAAGTGGAAGTGGAAGATAGGTGGCATAGTATAGTTGTTAGCACAGCAAGAAGATCTAATGTTTGATTCCCAGACTTGGGCATTTTTTTGTGTGGAGTTTGCATGTTCTCTCTGTGCTAGCGTGGGCTTCATCTGGATACTCCGGTTTCCTCCCACAGTCTAAAGACATGCACATTTGGCTAATTTGTCTGTTCCCAATTGCCTCTAGGTTTTGATGTGAGTGTGAATGGTTCTGTGTGTATATTAGCCCTGCAATAGCTTGGAGAGCTGTTCAGGGTGTATCCTGCCTCCAGAGTCTCTGTGACCAAAGTAGGATTGCAAATAAGCGATAAACTGAGTGTGTGGAGAGTTAATTTTCTTTGGCTGTAATACATTTTTCGCTGTCTAGAAATAGGTTTAATAACCTCACAAATAATGTCTTACAATCTCCTAATAGGAAAAGATAGATCATTTTAGGGGTGTGGTACCCCAGTAGTAATGTGCTGGATTACCAATCCAAAGGTTGGAGGTCCAACCCCACTGCCAACAGTTGTCACTGCTGTCCCCCCAATGTAGCCAACTGGTTTATCAAAGGCATGGTTCTGCCCTGCGATAGCCTGGCGGGTTGTCCAGGGTGTACTCTGCCCTTGCCCAGAGATTGGTGGAGAGAGACACCAGCCTAATTAGGATAAGCGGTTCAGAAAATGTAAGAATGAATGAATACATCAATTTTAGTACATTGAAGTTATTTTAACTCTCTGAGATGCAATTCTGTGATTACGATTATAAGCAGCAAGCATTTTGAGTGCTGCAGAGAAATGTATTTACTACACCAAAGGATGTGTTTTGGATATACTCACTGATTTTGGTGCGGGAAGTCATTTGAATATCCATGTGGGGCCATTCACAGCAGAGTGACTCATGGGTCATCTTCCTTTTGACATGCTCTTCATTTTATAATTCAGCAAGGGAAATTCTTTCAGCACAGTGATGCATGAAAACAGGCTCTCAGACACGGAGTACTGCTTAAACCCCAGAGAGGACAGACCCATCTACATGTAGAGTAATGGTTCAGCAAAGTGCAGTCATGATTCTATGCTGCAAGACTTATAAGGTGTGAGACCCTCGATTTTCTGATCAACGTTGGGAAATAGAACTGAAATACACAAAAATACAAAAGGAAGTCCTGGGTTCAATTTCTTGGTGAGCGCATTTGTGCGGAGTTTGCACATGCTCTCCATGTTTGTCTAAAGCTTTCCTCTGGGTACCCTGGCTTCTTCCCAAAAAGTCCAAAAACATGCCAGTACGTTATATTGGACGTGCCAAAATTGTCCATAGTTGTGAGTGTGAGTAGGAATATTCGTGTTATCCCTGCAATGGTGAGCTGTTCATGGTTTTCTTCGTTTCTTCATTAATTTGCTTAAACATCAGTACAGTGTACAAGCACATGTAAGATGTTTTGGAGACAAAGTCAGAGAGGCTAGATTGAGATGGTTTGGACATGTACAGAGGAGGGATATAGGGTATATTGGTAGTAGGATGTTGAGGTTGGAACTACCAGGCAGAAAGCCTAGAGGAAGACCAAAGAGACGATTCATGGATGTGGTGAAGGAGGACATGAAGGCAGTTGGTGTAAGATAAGAAGATGCAGAGGATAGGGTGAGATGGAGGCAGATGATTCGCTGTGGCGACCCCTGAAGGGAAAAGCCGAAAGGACAAGAAGAAGAAGATCAGTACAGTGTACAATGGCAATTGTAGTGGTGCTAGAAACAACACCTTGAAGGAACTGCAATTATACAATGATCTCTCGCTGCTTCGTGCTTCAGTTTCTGCAGCTTCAGTGCATCGCGGGTTTTTCAAAAATATTAATTGAAAAATTTTTTTAAATAATGAAATTAAGGAAAAATAACAAAACGTTAAGGAAAATTCAGCAAAACAAGGCCAATTATGCAAAAAAAACACATAAAAAAAACCCCAAAAACAAAACAAACAAACAAACAAACTAACAATCAAAAAAAAAAAAAAAAACCCCAACAAAATGACTTACATTTTTATATGAGGTGCACATCTGAGTATGTGCGAGCACATGCCTGTATGTGTGTGTATTTATATTTTATTTACATCTTATGCATTATTTTTGAATGTTTAATTGTTATTATAAGCATTTATAGCATTGAATATGTATTTATTGGTATAATATACCCATATACATGTACGTATACGTCAGTCACGGGGGTCAATCCTACTTCTCGGAAATCGTTGGTCGCGGGGGGATCTCGGTCTCCATTAATCGCGGAAAGTGAGGGATCCCTGTATTGTATATGTATAAATTTATCTACCACCAACAAGTAGGTAACAGCTCACACCTTGCGCTTTTGAGAACAGAAAAAGAGGGCGTCACTTATTTTATATTGATCCTTCCAGCCACACTTATACACTGCTTTCTTCAGAAGCTTCTCCCTACAATTATGGAAGTGCATTGCATTGGCAAGGCTATCGCACCAATAACAACACCCAAACTCTTCTCAAGCCAGTCAGCAACAGGATGCATTGGTGTTATAGATAAACTCAGAATGCTAGTGTTGTGTGGCTCTAGAGATCTCAGCACTGTATGTACTACAAATATATATATATATATATATATATATATATATATATATATATATATATATATATATATATATATATATATATATATATATATATATATAACCAGATATATGGATCATAAGGAGATATTTTCTGAAATTTCTTAAAAGTATATTAGATAAAAATTGATGTCTACACATTAGACTGTATTTCAAAAGATCACAGGAATATATATATATATATATATATATATATATATATATATATATATATATATATATATATATATATATATATATTCCTTTTATCCCTTCATTGGCATAACAGGAAAAAAAATATTTCCGATGATATTTTGATGTAAACTTTGCCAACATTCATTCATGCATTCATTTTCTGAACTGCTTAATCTTAAATAAAGGTGGGGGTGTGTGCCCATGTTAGCTGACTCTGAGCAAAGGTGGGCTACACCCTGAATATCTCACCAGGCCATCGCAGGGACAACACACATACAACCATTCACACTTACACCAAGCGATGATTTGGAACAGCCAACTGGCTTACTGTGCATGTTTTTTGAACCGTGGGAGGAAACTGGAGTACCCAGAGGAAACCCACGCAAGCGCGGGAGAACATGCAAACTCCACACAGAAACACCCCGAGCCAGGGAAACAATCGCAGGCCTTCTCGTGAGGAGGATGTGGTAACCACTGTGTCACTGTGCCATCCTATGATCAAATAATTAATTATTTCATTTTCTGAACCGCTTAATCCAAATTAGGGTCACGGGACAAGTTGGCGCCCATCTCAGCTGATTCTGGGCGAGAGCAGAGTACACCCTAGCCAGTTCGCAAGGCCATGACAGGGCAGAAACATGTTGATGGCTATGCAGCCGACTCTTATTGAAAATTAGCAATGGTTCTTTTACATGCCTCGCACCATAGACAGTGAGAGACATGGCTGGCCTTGGATAACCCAGTTAGCGGCATTGGGACAGATGTTAGACATTTCATTTTTTCAGCGACACATATAATGAATGATGTAGTTCTTTAATACAGTAGAATAACAATGTGCTTGATATTCATGACACTGAAAGATAGAAAGCAACGCACAGAGAGAGAAGCATTCTCTTTTGAGGAAATACGTTTAGAAAAGCCGCTATTACATGAGTATGCCTCACCTTTGACAGCTGCACTAAATTTTAATAGGAGCCAAAAAAAACTATTGGTAATTTTTGTCTTTGTTGATGAATAGAAGATTTCAGAAGCATGATGGATTCTTCATTCTGTGGTTTCTACTCACCCCTATCTTCCAAGTTCTGAATGTGGCATGCAAATGAAAACCAATTTCTATAGTCAATAGTTTCTCATTTTCTCAAGTCACAAAAGGTTCTGAATAGCTTATTTAAAGTGTACGAATGGAAATTTGCAAAGAAAATGTGAGCAGAAAAGCTTTCTCTTTTACCACGAAGATCATGCAGTTGGGTTACTTTATTATAGAGGATTGCATAGTGCTCACTTCATAGCGGGAATTGTGCACCTGTTTGACATCATGATCAGCTTATTCATGCTTTCTTTCATGTTCTCGTATTTTTACTTTATAGTTTCAGTGTTCATTCTTTCTCAGGCAGCATGGTGGCACAGCCCTGCCAAAAATATCCTATAGAAATCCTGTAAGGAATTCTATAATAATTTCACTGGAACAGTGGTTTCTTATAGAATTTCCAAAGTGTTCTATAGATATTTGCTGTTAAGTTCTATAGAACAGTTCATCCCTGTAAAATTTCAACAATGTCCTGTAGCAATGTGCTGTACGTTCTATATAATAGCCTACTCTATGGGAAAAAAAAAAAAAATATATATATATATATATATATATATATATATATATATATATATATATATATATATATATATATATATATATATATATATATATATATATATATATTCAATAGCAGCTTGTTTAAGTTCTGTTGTACAGCAAATTTCTATTGACATGATTAATTAAGGTCCTTAGTTCTTTCCAAAATACTCTATAGGAATTACTGTAATAGAAAGCTGTTGTTGTAAATAGAACTCTTAAATTCTGATTCTGTTGAATGCAAACGAATATATATATTCTATATATTCTATATATATATATATATATATATATATATATATACAAAACAAAAATAAAAGGACAGGACAAAGACTTTCTATAGAAACTTCTATTTTTTATTGAAGTCTTCTATAATCACCTGAAGAGAGAGGATGGTTTCACCACCCCTCGAAACAGATCTGTAGTGATAAATGGAGTTTCAATAGAAAGTCTTTGTCCTGTCCTTTTATTTTTGTTTATTTGCTCTACCAAAAAGTATTGAGCACTCTCCTATGGAAGGATCTACTCAGAAAATCCTCTCTCTCTCTCTCTCTCTCTCTATATATATATATATATATATATATATATATATATATATATATATATATATATATATATGTATGTATATATGTATATATATATATATATATATATATAGATAGATAGATACACACACACATACCCACACACCCACCCACACACACACCCACACACTAATATATACAGTGAGCCCTCTCTACTTTGCCCTTCAGTTCCTGCGGCGTCATGTTGTGGATAGGAAAAGGAGGATTGAAATTGCCCTGTGAAACCAGCAAAGCACGACAGACCATGGCATAAACTATATACACTTTAATAATATGAGCAAAATAAGACAACGTTCACATTATTTACAGCTTAGACCTAAACCATATACAAGTTACCCAAGGGTTCCATAGTCACCAAGCGCCTACAGCAGGGTAAATTTAGTGATGGCACATGTGCTGGCAGGGAAAGGCTTGCCATCCCGTGTGTTGGACGAAACCACTGACGACCATCCTCATGTGGGCTGTGCGTGGACGTGGATGCTGGACTGTGTCGATGAAGTCCCGAACAACGAAACTTAGGTGAAGCGTGTTCTAGGGTTCACCTGAGATGAGTTGAGCCATGATCCAACCAAGAGCCACGAGGAGACTGAAAGAGGAACGAGGAGACTTTTCATCAGGAAAAAAAGAAAGAAAATTAAGGAAAATAGGGGAAAAGTTAAGGGAAAAGGCTGCAAAGCAAGGACAATTCTCCAAAAAAATAACAACAAATCAAAAAACAACCAACCAAACAACCAAACAAAAACAAAAAAACAACCCAAAACCTCCCAACAAAACTACTTACATTTTTATGTGAGGTGCGCATCTCTGTGTGTGTGCACACACGCGTCTGTATGTGTGCGCGCGTCTGGGTGGACGTTTGTGTGTATGTGTTTGTATTTATATTTTAATTACATCTTATGCATTATTTTTGAATGTTCAATTTTTTGAATGTTATTATAAGGATTTGTAGCATTGAATGCGTATTTATTGATCTTATATACACATATACATCAGTCAATCCTACTTCGCAGAAATTTGGAGTTCGCGGAGGGTCTTGGTCTCCATTACCCGCAAAAAGTGAGGGTTCACTGTATAATATACACGGGTTTCTATAGAATGCGGATTTCTATAGAACTGGGTACATAAGTTATATAGGATCCACCAATGGAATTTCTATTGGACATTTTTTGCAGGGAGTGATTAGCTTACATGCCTTATAGTAAGAACGAGGTCCTGGGATTTACTATGGAGTTTCTGTGTGAAGTTTGCATGTTCTCCTTGTACTTGCATGGGTTTCCTCCAGGTACTCCAGTTTTCTCCCACAGTTCAAAGACATGCACATTAGGCTCTTTGTCTGTTTGAAATTGCCCCAAGATGTGAATGTGAATCGTTGTGTTTGTGCTAGCATTGCGATTGCTCTGCCTTTGCATAGAGTTGGCTCCATCCTCCCTGCAAATCTAGTCAGATTCAGGAAACGGATGGATGGATGTTCATCTTCTCAACAATAACTACTGTAGCTGAAGGGTATAAAAATTTAATCATGTTCTCAAGCCAATATATGAATACAACATGTATAAACTGGAAGGAAGCACATAAATTATGCATTGATTTAACTCATAAACTCTTAAAATATATATTTTAATTTTTAAATCTTCATGAATTTTTTTAAACACTTTCTAGTTAATGACACTGCCTCTCATCCATTTTTTTGGTGATGTGCTAATGTTGCAATCCACTGCACTCCTGATGTTACTTGACCTTTCACAAATACATTTGCCAACTTTATAAATGTTTTGTTATGTACAATCCAACTACATATTTTAATTAAAAGGGAAAAAAATGTAATATGTATGTATCCATAAAATAAGAGATTTATGGATGTGGTGAAGGAAGACATGAAGGTCGTTGGCGCAAAAGAAGAAGATGCAGAGGACAGGGTGAGATGGAGGCAGATGATTTGCTGTGGTGACCCCTGAAAGGAATAGCCGAAAGGAAAAGAAGAAGTAGAAGTATCCATAAGGCCAGATTTTAAAAATCCTGGTTTCACATCACAACGTTTTGATAATCTAAATGTGGCATGCATTTTTTTTTTTCAATTGAGAAATGAGGTGACTGTTGAAGCCTAAGCACTTTTAAAGATAAATATAGGTAAAGAAACTGCAGGTATACAATACATCCAAGATGAGCATGCAATTTCCTATGTATATTTAACATTTATTGAGCTCTGATCAACTGTCAACTGTTACATTTACAGCATTTAGCAGATGTTCTTATTCACAGTAACTTATAATATATCCAACTAAGGGTTAAGGGCCTTGCTCAAGGGCCAAACAGTGCTGACTTTGCGGACTGAACCACTAACATTCGTATCAGTTACAGTAGGCCCTTGACTATTTGCGGTTTTGCACTCGCGGTTTGAGTATTAGCGGACTGCCGAGCAGCTCGCACGTGATTCAAATTCAGCCAATGGCTGTGCTCCTTCCTGCTGATTGGTTGTGGTGATGTAACGCCCCTTTTTCCTCATTCGCGCACACGTTAGCAATGAGCCTTTTTTAATGTGTTTCAATTACCAGTTAAGTTCTATGATGTCACTCAAACGCCTGCTTAAGCACCACAAAAAAGGTAATGAGGTTGGATGTCTCTTCTGAAGAAATAAGACTTTCTCTGGAAGAAACGACAGTTTGCTCTGAAGTCAGGTCATTGCTGAAGAGGAATACAGTTTTAACTGTTGTAAAACACTCCACTATTTAAGTCTTTTTTAATTATTATTCCAGTACATGACCTAAGGTAATGTTTAAAATGGTTGTGTGTTATATTTTATTTAATGCGGTGTAGCATGTTTCTCATGTTTTGTTTATCCAATTTATTACATTTCTTGTTCTTTTATGTCCTTTTTGTTATGGTCTGTGTTTTGGGGGACTTTGATTTTAGTGCTGTGCCTCTCACTAACTGTTTACTTCCTAAGGGGCGTGGCTAAGCTGCTCAGGAGCACACACCTGGATTTACTATTCTCATTTGCTCCCAATAAAGAAAAACAAACTCAGCTCTGCGCCAGAGGATTAACTCACATCAACATCACCATTTCTTTGGTTTGTAATGCCTCTAACTGTATCACTCTAAAACTCTGTTTTGTACTTCGGCTCCGGTTGGGGGGGCGTGGCCGAGCTGCTCGGACTTAATGCAGTTAATACCTGAATTCAGTCGTGTCATGCCTAATGCAATACAGTGCGTTCCTCTAGTGGGCATTTTTGAAAACTACAGTGCTGTATGTTTATAAAGAGAATGCACTTAAAGGTGTTTTATGCGTTTGCTGTATAATGTTTATATTTTAGCATCAATAAATATTATAGTAAAAATTGAAAAGTTTTTCTTAATCATTGCTACATTTTACTACATTTAATACTGTATTAATGAGTAAGACTGTCTATAGAATGTGTTTAAGAAGCATATTTAAGCGCATGTAATAGATTCATGGTATTTTACTTACGGCTGCTCATTCGCGTATGTGTCATCATACGTGGGGTTCTACTTCCAGGTACAGAACTCGCGGATTATCTCGATTAGCGGGAAGGCCCGGAACCGTACCCCCGCAAATGTCAAGGGCCTACTATACTTGTTGCCTTGAGCCTTGACATCCAAAAATCTTTCAAAAAACAAAAAGAACTATCTCAAACAGAACTGAACCAACCTTACCATCACAAACAACATCTAACACCCCATCACATTATGTGTCATTTTTACCTTGTCTAATTGATTTCTAAGTTTTGCATGACTTATTTTTTCCCCTTTTTTTAATGAGGAGTCAATTTTCACTGCAGGCACTGATGAGAAAGCAGGATTTTTTTTTTTTTTAAATCCAGACTTACTACATTTTTTACATTTTTCTTTTAAACCATCATCAAGCAAATTCTGTAGCATTTTATAAATTACGTATGGTTATATACAAAAGGAAAAGTGGATATTGTTGAAAAATTAGAGTAAATAATTAACAAATAACTGTTTAAGTATATACTACACACAAACATCACAAACAAACCATGGAAAAAAGGTTTCGTCCTCAAGGACATCCTATATGGGAAATTTTCTCATGGCAATGATCTGTTGGCTGACCAAAGCTTCAGAACAAAGATGTCTGCAAGAGGGACATGAAAGCTGTTGGCACTGATACAGGGTCTTGGGAACAGGTAGCAGCAGAATGAACAAGATGGCGGAACGCAGCATACCACGGACTGTCAAAAGGAGAAGCCTAGTTCAGTGACAGAGCTAATGCAAGGAGAGCCAAGAGAAAATCAGACTCCCAGCCACCAGCTGATCTACACAGATGCAACAAGTGTGGCAGGCTGTGAGAATCTCATACTGGCCTTCTGAGTCATCAACGGCAATGTGTCAGGATGTGATGTTACGCATGGTCTGCAATGACTGAAGGGGGCCTAAGAACACAGGAACATAAAAACCGAACGACAAAGAATTTTTGGTTTATTTTTATTTAGTTCAGGCATACTTTCAACTCGTGCTGCAGCAAAGGATCAATAAAATTAATAAAAATCGATTATCGATTAAGTTTTGCCAACAAATCCCGTTGTTGAATAGTCTCTCGATTATTGCATAAGTCAGCCATTACAGAGAAGCATCACTCAGTATGGAGTTGAACTGACGTGTCGTATGTGCGCCTCGCTGTAATGTAAAACGTGGGTGAATTGTAGACCCAGATCGAGGGACATTCATCTTCATAAGCATAACAAAACATTGCTCAGTCGACTGCCAGTAGCACTGGGATGGAAAAAGTGCTCGACCAAAATCGTCAAAGGTTTGGATCAACTTAACTACATAGTCCCCAAAAATGTGTTGCAAAAATGCAGGATTTGTAAAAGTGAGATGGCTTGGCACGGGAGCACTACAGTGACACGAGAACATCTTAAAGGAAAATATGTATTAATTATTATTGATGAGGAAGCCAGCCCATGAGCAGGGTAAGTGACTACAGAATCCTAAATTTATTCTGTTTTGAACGGACAATATAGGAATATACAGTGGTACGTTGACTTACGAATTCAGTCCGTTCCAAGTGAGAGCTTGTTTAATTAGATTAAACAATTATTCCCATAAGAAATAACAGAAAAACCAATTAATCTATTCCAACCCCCCACCGACTCATATAACCTGCCACAAACATGTATATCTGATCTAATACTAGTCCTTCTCAAAAAATTAGCATACTGTGATAAAGTTCATTATTTTCTGTAATGTACTGATAAAAATTAAACTTTCATATATTTTAGATTCATTGCACACCAACTGAAATATTTCAGGCCTTTTATTGTTTTAATACTGATGATTTTGGCATGCAGCTCATGAAAACCCAAAATTCCTATCTCAAAAAATTAGCATATCATGTTCAGGTAGTCTAAACGAGCTATTAACCTAATCATCTGAATCAACCAATTAACTCTAAACACCTGCAAAAGATTCTTGAGGCTTTTAAAAACTCCCAGACTGGTTCATTACTCAAAACTGCAATCATGGGTAAAACTGCCGACCTGACTGCTGTCCAGAAGGCCATCATTGACACCCTCAAGCAAGAGGGTAAGACACAGAAAGAAATCTCTGAGTGAATAGGCTGTCCCCAGAGTGCTGTATCAAGGCACCTCAGTGGGACGTCTGTGGGAAGGAAAAAGTGTGGCAGAAAACCCTACACAACCAGAAGAGGTGATCGGACCCTGAGGAGGATTGTGGAGAAGGGCCGATTCCAGACCTTAGGGGACCTGTGGAAGCAGTAGACTGGGCTACAGGTGCTGGATTCCCCAGGTCAACCCACTTTTGGGTCAATGCAGCTAGCTATCAGGAGATTTTGGAGCACTTCATGCTTCCATCTGCTGAAATGCTTTACTCCTGTGGAAGCAGTGGACTGAGTCTGGAGTCGAAACATCCAGAGCCACCGTGCACAGGCGTGTGCAGGAAATGGGCTACAGGTGCCGCATTCCCCAGGTCAAGCCACTTTTGAAGCAGAAACAGCGGCAGAAGCGCCTGGCCTGGGCTACAGAGAAGCAGCACTGGACTGTTGCTCAGTGGTTCAAAGTACTTTTTTCAGATGAAAGCAAATTTTGCATGTCATTCGGAAATCAAGGTGCCAGAGTCTGGAGGAAGACTGGGGAGAAGGAAATGCCAAAATGTCTGAAGTCCAGTGTCAAGTACCCACAGTCAGTGATTGTCTGGGGTGCCATGTCACCTGCTGGTGTTGGTCCACTGTTTTATCAAGGGCAGGGTCAATGCAGCTAGCTATCAGGAGATTTTGGAGCACTTCATGCTTCCATCTGCTGAAAAGCTTTATGGAGATTAAGATTTTCATTTTTCAGCACGACCTGGCACCTGCTCACAGTACCAAAAGTAGTTGTTACTATGTGTGTTCTGGGGAAGTCCGGAATTTGTTCATAGTATGGATCACCCTAATAAAGCTGTCCTGGGGAAGTCCGGAAGTTGTTGATACAGTATTGATACTGTGTTTCTAGTGCTCTAGTTCCCGTGCTCTAGTGCCTTCCCTGTGAACAATAAAGCACATGTTTTCATAGATGAAACGGGGAAATCGTAGTCACATGTAATAGAGATGCAGAGAAACACTGAAATCAAACTAAAGCAGGAACTGGTGGAGCACAGAGCTGAGAGCCAGAGAGATCATAGAGAAAAGGTACAATCTTCTCGCACTGGGAAGAGCCCTGCTCGTCTTTACAGCCTGTGATTAAATTGAATTAGGTGTGTGTGTGTGTGTGTGTGTGTGTGTGTGTGTGTGTGTGTGTTTAGCAGTCCGCCCCGCATTTCAATGCACAACTCTTTTGTGAGAGAGCGAGACCATAACACATTAAAATAAAAAAACGCAGAAAAGTTAAGAGAGTCTCACAACACAGACCATAACATAGTGTACTGTATTCAATATTTTTTTCACTTAATTTGTGGACCTATGGTATGAGTTATGGTACAGTTAACTTTTGTTCAAAAGACGACGGAACAGATTAAGACCATTTACATTATTTGTAATGGGAAAAGCGAATTGGGAATCTGAACAAATCGGAATTCGAACAGCTGTCTGGACTAGATTAAGTTCTAGTACCGAGGCTCAACTTATGAACATTTATTTTACAAGCATCTGGAGATATGAGCAGGGCTGTCCGAGGTTGAAAGTGAAAGTAAAATGAAATTGAAGAAAAAGTAGAAATATAAATTGATTAAAATCTATAGAAAGATATATCATTAATACATGTATGAAATATGATTAGACATTATCCTGATATAAACATAATACTGTATTCATAAGGGTCAGAGTAGCATGGCTGACACGTGCTTTACACCATATGGAAGTTGTGGAAGAGAAGCAGTACAATTCGTTTGTGAACTCGCTCCAAAATTTTCAAAGAAGGCACAAATTGTCTCCAGTATTCTCATGAACTGGACAAGAGCATGGGGGGGGGGGTTTACTAACCAGTGTCTCTCCCCCTTATGCCGGTCCCAAGCCTGGAGAAATGCAGAGGGTTGTGTCAGGAAGGGCATCCGACGTAAAACCAATGCCAAACTTTTATGATGCAAATCAGAAGTATTACCCCCATACCGGATCGGTCGATGCCCGGGTTAACAACGACCGCCATCAGTGCTGTCAATCAAAAAGGTGCTGATGGAAATTGGACTACTGTTGGTTGAAGACGTTGAAAAGGAGAGGCAGGAGGCGTGTCCGTAGGCAGAGAGAGAAGAGGAAAGGCATGAGTCTAGGACTGAGAGTAGGGACTTTGAATGTTGGAACTATGCAAAGAAAATGTAGAGAGCTGGCTGACATGATGCAGAGGAGGAAGGTGGACATACTGTGTCTTCAGGAGACCAGGTGGAAAGGTAGCAAAGTTAAAAGCTTAGGAGCAGGGTTTAAGCTGTTTTTTCATGGTGTGGATGGGAAGAGAAATGGAGTCGGAGTCATCTTGAAGTAGGGGTTTGTCAGGAATGTTCTAGAAGTGAAAAGAGTGCCAGACAGAGTGATGAGTCTCAAGTTAGAAATTGAAGGTTTGATGCTCAATGTTGTCAGTGCTTATGCCCCACAGGCAGGATGTGAGCTAAAAGAGAAGGAGAGATTCTGGAGTGACTTAGATGAAGTGATGCAGAGTACCCCCAGAGGTGAAAGAGTGGTCATTGGTGCAGACTTCAATGGACATGTTGGTGCAGGCAATAGAGGGGACAAGGAAGTGATGGGCAGGTTTGGTATCCAGGCCAGGAACACAGAAGGACAGATGTTGATCGATTTTGCAAAAAGGATGGAAATGGCTGTGGTGAATACTTTCTTCCAAAAGAAACAGGAGCATTGGGTGACTTATAAAAGTGGAGGTAGGAGCACACAGGTAGACTACATCTTGTGTAAGCTACATCATTTAAAGGAAGTCAGTGACTGCAAAGTAGTAGCGGGTAAGAGTGTTGCCAAACAGCATAGGATGGTGGTATGCAGGAAGATGCTGATGGTGAGGAAGGTAAAGAAGGCAAAGGCAGAGCAGAAAACAAAGTGGTGGAAGTTGAAAAAGGAAGAGTGTCATGTTGTCTTCAAAGAGGAGTTGAAATAGGCTTTGGGTGGCCAGGAAGTGCTTCCAAATGACTGCACAACCACAGCAAATGTGATCAGGGACACAGGTAGGAGAGTACTTGGTGTGTCCTCTGGAAGGAAAGTAGATAAGGAGACTTGGTGGTGGAATGAGGAAGTGCAGGAGTGTGTACAAAGGAAGGGGTTAGCTAAGAAGAAGTGGGACATTGAGAGGACCGAAGAGAGTAAACAGGAGTACAGGGAGACACAGCGTAAGGTGAAAGTAGCAGTGGCTAAGGCCAAACAGAGGGTGTAAGATGACTTGTATGATAGGTTGGACAGTAAGGAGGGAGAAAATGATCTATATAGGTTGGCACAGCAAAGAGATAGAGATGGGAAGGATGTGCAGCAAGTTAGATTGATAAAGGACAGAGAGGGAAATGTATTGACTGATGACAGAAGTGTGCTGGGAAGATGGAAAGAGTACTTTGAAGAGCTGATGAATGAGGAAAATGAGAGATAAAAAAGAGTAGAAGGGGTGATCGTTGAGGACCAGGATGTAGCAAAGATCAGTAAGGGTGAAGTGAGGAGGGCATTGAAGAGGATGAAGAATGGAAAGGCAGTTGGTCCTGATGATATACCTGTGGAGGTATGGAAGTGTCTAGGAGAGGTAACAGTAGATTTTCTGACAAGAACATTCAACAAGGTCCTTGACAATGAGCAGATGCCGGAGGAGTGGAGCAGAAGTGTGCTGGTGCTCATTTTTAAGAACAAGGGGGACGTGCAGAGTTGTGGCAACTACAGAGGGATAAAGTTGATGAGCCATACGATGAAGTTATGGGAACGAATAGTGGAAGCTAGACTAAGGGCAGAGGTCAGCATTTATGAACAACAGTTTGGTTTCATGCCAAGAAAGAGCACCACAGATGCAATGTTTGCTTTGAGGATGTTAATAGAGAAGTACAGAGAAGGTCAAAGGGAACTGCATTGTGCCTTTGTGGATCTGGAAAAAGCATATGACAGGGTGCCAAGAGAAGAACTGTGCTGTTGCATGAGGAAGTCTGGAGTGGCAGAGAAGTACGTTAGAGTGGTGCAGGACATGTATGAGAGATGTAAGACAATGGTGAGGTATGCTGTCGGCGTGACCGACGAATTCAAGGTGGAGGTGGGACTGCATCAAGGGTCAGCTCTGAGCCCCTTCTTGTTTGCTATGGTGATGGACAGGCTGACAGACGAGGTGAGACAAGAATCTCCATGGACTATGATGTTTGCAGATGACATCGTGATCTGTAGTGAGAGCAGAGAACAAGTGCAGGAAAATCTAGAGAGGTGGAGGTATGCCCTGGAAAGGAGGGGAATGAAGGTTAGCCTCAGAAAATCAAAATACATGTGTGTGAATGAGAAGGACCCAGGAGGAACGGTGATGTTACAGGGAACAGAGATAACAAAGGTGGAGGATTTTAAGTACTTAGGCTCAACAATCCAGAGCAATGGAGAGTGTGGAAAAGAGGTGAAGAAGCGTGTGCAGGCAGGCTGGAATGGTTGAAGAAAAGTGTCCAGTGTGATATGCGATAGGAGAGTGTCAGCAAGAATGAAAGGAAAAGTGTACAAGACGGTGTTGAGGCCAGCAATGTTGTATGGCTTAGAAACAATGGCGCCGGAGAAAAGGCAGGAGGCAGAGTTGGAGGTAGCAGAGATGAAAATGTTGAGGTTCTCTCTGGCAGTAACGAGGATGGATAGGATCAGAAATGAGTACATCAGAGGGACAGCCCATGTAAGATGTTTTGGAGACAAAGTCAGAGAGGCTAGATTGAGATGGTTTGGACATGTACAGAGGAGGGATAGTGAGTGTATTGGCAGTAGGATGCTAAGGTTGGACCTACCAGTCAGAAGGCCTAGAGGAAGACCAAAGAAGAGATTTATGGATGTGGTAAAGGAAGACATGCAGGTCGTTGGAGTCAAAAAAGAAGATGCAGAGGACAGGGTGAGATGGAGGCGGATGATTTGCTGTGGTGACCCCTGAAGGGAGCAGCCGAAAGGAAAAGAAGATATATGTTGAACTATTATTAATTACCTATCACAGAATTAATAAATGAGTAGATTTACACTCAGTTACTTAACATATGTTCTATTTTTGTACATAGAAATGAAAATTAAAAAATGTTTATGCTCTTTCTGATTAATTGAAAAAAATAATTGATCCATTCAGTGATTATTAAAATAATCGATAGTTGCAGCCCTACTTTCAACATTGTGGGATGGATACTAGACAGGAATGGTGAGATCTTATTGGTCTACAAATACATTGAGAGATTTCCATTCAGCTTTTTAGTGATTAAAATAATAGTAATAATTATAAAAGCAATGCCATTAAGCTTGTGATGACTTTTATATTACTGTTGGAAGGGAGGAATTCAATGGCTCTTCATTGTGATTTCATTTGAATGAGATGAAAGCAGCGCTGGATAAAACTACAGCATTATCAAGCACCACATCATATTCAAACGAGCGCATGGCATTCAAGGACAGCACTGGGATTGATATTATTGAGCCACAGATGGAGAATGGTTTCTGTTTTAAAACTCTGTGCAGTACATTTACATGGAGTGCGACTTTGGCTAGATGTTAGGGTTCTTGAATCTCACATCTTCGATCATCATCTCACAATATTATTGAACTCGTGGTCAGGATGATAATACATCTCTCTCTCTCTCTCTGTGTGTGTGTGTGTGTGTGTGTGTGTGTGTTTGTTTGTTTGTTTTTTGTTTTTTTGGCAAAGCTAATAAATTCCTATTTAAAATCTGGAAAGTTATCAAATTTTATACAGGAGAAAAGTATCGTTTTAATCCAATAGACTTTTTTTGTCAAATTCTGTCAATATCTCCTCAAGGCACACTACCTGCCCTCTAAAAACATGAGTGTTAAAAAAATACACTGCATGTATATTAGTACAGCCCAGGCTTTGTAGCAGTGAAACAAACAAAGAGGCTTGGGTTAAGCCACACAACGGGCAATGTCTGAAGGTAGATTACATCCTGAACAGCTCGCCAGTCCATCACAAGACAACCATTCACACTAACATCCACACCACAGGGTGTACCCCACGCTCACCCAGAGTCGGCTGAGATGGGCATCAGCCTCTTTGTGACCCTAATTAGGTTTTAGTGGTTCATAAAATAAATGGTAAAGACCATGTCCACACATACTGCCCTAGATTTAAATACCTTTTCTGCAATGTATGCTTTTGGTTGGTTGGAGTAAATCATGCACCACCATATGACCAAAAATCATGTTTGCTTTTAAGTTAGTGGAAGGCTTCTTCTTAATTTCATTCATTTGCTGAATTATTTAATCTCCCTATGGTCTAGGAGGCTGGAGCCTGTGTCAGCCAATAGTGGGGATGTACCCTGAATAGCACACCAGTCCATCAGAGGGAATCACAAGCAGCCATTCACACACACACACACACACACACACACACATATATAAATTTATGTAACAACTTACGTATGAATGGGGGAACTCAGCCATAGGATAATCGCACTGTAATTACACTGCCCAGCTTGCGTTGGCTGTGTATAAATCTGGATACATCTTTAGATTTGTATGTATTTTTTTATTTAATTTAATTCCATACATCACTACTGTATTGCATTGTATTTGAAGCTATAAACATCATTCATGATTTTCCTTCATGATATGGTCTTCCTGACTGCAGCTATGTGCTTTTTTTTTCCTTCATGATTTGATTTTCTTTAAAAATAAATAAACAAACAAACAAAAAAACAAATCAATTATTCAATTTTAGAAGTCACACTCCAATCATCTGCTTAAGATTGCTTGTCTTTGCAGCCCAACAGGCTCCTGCATTGCATGCAGCAAGAATATAGCAGTAATTCTTCTAGTGCTTGTGCTTGCTATTTGTATGTGGAGAGAATTGTAGGTTTTTTTTTTTTTTTTTTTTTTTTTTTGTTAGAGAGAAACTGAGCAAATAGAGAACATCAGGCTTTGTGTCTGTTAAACATACAGGCTGAGAGAAACCTTGTTTGCAGGGCAGATGTTAAGGTCAGTGGGTGTTTTAAACCAATCTGTTAGTTATTGCATCAGTGCACAAAAACAAAATAAAAATCTGACGGTTCAATCCATGGGTCCATTTAACACATTTATTGCATATATAGAGTTATCTTGGAGGCTGAATACATCGATATATTCATTAGCTGTACTGTTGTTTGTTAAGGTCGTAGGAGAAGCTGGAGCCAATCCCAGCTAAAATGGGTGAAATGCAGTGTAAACAGTGAAAGTGTCACCAATCAAGCCAGGCTGGTTGAATATACGATGCTTTATTATTATTATGATTATTATTATTACTATTACTATTGTCAGCAATCTGAATGAAAGTGGAATCATTGAGACATGTATAGATAAACTTCAGAGAGTATTTGTATTGCTTATTCACATTTTGCTTTAATGACAGAGTGCACTTGAGCTGGCATGGATTCCATAAGTTAGTGACTCATCTGTCAATCTAGTAGGCCTCCGTCAGTCTCGAAGGACTATGGAGCTGTGGTCTGGCTGGTGATACTCTCCAGTGTGCAGAGCCTGGTAGGAAGCATGGAGGACAGTCTGTTACCCAAGCAGCAAGTCCCCTCTCTGGGCACCACCGAAAGTATTCAATGGGAGGGCAGAAGACGATATGACTGGGTTCCAGTGCTGCTGCAGGAGTTGCCTGAACATTACCGTAAACGAACTATCTCAGGTGACGCTGACTCCAGGTTAGAAACATACTGACAGCTTTGCAGCCTACCTTTGTCGAAAGTCAGTAATGGGTCTTTTACATGAACCTCTCACCATAGACAGTGAGAGACATGTGAGCCCATCCCAGCCGACTTCATACGAGGGCAGTTTACACTCTGGACAGCTCGCCAGGCCATCGCAAGGCAAAAATAGGCTTAAAGCCTACTCTTATCAAAGGTCTGCAATGGTTCTTTTACATGAACCTCTCACCATAGACAGTGAGAGACATGGACAGCCTTCGATAATTCAATTAGCCTCACCGGGGGAACAGTGACAACCTTGTGGAGAGTTGGACTCGAACCCCAAACTCTCAGATCAGCAATCCAGCTGACATTACCACCATGCTACCACTGCCCAAAATTAGGGCTTATCGAAGAATTGAACCCAGGACCACTTCCACCCAAAGTGAGAATCATACCCCTAGACCAGAAATCCAGATCTGGACAACTATCTATATATCAACTGTAGCAGTGGTTTTCAACCTTTAGGAGCATTAGGTACATCAGTTCAGATCAATTCAATTTCTGTAACCGCTTAATCCTAATTAGGATCACAGAGAGGCTGGCGCCCATCCCAGCTGACTCCAGGCAAGGAAGAGTACACCCTCGGCAGCTCGCCAGTCCATCACAGGGTGGAAACAAGCTGACAGCTTTGCAGCCTACTCTTGTCAAAAGTCAGCAATGGTTCATAGAACTTCTCCCAACCAAAAGTGAGACACATGGCCAGTCTGGAATAACCCAGTTCACTCCATTGGGGGTAATAGTCACAACCTTGTGGAGAGTTGGACTCAAACCCCAAATTCTTGGATCAGTGATCCAGCTGACATTACCATCAGGCGACCACCAGACCTGTCAACTTTTGAAAATCTACATGGAGGACTTTTACCGCAACCACCAGATTATAATGGTAAACTCCATGGCTATTATTTCTGAGCTGTATAAGTGTATGGATTCTTCTTTGTTAATGTTATATATAATAATATAATGTTATATATAATGTTCTTTTGCTCTTTTTCTTCCTGTTTTCTGATTCTTCATTTCACTAGAAGTGAAAAATACCAATTATAAAGTCTCAAAATTACCTCATACTACTGATATGAAAATTGAGTCAAGAATATGCAATAACCATATTTATTATGCTGATTCTTCATATGCATAGCTGTGTTCGCATGCTTATTTACATCATTAAGAACCCCATGGTTAACTCTAAAGTCTTTATTGCACAATTTGCAGTAGCCTTGTGCATCTCCTAACCTGGACCGAGTTAACCAACCAGTGAATTTTGGATCACTTTGCCATTTTTCAAGAAAACAACAAGACAAACGTTTCTTTTTACTTGGAGGTGTAAGAACCATGTTGATAAATAGATCTAGACGAAACAGTTTGGAGACTTTTGATCCAAGCTGATTTCCCTTCCCCTTTTATCCTGATTTAATCCAATACAGATCTAATTGTAGAAACAACTTCAGAAATTTACTTTTAGTTTTAATTAAAAATAGATCTACCGACAATTTCCAGTTCGATACCAATTTAACCTAGTATAATTGTTGAAATAACTTTTGAGACTTCTAATTATAACTGACGAATTCCAATTCAATGAACTTCATACTATTTCAACCCAATATAATTGTAGAAACAACTTCAGAAACTTACTTTATAATCTCTCAGTTTCTGCTAATTAATTAGTGGGACGATAATAATAGGAACGCCTTCACTTCTTACACGCCAGCCGATGGATCATGAACAGAAGCTACTATATTAATTACAACCTTAATTACAATAAAAATGTCAATCACGAATTCGCGATCATTGAAAAATACTGCTGTTACGTATGCCTAATGGATTCTATGGGACGAGCCCCCATTTGTTACGGATAGGAAATTATAGAAGGTGGAAATTGCCCCGTGAACCCAGCAAAGCACGACAGACCATGACATAAACTATATACAATTTAATAATATCAACAAAACAAGATGAAATAATACCTTACATCTTAGAGCTAAACAAAATACAAATTAACAAAGGGTCCCATAGTCACTAAGCCCCCACAGCAGGGTAAATTTAGAGATGGCGCATGTGCTGGTGAGGAAAGGCTTGCAATCCTGTGTGTCAAAAGAAACAAATGATGAACATCCTCGCATGGGCTGTGTGTGACCGTGGATGATGGAATTTAACAATGAAGTCCGTGGTTGATGCGCGTTCGTTCCATGGTTCACCTTGGATGAGTTGATCCGCCGAGATGAGTTTCCTTAGATGATCTGCCCAAAGAGACACGAGGCGACTGTAGCCAGTCGGCAATAGGTCCTTAATATAGATTCCCTAATGTTCAAGAAATTTCCATTCTGGAAAATTCCAAATCACCTGACCCGCACCCAGGGTGCATGCGCAACTTGGTCCCCTTATGGAAAATTCCAGACCCAAACAGCTGAGTCCTACCATGTGACTCTCTTCACAGCATATGAACTGAACATAATTACACTCAACGTTTATACATCCATTATTTTTATATTTACATTTATACAAATATTTACATGCTCGTAACAACCGCTTTGATCAACAGGTTAGATTCTACTTTCAGCTGTTTACATACATCACACTGCCATTTTCTTTTCGATATTCCTCACTTCGGGTTTCTTTGCTAACCTGAATTGATGAGCTACGACGTTTTTCATTTGTCAAAAGACTGAAGTTATCGCCTATCATGAGCAAACAATGGTAATCGGTAAAATGGTGTGATTGTCAGGTAAAAATTAGGAGAATCGGGATTTCAGCTTAATTTACTCTGTAATCGGGATTTGGGTTGAAACATTGGAATCGGGACAATACCGCGAAAATCAGGTAGTTGGCAGGTACACTGCCCAACATAAGGGTTCATCCAGGATTTGAACCAAGGACCTCACACACCCAAAGCAAGAATCATACTCCTAGACCAACAAACCAACTCTGGCCTGATGCCTATATATTAGCTGTATCAGCAGTTTTCATTCTAATTAGGGTCACAGTGAGGCTGGTGCACATCCCAGATGACACTGGGCAAGGGCAGAGTACACCCTGGGCAGCTCGCCAGGCCATCGCAGGGTGGAAACAAACTGACGGCTTTGCAGCCGACCTTGTAAAAACTCAGCAATGGTTCTTTTACATAGAACCTCTCCCAACAGAAAGTGAGAACATGGCCGGTCGAGAATAAACCAGTTTCCGGAACTGGGGGGGTACAGTCACAACCTTGTGGAGATTTGGACTCTGAACCCCAAATTATTGGATCAGTGATCCAGCTGACATTACCATCAGGCAACCACTGCCAAAATTAAGGGCTCATCCGGGATTTGAACCCGGGACCTCTCGCACCCGAAGCAAGAATCATACTCCTAGACCAATGAGCCAACTCTGGGCAGCTGCATATATATTAGCTGTATCAGTGGTTTTCAACCTTTAGTTGCATGAGCCACATCAGTTCAGTTCTGTTCCTGTCATTGCTTAGTCCGAAATAGGGTCACAGGGAGGCTGGCGCCAATCCCAGATGACTCCAGGCAAGAACAGAGTCCACCATGGGCCGCTCGCCAGGCCATCGCAGGGTAAAAACACTCTGACGGCTTTGCAGCCGACTCTTGACAAAAGTCAGCAATGGTTCTTTTACATCCCTCTCCCACAGACAGTGAGAGACATAGCCGGCCTTTGATAACCCAATTCGCTGCACTGGGTGGGGGCAGTGACAACCTCGTGGAGAGTGGGACTCAAACACCAAACTCGAGGATCAGTGATCAGGGCTTGTCCAAGATTTGAACCTGGGACCTCACACACCCAAAGAGAGAATCATACCTCTAGATCAACAAGCCAGTGCTGAACATATATCGACATATTAACTGCAGCAGCAGCTTTCAAAATTTAGTAGCATGAGGCATATCAGTTTAGTTCTTGTCTGCTCTTAATCCGAATTCGGGTCATGGAGAGGCTAGTGCCCATCCCAGACAACTCCAGGCAAGGGAAGAGTACACTCTGGGCAGCTCGCCAGGTCATGGCAGGATGAAAACTAGCTGACAGCATTGCAACCGACTCATCGTAGACGGACATATAGAACCTCTCACCAGAGACGTATGGCCGGAGTTTGATAACCCAGTTCGCTGGAATGGGGGGGACAGTTACAACCTTGTGGAGAGTTGGACCTGAACTCCAAACTGGAGGATCTGTGATCCAGCTGACATACCACCAGGCGACCGCTGCTAAGAATTGGGGCACATCCGGAATTTGAACCCAGGACCTCTCGCCCCCTAAGTGTGAGTCATAACCCAAGACCAATGAGCCAGCTCCAACCAGCTTTCTATATATTAGCTGTAGCAGTAGTTTTCAACCTTGAGAAGCATTTGGGAGTTCCATTCAGTTCAATTTCTGTAACCACTACATCCTAATTCAGGTCACAGAGAGGCTGGTGCACATCCCAGATGACTCTGGGCAAAGGCAGAGTACACCCTGGGCAGCTCACCAGGCCATTGAAGGGTGGAAACAAACTGATGGCTTTGCAGCCTACTCTTGTCAAAATTCAGCAATGGTTCTTTTCCATAGAACCTCTCCCAACAGAAAGTGAGAAACATGGCCAGTTGAGAATAAACCAGTTCACAGAACTGGTGGGAATAATTACAACCTTGTGGAGATTTGGACTCAAACCACAAACTGTTGGATCAGTGATCCAGCTGAGATTACCATCAGGCAACCAATACCCAACTTAAGGGCTCATCCGGGATTTGAACCCGGGAGCTCTCACACCCGAAGTGAGAATCATACTCCTAGACCAATGAGCCAACTCTATCCAGCTGCCGACATGTTAGCTGTATCAATGGTTTTCAATCCTTAGCTGCATGAGGAACATCAGTTCAGTTCTGTTCCTGTCATCGCTTAGTCCTAAATAGGGTCATGGGAAGGCAGGTGCCAATCCCAGACTACTCCAGGCAAGAGCAGAGTCCACCATGGGCTGCTCACCAGGCCATCGCAGGTTGGAAACACTCTGACGGCTTTGCAGCCTACTCTTGACGAAAGTCAGCAATGGTTCTTTTACATACCGCTCCTACAGACAGTGAGAGACATCGCTGGCCTTTGATAACCCAATTCGCTGCACTGGGTGGGGCAGAGACAACCTCATGGAGAGTGGGACTCAAACCCCAAACTCGAGGATCAGTGATCCAGCTCAGATTAACACCAACTTGGCAAAATTAGGGCTTATCCGAGATTTGAACCCGGGACCTCATTCACCCAAAGCTAGAATCATACCTCTAGACCAACAACCCAGTGCTGAACATAAATCTACACATTAACTGCAGCAGCAGCTTTCAACATTTAGTAGCATGAGGAACATCAGTTCAGTTCTTGTCGCCTCTTAATCCAATTTCAGGTCAACCCAGGACCACTTGCACCAAAGTGAGAATCATAGCTCTAGACCCACAAGCCTGCTCTGGCCAGCTGCCTAAATATTAGCTGTGTCAGTGGTTTCCAACCTTTAGAAGCATTTGACATATCAGTTCAGTTCAGTTCATATTTCTGTAACTAATTTGGGTCACATGCCAGACGACTCTGGGCAAGGGCAGAGTACACCCTGGGCAGCTCGCCAGGCCATCGCAGGGAGGAAACACCCTGACGGCTTTGTGGCCTACTCTTGTAAAAATTCAGCAATGGTTCTTTTACATACCTCTACCACAGACAGAGAGAGATGGCCAGCCTTTGATAATTGAGTTGACGGCACTGGGGGGCAGTGACAACCTTTCGGAGAGTTGGACTCAAACCCCAAACTCGAGGATCAGTGATCCAGCTAACATTACCACCAGGCTACGACTGCCCAAAATTGCAGCTTATCAGGGATTTGAACCCAGGACCACTCACACTCAAAGAAAGAACCATACCCCCGGACCAATGATTTTGCTCTGACCAGGTCTCTGTCTATTAGCCATATCAGTAGGTTTTAACCTTTTGTCAGTTCAGACAGCACAGTAGCTGAATTCATGGGGAGGCCGGTGCCAACAAGTCACTCTTATTCAAATTCAGCGATTGTTCTTTTACCTAGAACCTCTCACCAGAGACTGTGAGACATATGGCCAGCCTTTGATAACCCAGTTCACGGGACTGTGTGTGTGTGTGGGGGGGGGGGCAGTGATAATCTTGTGGAGAGTTGGACCCGAAACCCAAAGTACAGTGATCCAGCTGACATTGCCACGAGGCTACACTGCCCAAAACTTGAGCTCTCACACTCTAAGCAAGAATCATACCCCTAGACCAACGAGATGGCTCTGATTAGCTTTCTATATATTAGCTGAAGCAGTGGTTTTCAACCTTGAGAAGCATTTGGCAGATCAGTTCAGTTCAGTCTTTGCTTTGCAGCCTCCTCTTCTCAAAACTCAGAATGATTCTTTTACATACCTCTCTGACAGACAGTGAGAGACATCACTGGGCTTTGACAAGTCAATTCACTGCACTGGGTGGGGGCAGTGACAACCTCATGGAGAGTGGGACTCAAACCCCAAACTCGAGGATCAGTGAAGCTGACATTAACATCAACTTGACAAAATTCAGGTTCTTCTGGGATTTGAACCTGGGACCTCTCACACCCAAAATTAGAATCATACCTCTAGACCAAAAAGCTAATGTTGACTATCTATCTATATGTTAGCTATAGTAGCAGCTTTCAACACTTAGTAGCATGAGGCACATCAGTTCAGTTCCTGTCTCCTCTTAATCCAAATTCAGGTCGTGGGGAGGCTGGTGCCCATCCCAGACAACTCTGGGCAAGGGCAGAGTACACTCTGGGCAGCTAACCAGGCCATGGCAGGATGAAAACAAGCTGACAGCGTTGCAAACCAACTCCCCATAGACAGACATATAGAACCTCTCACCAGAGACAGTGAGACACATGACCGGCCTTTGATGACCCAGTTCGCGGGACTGGGCGGACAGTTACAACCTTGTGGAGAGTTGGACCCGAACCCTAAACTGACGGCTTTGCAGCCTACTCTTGTCAAAAGTCAGCAATGGTTCTTGTACATAGAACCTCTCCCAACAGAAAGTGAGAGACATGGCTGGTCTAGATTAAACCAGTTTGCTGCACTGGGGGGAACAGTCACAACTTTGTGGAGAGTTAGACTCAAACCCCAAACTCTTTGATCAGTGATCTAGCTGACATAACTATCAGGCGACAACTGCCCAAAATAAGGGCTCATCCGGGATTTGAACCCGGGACCTCTCGCACCCTAAGCAAGAATCATACCCCTAGACCAACGAGCCAGCTCTGGGAAGCTTTCTATATATTTGCTGTAGGAGCGGTTTTCAACTTTTAGAACCATTTGGCAGATCAGTTCAGTTCAATTCAATTCATTTTCTGTCACCGCCACATCCTTGTTGGGGTCACGGAGAGGCTGGCACCCATCCCAGCTGACTCCAGACAAGGGCTGAGTCCACCCTGGGCAGCTCGCCAGCCCATCGCAGGGTGGAAACATGCTGATGGCTTTGCAGCCTACTTTTGTCAGAAGTCAGCAATGGTTCTTTTACATGCCTATGAATATTTAAAAGAAACAAACCATCACACACAGCAAGTGCATGAATTGAAGCACAAAGTAGCAAGGGATCCCTGCATTAGCTTTAGCAGCTGTTTTCAACCTTTCGTACCATACGGCACATCAATGATTGGTTAAAGAAATTCTGAGGCCCATCTTCTCAAATAAATGGAAGAATGAATAAAGAATAAAAAAGGTACACTGCTATACTGGTCTTTAAAGATGTAGTTTGGTGATTTTGGAAAAAAAAACAAAAGTTTGGTTAAGTTTGCATTAGCTTATGGTTTTATCAATACTTTGCTTAATGAGAGCAATCATTTCGGAAGAATGCTTTACATACGTTAGAGTGGTGCAGAACATGTATGAGAGATGTAAGACAGTGGTGAGGTATGCTGTCGGTGTGACAGAAGAGTTCAAGGTGGAGGTGGGACTGCATCAAGGTTCGCTCTGAGCCCCTTCTTGCTTGTTATGGTGATGGACAGGTTGACAGATGAGGTTCGTCAAGAATCTCTGTGGACTATGATGTTTGGAGATGACATTGTGATCTGTCGTGAAAGCAGAGAACAAGTGCAGGAAAATATAGAGAGGTGGAGGTATGCATCGGAAAGGAGAGGAATGAAGGTTAGCCTCAGTAAGACAGAATATATGTGTGTGAATGAGAAGGACTGAAGAAGAACGGTGAGGTTACAGGGAGCAGAGATGAAGAAGGTGGAGGATTTTAAGTACTTAGGCTCAACCATCCTGAGCAATGGAGAGTGTGGAAAGAGGTGAAAATGCGTGGGCAGGCAGGTTGGAATTGTTGGAGAAAAGTGTCCAGTGTGATGTGTGATAGGAAGGTCTCGGCAAGAATGAAAGGAAAAGTCTACAAGACGGTGTTGAGGCCAGCAATGTTGTATGGTTTAGAAACAGTGGCATTGAAGAAAAGACAGGAGGCAGAGCTGGAGGTAGCAGAGATGAAAATGTTGAGATTGTCTCTGGGAGTAACGAGGATGGATAGTATCAGAAATGAGGACATCAGAGGGACAGCACATGTAAGCTGCTTTGGAGACAAAGTCAGAGAGGCTTGATTGAGATGGTTTGGACACGTACAGAGAAGGGATAGTGAATATATTGGCAGTAGGATGCTGAGGTTGGAACTACCAGGCAGAAGGTTTAGAGGAAGTTGGTGTAAGAGAAGATGCAGGGTGAGATGGAGGTGGATGATTCTTGCTGAAGGAAATAATCACACTGAGAGTAAAAGGAAGAAAATAAAGGTTTATTAAATGGATTCTAAATTACATATCAATCAGCCTGTGTCAGGGAATGATCAGCACCGCGTCAGTGGAGGAAGAAGGAAGTTCAAAGTCTACAGGTGACATTGGTGAATAATCGGTGAGAAAATCAGGCCAATTAATACGCCAATCAATAATGACAGACTGTGATGAAGGCTCTGGATAAGAGTAGTTGGGGAAGCCAAAGGAATATCAGGGGAGCCCAGAGGAGAAAATGGAGCAGCAGGGTAGAGCATCAGTCTGGGTGGACTGGTCACAAGTCTCTTGTTGAGACTCAATGGCCTGTCTGTGGGTAATGGGAGGTACAGACTGGGAATAAGCAGCAGCCAGAAATCTCAGGAAATCAAGGATGTCAGTAGATAGTGTAGATGGGTGAGTTGCATTGAATGACACTTCTTCTCCTAAAAATGGCACGACAGGTTGACTGAGATAAAATAGAGAAAATAAGAAAATGAATGGAGAATGTGCATGTAATAAGATCACAGAATCAACTCAAATCTTGTGCATGAGGGATATCATGGTGAACCTGTCAGAAAACTGTGGACCATCAAAATACTGTGGTCAAGTCTATGGCAATCAATTAGTGGCACGCTAATGGAATGCAAAAAGCATGTAACAGTATAACGATACAAGGGATTACTTATAAGAGGGGAACATACAAGAACAAAATATGTTCTAAAATAGAGACAAGATCAAGATACTTACACATAGTTACAAGCTGCAAGATGCGGTTTGTGAGGTTTAGGTGACCAGTAAGAAGGTTGCAGAGCCAAAAGAATGGCCCATGTAAACAGCACGAGAAGTCACAGCCAAGTAAAGTTGATAAACAAATTGCTTTTATAAATGAACCACCAATTTTATTCTTATTTTGGTTGTTCCCTTTTAGGGGTCACCACAGTGAATCATCTGTCATATTAACGATTCACAGATTCAATTTAGCATAGGCTCTTACATCGGATATCTTTCCTGACAGAACCCTTTAGCAAGGGGCAGAAACACGCTGACTACTTTTGATGAAAGTCAGCAATGGTTCTTTTAAACCTCTCACCACAGACAGTGGGAGACATAGCCGACCTTTGATAACCCAGTTTCCTGCACTGGGGGGATGGTGACAACCTTGTGGAGAGTTGGGCTCAACCTCCAACCCTTGGATCAGTGATCCAGCATCCAGGCCACCACTGTGACAAATCACCAATTTTATTATACCTCCCAAATTAGTCTTAAAAATAACAGAGAACTATATGAAGGGAAATTATGTCATTAGTGGGAGATTGACATCAAATTATGGCGAGAGAGACCAAGACAGCAAAAATGCAAACATACAGGGAAATTGGCTTGGAATCAGGAAGCTGAGTCCTCAAATTAAGAGTATCAGTACAGGAGTTTTTTCCTATGGAGTGTTTCAGACTGTTGGCTACTTGACTGACTGCTGTTGCCTGACTTTTTTTTCTAAAACACATGATTAATGGGGTGAAAAGTAATAAATTTGAAAACATTTGAAAACATTTTTATTATGTGAAAAAAAAATTGTACAAAGTTGTACATAAAAGCACACATCATTGACTAATAACAACTTAACTTATAACAAGTCAAAAACCATTATAATAATAATAATAATTATTTTAAAATTCGTTTACTGTTGATGAACTGACAACATATTGCGGTAAGCTGTTCCACATGGTGACTGTACGGTTACTAAAAAGTATTTTCTAACATCCAATCTTGACCTTTTAACTTGCATCATATGGGAATGGCCCCCTAAGGCCACTATATTCCCTCATCTCAAAGAAAGCACTATTGTCAATATTCACAAAACCATTCAAAAATTTGAAAACTTCGATGAGATGGCCCCTAAGGCCACTATATTCTCTCATCTCAAAGAAAGCACTATTGTCAATGTTCACAAAACCATTCAAAGTTTTGAAAACTTCAATGAGATCTCCTCTGATGCATCTATTCTCTGAAGTAGTTAGTCCAAGTTCCCTCAACCTGTCTTTATAATCCAAATTCTTGAGTCCAGGGACCATCTTAGTAGCCCTCCTCTGGACTTTTTCCAAAACGTCCCTGTCCTTCTGCAAGAACGGGGACCATACCTGAACACAATACTCTAAGTGTGGTCTGACATAGCTTTTATACAATACTAAAAAAGACTCTTTGGTAATATAATTGAAGGACCTTGCAATGAGTCCTAAAACTCTATTAGCTTTTACAGCTGCATTGCTAATGTGCTTTGAAAATGACAATTTGTTTGTAAATAATATACCTAGGTCTTTTTCCTCTGACACCGTTTCAATTTTTTTCTCCATTCATATTGTAATCATAACAAGGGTTTTTCGCTCCAAAGTGCATAACCTTACATTTTTTGCTATTAAAGCAAAGTAACCACTCTTTGGACCATGAATGTAATTTTTTTCAAGTCATTTTTAACACAATCATAGTCTACCAAGGAAAGTATTGGATAAAAAAAATTGTATTGTAAGCAAAGATTTTACTTTTTCCTGTCAGCATACCAGGCAAATCATTAACAAAGACTAAAAATAAGACCGGTCCTAAGACCGAGCCTTGAGGGACACCACTTCTTACTCTCAATAAAGATGACTTGCTACCATCGACACACACACACACACACACACACACACATTGTTTCCTGCCTCTAAGAAAGTCTTCAATCCAGTAATTAAATTTTCCTACTATGCCATACTTATTAAGCTTATAAATCAGTCTAGTACCTGGAACTGAGTCGAAAGCTTTACAGTAGTCTAAATACAAAGTGTCAAATGGTAAACTCTCATCGTATAACCTCGTCCATTCCTCTAGGGTAAACAACAAGTTGGTAAGACATGACCTTCCCTTACGGAAGCCATGCTGTTCATCGCAAAAGGTCAAGGTTATTCTCAAGAAATTGAATAATTTTCTCTTTAACTATTTTCTCTAAGAGTTTACACACTTGAGATGTAAGACTAACAGGTCTATAGTTCTCTGATAAACATGTGTCACCATTCTTAAAAATTGGAGTTACATTGGCTATCTTCCACATTGTGGGCAGCAATCCGTTATCAAGTGATTGTCTGAAAATACTATACAAAGGTAGGCACAATTCATTTGCAAGTTCCCTTAGCACCCTAGGGTGCACATCATCAGGGCCCATAGTCTTATTAGGATTAACATTCAACAGTAACTTTTTGACATCCTCAGGAGTAAAGTGAACATCATCGATACTAGTATCACTTGGTATACCCAGGAAATTGAAAGGCTCAGGAGCCTCTCTGTCAAAAACACAGTGTACAAAATCATTAAAATAGATCAATTCCTTGTCATCCTCTTTTATATATACAGACTGAAATAATTTGTTCAATTCATCTTCCGTCTCGAGGTCATTACTTGTTGCAAGTCCATCTCTACCTTTTACTCGTAGTACTGGGAATCTATTCTTGATTTTACTGTTTATGTACATATAGAATGCTTTAGAGTTTTTGTGTGTTTTTTTTTACCCAAAGTCTTCTCATACTCTCTTTTAATTCTCCTCAAACTTTTGGCTACTCTACGTCTTACTTGAACATAGGCTTGATACCTGGTAAAAGGACATCTTTCTTTATACCTTACCCATGCATAATATTTCCTCCTGACTGCTCTTCTAGCTTTTACATTGAACCATGGTGGGTTGATTCGATTTCCATTTGTAATCTTAATCTTAGGTACACATCCATGAACTGCTTCAGATAGTTTTTCTTGAAAATAATTCTAAGAAATTTCTACATTACTACAATCAGTGACAGTGGACCAATCTACATTTGTTACCATCTCTCTCAGTTTATTATAATCTGTTTTCTGATAATCATACCTACACAACTCATTTACAGATATTCTTTATATGCTTACTTGCTTGTCCGAAACTAAAACACAGTGGTCCCCTTTACCTAGAGGACTCCTTATTTCAATATTAGATACATTAGACTCGTTAGAGGATATAACTAAATCTAGACAGTTTGGGGTATCATGCCCCCTTTGTCAAGTAGGTTCATATACATGCTGATGCAAGAATAGATCATTCATTTTGTCAAAAAATACATGTGAAAAGAATGCAATCACTTACATAGGTATCCTTCCACACTATATTAGGGAAATTGAAATCTCCATTTATCAATATTTTACCATTGCTCAACTGTGTGGCAAGTTCAATTTGTTCAATCAAGTTGGTGTTGAGTGTAACATCACTGTCACCTTTTCTATACACTACTCCTAAAATATTATGAGGAGCGTTTGCACTTTTTAACCGTAACCATAGAGTGTCCTTTACAATCATAACATTTAGTTCCTCACAGGGTTCAACAAATGAATCAGTTCAGTTCATTTTCTGTAACTGCTTAATCCTAATTTGGGTCGCAGGGAGGCTGGTGCCCATCCCAGCCAACTTTGGGCGAGGGCAGAGTACACCCTGGACAGCTCGCCAGGCCATCAACGGGTTTGCAGCCTACTCTTTACAAAAGTCAGCAATGGTTCTTTTACATGCCTCACACCATAACAGTGAGAGACTTGGCCGGCTTTTGATAACCCAGCTAGCCGCACTGGGGAGGACAGTGACAACCTTGTGGAGAGTGGGACTCGAATCCCCAACCTTTGGATCAGCACTCCAGTGCCCTATACCACTAGACCACCACTGACCTCAAAAAATAAATCTTTAACATAAAATAAAACAACTCCTCTAACATCATTAATATGTCTCCTATAAACACTAAATCCAGGTATAATAATATATGCATTGTCAATTTCCTCTTTTAACCGTGTTTCACTACCAAATACTATATCCAGTTTAATATCATAAACAATATTTATAACCTCCTCTATTTTACTCAACAAACTTTCAAAATTAGTGGCAATACATTTTAAAGAACTCATATTAACATAATCATTATACACGAGTCTCTGGTCACAATGTGTGCCGTGATCCTATGTAGAGTTGTGAGGTCTTGTGTCTTGTCTCAGATCTGTCCTTATTAGAACTTCAGAGTTCCTGATTACGAGGTTGGCCTCTCCATTGTCTTTTCGACGTTTGAGTTCAACTCTGGCTTCATGACTACGTTGGCGTTGTAGACTGGTGAGATCCGGATTGATGTAGACCCTTCATTGCTATCCTTCCTCCACCTTCCTCAGGTAGCTGGTATATCAAGGAGCCTCTTCTTCACTTCGTGCTCACATAGCTTGACACACAACATACGAGGTTTACCGTCCTCCTTTCTGACACCAATACGGAAGGCATTCACAACATCTGCCTCCTGTATCTCTAGATCTTTGTGTACCAGTTTTAATTGAGTGAGTTTCTTGAAGTCGTGATTTTTCCTCTCAGCCGTTGTGGTATCTCTCATCTCCCCCTCATCATCCTCGATCCCCTGGGGGGGTTCTGGGACACCGTGTATAACAATATTGAGTAGGCGTTTCTCCAGCTCAGACTGTTCTTCCATGTATCTCATCACTTGACGTTCAATCATCTTCTCAATGTTTCTGGAGTCTTCTAGTGCTGCCAAACGTCGTTTGACCTCAGCCAGATCTCTATCGCCCTTTACATAACTACTAGGAGTCTTCAGAATGTCTCTGTCACAACTTTTACACAACCATCTCACAATCGCTCACATTCCAAAGTCAATAAGAGCTTGATATTGGCAGTCAATCATATTGCAGCAAGTGATGATGTGAAACCATTTAAGGCATGACTCACACTGCATGCTCTTGTCTATGTCTCCAATGGCTTTTGGTATCCTCACCTTCTGGAACTGTTATACCATCCATTTCATCTTCAGAGTCGTCTGTCCTGTTGTTTTTTGCATCGTTAATGAGAGTTCCTCTACGTCCGATGCCATTTTGTTTGGTCGTTCCTTGGGTAGGGGCACACTCCAAGACGCAAATACCATCTTTATTCAGCCTTCGAGCCTTCCCTTTCTTGCAACGAGCACACGTACCCTTTCTGTCTCCGGTCATCTTCTCGTCCAATAAAGGAGACTTGCTTCTTCTCATATGTTAAGTAAAGAAAATAAGTTTCTTTATTTATTACCAAGTTTAGAAATATTGTTTGCGTGAATAATTAAGCACCAAGAAGATCAAGAGGAAGACATTGCAGCTTTCTTTCCACCGGCATATATCCCACTTGGGCAGGAGCGCCTGAGTTTTTTTTCCAAAAGCACTTTACATTGTAAAAATACATATAAGGTTAGCCACAGAGAGACACTTGGATTAACCTTTTTTCTGGTACAGGAGTCTCTCATTACCTTTTCGTTTTTAAAAAAATATCTACAGTATTTTATGTGATGTTACTGCATCTGGATGCAGAGTGAATATAGATAGCTACAGCAGGTGGCAAAAATATTTGTATCCATTGTACTTTTTCACATTTTGTCAAGTTACAACCACAGATAGATCAATTTATTCTAAACTCATTCACTTTTCATTTTCTGAACCACTTAATCCTAATTTGATGCCCATCATAAATATATATATATATATATATATATATATATATATATATATATATATATATATATATATATATATATAAAATGTTTTTATGTGATAGACCAAGACAAAGTGGTGCAGAAGTTGTAAAGTGGAAAGGTAGTGATTCATGACTTTCAATTTAATTTTACAAATTCATATAATACTGGTTACTAGCGTGTTTGCATGCTTCAGGCATCACTGGCCCTTGCATGTATCCACTGTCTCTTAGAGAGGGCAGAATCCCTCCTTGACAGCTCACCAGCCATCACAGGGCAGAAACCCAGTGACGGCGAGACAGCCTACTCTTGGTGAAAGTCAGTAATGATCCGTTTACATGAAACTCTCACCATAGACAGTGAGAGACATGGCCGACCTTTGATAACCCAGTTAGCTGCACTGGGGGGACAGTGACAACTCATGGAGAGTGGGGCTTGAACCCACAACCTTCAGATCAGTGATCCAGCACCATTACCACCAGGCCACCACTGCCCCAACTTAATATCATAAATACAGCTCTTTTTGTAAAGGCATCAGAAATTTGTTGGAAAACATAATTGAACAAAAAAGAATCATAAAGTCCAAGGAAGACACCAGACAGATCAGGAATAAAATTGTGGAGAAAACTTTAAAACAAGCTCAGACTATAAGACAAATTTGAAAGATTTCAATATAGCATGGTGTATTGTTCAATCCATCCTCTGAAAGGCCAGGAAGGAGAGCATTGATCAGATTATTGCTTTTGTTTCTTCCTCCTGCTGATTAGTTGCAGATGATGTAGACACCTCTTTTTTTTCTGCTTCGCAAACATGTCATCGATGCGATTGCTTAAATGTGAATTGATGTTTTTGTTTTTTTTTCGTTTTTTTTTTTCATGATTATTTAAGCCCTATGATGTCACTCAAACGCCCTGCAAATTCTCTAGCTTCTGGTAAGGAGCCTAAGCGCTTTATTTATTCATAAATATTATCAAAGTACAAAATTAAAAAAAGGTTTTTTAATTCACCATTACTATATTTTATTGCATTATTACTGTATTAATGAGTAAGACTGTCTATAGAATCTGTTTAACAAAAATATCTTAGAGTGTGTAATATCATACATAGGGTTTTAAAACCTGCTCAGTAATTCACGGATTTTCAGGATCCGCAGGAAGAGCTGGAACAGAATCATGTTGAAAAATGGGGGTGTTGGGGGTCCTGTAGCCATAATAGTGAGAGTCATAGATTTTCATATTTAGAGATTTAAGGGAGTGCGGTAAATGCTGAACCTTTTCATCATCTCCTATAAGGAAGGCCACAGTCCTAGTCAATCAATAAGTCCCCATTTACTGCTGCTGCATCTTCGGTGACTTGTTGTGGCTTGTTTCTTTGCCATTATCCACTCGGTTCCATGCAGCTAGCCAAAGACTTAGTAGGTAATTGGCTGCTTCAAAGCTTTCTGCCTTAAAAGCCATGTTTCAGCGTGGCCGAATTAGCACCGGGGAGAGTGTCTACAATTAGACTGCGCTGCTCCTCCCCACATACACATTCATGCTGTTCAAAAGAGCCCTCGTGTCTCAACATAGTCAGTGTTATTTATCATCACAAACACCAACACAGGACGCCCTTTTAGGAGATCTTTTGCATTATGAATTTCCTGTATATATATATATATATATATATATACTGTACTTAACAGGGCAGTGGTGGTCTAGTGGTATAGGGCGCTGGATCGCTGATCCAAAGGTTGGGGGTTCGAGTCCCACTCTCCACAAGGTTGTCACTGTCCCCCCTCAGTGCAGCTAACTGGGTTATCAAAGGCGGGCCATGTCTCTCACTGTCTATGGTGTGAGGCATGTAAAAGAACCATTGCCGACTTTCGTAAAGAGTAGCTGCAAAGCCGTCAGCGTGTTTCTGTCCCTTGCTAAAAGGGTTGTGACAGGAAGGGCATCCAACGTAAAAAAAACCCTCTGCCAAATCAAATATGCGAATCAGATGATTCGCTGTGGCGACTCCCGAGTGAAAGGGAAAAAGCCGAAAGGAAGACAATATATACTGTACTTAATTCACTGTGATATAGTCACATTACAGACCGTTTCCTGTATATATATATATATATATATATATATATATATATGTGTGTGTGACTATATCACAGTGAATTAAGTACAGTATTTGAGGCAGAAATTCATGATTTTTTCCCCTGACATCTGATTAAACTTGCAAATTATGAAGAAACTGTGTGTAATACAAAAGAGAAAACAAGCCGCTTCTCTAACCATTAGGCTATGGCTGCCCTGAGAATAATACCTTATGAATAAACATTCCTTATATTGAAGAAAACAGAATTATAATTTATATTCTGCTGCGCTGTAAATATAATCAAAACATAATCAGCAGTTTAATTTAAGGAAATTAAAATAGATTTAAAAAAGAAGCCACTCAAACATAAATACATTTATCGTATCCTTTTTGGCTTATTGGGGTTGGATCTAATTGAAGGATACCTAATAGGCAGGTATTCTTCTCCCCAGTGACTCTCTCCAGCTTCTCCTTGGTCGCTCCCTGGCCAGACGGGATATATCATCCAGGCAGCGAGTTTTGAGTTTGGCTGTTCCACCCATTTGGATGTGTCTGGAAAGATTCTAAAGGGCAGCTCTACCCTGACCATCCCATGAATATTTGAGTTCCTCACTCTCTACTCTCTAAGCATGAACCCAGACACTTTCACTTTCTAAAGGAAAATTATTTCAGCTGATTGTACCCACAATCTCATTCTTCTGTCACAACCCAAATCTGATGACCATATGTAAGGGTCAGAACACAGATGGACTGGCAAATCAAAAGCTTCGTCATTTGGATCAATGTAAACAAATGAGGCAAATATATACACATATGAGAATTAGACACTTAAAAATGGATAAGTGCCATTTTTCTAATTATGAAAAAAAAAAAGCTTAAGTAACATTACAAATAAATAAATAAATAAATAAAAATAATAATGATTAAAAAAAAGCATTTTTAATTAGTTAAAAAAAAATAAATAAACTCCAGTACCTTTAAAATAAATCTGGTGAAAGGTTTTTTTCCCATAATTTAAACACTGGTATTATCTTGAAAACAAAACAAAACAAACCCCTTAATTAAACTCTTCATGTACGTACTCATTCATTAATTCATTCAATTTCTGAGCTATTTTATTTTAATTAGGGTCATAGAGAGACAGTAATAAATAAATTAATGTGAAATAGTTTTCCTTGATAAATACATAATCAACGGTAATACTTGAGACTTATGTTAATTTAGTTTATTTTTGATATATAGAGGGATACCTCGGCTTACATTGTGAATTGGTTGAGGAGAGAAAACGTTAGTCGAAAACAACTTAATTTGAATTAGCTTGCCTAGGTTACGCCAAATTTACTTGTATAATATATATATAAAATGAAGCCATGGGGGGGGGGCACAAACCGGTGTCTCTCCCTCACGCCGGTCCCAAGCCAGGATAAATGCAGAGGGTTGCGTCAGGAAGGGCATCCGGCGTAAAACCAATGCCAAATAAACTATGCGAATCACAAGAAAGAATGACATACCGGATCGGTCGAAGTCCGGGTTAACAATGACCGCCATCAGTGCCGTCAACCAACAGGGTGCTGATGGAAATTGGACTACTGTTGGTCGAAGACATCGAAGAAGGAGAGGCGGGAGGTGTATCCGTTGCGAGAGAGAGAAGAGGAAAGGCATGAGTATAGGACTGAAAGTAGGGACTTTGAACGTTGGAACTATGGCAGGAAAAGGTAGAGAGCTGGCTGACATGATGCAGAGGAGGAAGGTGGACATACTGTGTGTTCAGGAGACCAGGTGGAAAGGTAACAAGGCTAGAAGCATAGGAGCAGGATTTAAGCTGTTTTATCATGGTGTGGATGGGAAGAGAAATGGAGTCGGAGTCATCTTGAAGGAGGAGTTTGTCAGGAATGTTCTAGAAGTGAAAAGAGTGTCAGACAGAGTGATGAGTCTCAAGTTAGAAATTGAAGGTGTGATGGTCAATGTTGTTTGTGCTTATGCCCCACAGACAGGATGTGAGTGAGAAGAGAAGGAGAGATTCTGGAGGGAGTTAGATGAAGTGATGCAGAGTACCCCCAGAGGTGAAAGAGTGGTCAGACTTCAATGGACATGTTGGTGCAGGAAACAGAGGGGACGAGGAAGTGATGGGTAGGTTTGGTATCCAGGACAGGAACGCAGAAGGACAGATGTTGGTAGATTTTGCAAAAAGGATGGAAATGGCTGTGGTGAATACTTTCTTCCAGAAGAGAGAGGAGCATAGGGTGACTTATAAAAGCGGAGGTAGGAGCACACAGGTAGACTACATCTTGTGCAGGCGATGTAATTTAAAGGAAGTCAGTGACTGCAAAGTAGTAGTGGTTGAGAGTGTTGCCAAAAAGCATAGGATGGTGGTGTGCAGGATGATGCTGATGGTGAGGAAGGTGAAGAAGGCAAAGGCAGAGCAGAAGACAAAGTGGTGGAAGTTGAAAAAGAAAGAGTGTTGGGTTGTCTTCAAGGAGGAGTTGAAACAGGCTTTGGGTGGTCAGGAAGTGCTTCCAGATGACTGGACAACTACAGCTAATGTGATCAGGGAGACAGGTAGGAGAATACTTGGTGTGTCCTCTGGAAGGAAAGTAGATAAGGAGACTTGGTGGTGGAATGAGGAAGTGCAGGAGTGTGTACAAAGGAAGAGGCTAGCTAAGAAGAAGTGGGACATTGAGAGGACTGAAGAGAGTAAACAGGAGTACAGGGAGACACAGCGTAAGGCGAAAGTAGCAGTGGCTAAGGCCAAACAGAGCGCGTTTGATGACTTGTATGCTCGGTTGGAAAGTAAAGAGGGAGAAAATGATTTATACAGGTTGGCACAGCAGAGAAATAGAGATGGGAAGGACGTGCAGCAAGTTAGATTGATAAAGGACAGAGAGGGAAATGTATTGACTGATGACAGAAGTGTGCTGGGAAGATGGAAAGAGTACTTTGAAGAGCTGATGAATGAGGAAAATGATAGAGAAAAAAGAGTCGAAGAGGTGACTGTTGAGGACCAGGAAGTAGCAAAGATTAGTAAGGGTGACGTGAGGAGGGCATTGAAGAGGATGAAGAATGGAAAGGCCGTTGGTCCTGATGACATACCGGTGGAGGTATGGAAGTGTCTAGGAGAGGTAACAGTAGATTTTCTGACAAGAACATTTAACAAGGTCTTAGAGATTGAGAGGATGCCAGAGGAATGGAGGAGAAGTGTTCTGGTGCCCATTTTTAAGAACAAGGGGGACGTGCAGAGTTGTGGCTTGTTCTTGTTTGCTATGGTGATGGACAGGCTGACAGACGAGGTTAGACAAGATTCCCCATGGACTATGATGTTTGCAGATGACATTGTGATCTGTAGTGAGAGCAGAGAACAAGTGCAGGAAAATATAGAGAGGTGGAGGTATGCCCTGGAAAGGAGGGGAATGTAGGTTAGTCTCAGTAAGACAGAATACATGTGCATGAATGACAAGGACCCAAGAGTAACGGTGAGATTACAGGGAGCAGAGATAAGAAAGGTGGAGGATTTTAAGTACTTAGGCTCAACAATCCAGAGCAATGGAGAGTGTGGAAAAGAGGTCAAGAAGCGTGTGCAGGCAGGTTGGAATGGATGGAGAAAAGTATCCGATGTGATGTGTGATAGGAGGGTATCGGCAAGAATGAAAGGAAAAGTGTACAAGACGGTGTTGAGGCCAACGATGTTGTATGGTTTAGAAACAGTGGCCCTGGGGAAAAGACAGGAGGCAGAGCTGGAGGTAGCAGTGATGAAAATGTTGAGGTTCTCTTTGGGAGTAACGAGGATGGATAGGATTAGGAATGAGCACATCAGAGGGACAGTACATGTAAGACGTTTTGGAGACAAAGTCAGAGAGGCTAGATTGAGATGGTTTGGACATGTACAGAGGGGGGTTGGGGGTATATTGGTAATAGGATGCTGAGGCTGGAACTACCAGGCAAAAGGCCTAGAGGAAGACCAAAGAGACAGTTCATGGATGTGGTGAAGGAGGACATGAAGGTCGTTGGTGTAAGAGACGAAGATGCAAAGGATAGGGTGAGATGGAGGCAGATGATTCACTGAGGCGACCCCTGAAGGGAAAAGCCGAAAGGAAAAGAAGAAGAAGAAGATATAAAGATATACTTACCAGAAGCTAGAGAAGATGTAGGGCGTTTGAGTGACATCATAAGGTTTAAATAATCATTAAAAATACACAAAAAAACCATGAATTCGCAATTCACTCAATCAAGTTGATGACATGTGCATGAAGAAGGAAAAAAGAGGTTACCCATCATCTGCAACCAATCAGCAGGAAGGAGAAACAAGTGCTCTCAGCCATTGGCTAAATTTGAATCACGTGCCAGTAATGTCGTGATGGTGTATATGTATAATTTGCCGGGGCTGCCGCTAATTCAGTGCTTCTCAAATAGTGGGGCACGCTTATGTGATTATAACAACGTAAACTTTTTTTTTTTTTTTTTTTTTTTAATTCCCATATATTTTTTGAAAACTGGCTTAAATTTGAAAATGACTCACCTTGAAATGACTTAAGTCGAGGTATACCTGTATATTTATCCAGAAATATAGAAAATATAGAAAACACTATTGTATGTCAGTAACCTTTTCTCAAAGTTATTTATGCATGTCTTTGCATGGTGGAAGAAAACCAGGGTGCCCAAAGGAATCCACACAAGCATGTGGAGAACATCTAAATGCCATACAGACATCAAGCTTTTTAAATGAACAATTTATTAAATTAACTTTTTTTTTTTTAATTAACCCATTAGTGGGCCCCACAGGGCCTGTGGTAAGCTCCAGTCAAAGGTTAGGACTTTCGTTGTTGTTAATTTAAAAAGCTTATTACGTCATATCTAAATGTTTTTCTAAATTTAATATTCATAATCTCAATAACCACCAATGTTTAAAATTCCTTGTCAGCCACAAGACTAGATTTAAACCATGTTTTAAAATGACGATGAGCCACCCTGCTACTGAATACAAATAAAATTCTGTTCAATCTACAGGTGTAACAGGTGGCTTTAAATCATGATTCAGGTGGTTGTGTCAATTTTCAAGCATGGTTCAAGAATTGTGGACTGAATTGTTCCTTTAGGAAATCAATGCGCTTTTTAGCGAGCCAAAATAACCGTTTCTGGCAGATTTATTATGGTCCACCATTGGGAGCAAAGTGGTTCAGAAAATTTGTGACATTAAGACAATAGCTTTTTGCAAACACGCATCAACGGCAGATGGTAGAACATATAACACACTGGAGGGGGCTGATTGATCCATCAGTGCTTCTACTCAGCACGGGGTCCAGACCCCTCTGTGAAACACATACACACCAGACAGACTTTGTCAGATCTGTCATATCTGTTAAAAATCACGAACCCAAGGGGGCATGCAGCCAGACAAACAGAAACACAAACACTGCACCATAAGGGCCTTTGATTACTGAGGACAGATTTTTTTCTTTTTTTTTTTTTTTTTTTTTTTTTTCAATCACACTGCTCTAACCCCAGATTCATTTTTCGGGGCTGTTCACTCTGTTCACTCCTGCTGTGGACTAGACGGCTAGACAGCAGACAGTCAATTCATTTATTCCCTTCAAATATGCACGGATGGGCAGAATGAATGCCCCTTTTTTTTGGTTGTCAGCATGAATATTTTGGAACCTTTAAAGACAGACTGTCTTATTCATTTCCAATTTTGGAGCTTGGTGTGATGATAATTTCAGACATGAAAGAGAATTTTGGTAGTACTAGGGAGTTTAATGAACATCACACAGGTCAGTATACATGCAGATGGAGTTTTGACTATGTAAAAAAAAAAAAAAAAAAAAAAAATATATATATATATATATATATATATATATATATATATATATATATATATATATATATATATATATATATATATATATATATACATTTATTTTTTATTTTTCAATGAATATTTTTGGAAAAACGCGCGATGTACTGAAGCCACTGGAACTAGAGTGTGAAGTAGCACGGGATCACTGTATGTGTGTGTATATAAATATAAATATATTATACTATAATATATAATATATGTACTATAAACATAAATACTTAAATTACAGTTATTTCCTAGGAATTGTTAAGGGTGCCAATAATTGTGGAACAGGTGAGTTCATGAAAAATAAGTATTTCTTAGTCAGGGATTTATCATATAGGGGTTGTTGTTTTTATTTGTTTGGTTTATAGCAAAAACACTGTACAGGTATACCTCTGCTTACGTCAATAATTGGTTCCAGAAGAGACAACATGAGTCGATAACGATTTAACTTGAATTAGATTGTCTCTATACTAGCCTAGACGAGGCTACGCCAAATTTACTTGTATAATTTTAGTTATACAGGAAGCCCCCATTATTCTTGGGGGTTATGTCCCCCCTGTGGATCCTGAAAATCTGTGAGTCAGTGACGTGGTTTTAAAACCCTATGTATGATATCATATGCACTAAAATATGCTTGTTAAACACATTCTATAGCCGATTTTACTCATTAATACAGTAATAATGCAGTTATGATTTATATATATATATATATATATATATATATATATATATATATATATATATATATATATATAATTTTTTTTTTATTTGTACTGTGATAATATTTATGAATAAATAAAGCACTTAGGCTCCTTACCAGAAGCGAGAGACGATGCAGGGTGTTTGAGTGACATCATAGCGCTTAAATAATCATTAAAAACACACACACAAAAAAACAACCGTGAATTCACAATTCTAACAATCATGTTGATGACGTGTGCACAAAGGAGAAAAAAAGAGGTGTACACATCATCTGCAACCAATCAGCAGGAGGGAGAAACAAACACTCTCAGCCATTGGATAAATTTGAATCACGTGCCAGTAATGTCGTAATGATGTATATGTATAATTTGCCGCTAATTCAGTGCTTCTCAAATAGTGGGGCACGATTATATAATTGTAATGATGTGAACTTTATTTATTTATTTATTTAAATTTTTTTCCATACATTTTTTGAAAACAACATACAATCGAAAATGACTTACTTTGAAATGACTTGTCGAGGTATACCTGTATTGATGAAAGTATCATAACACCACAGACTAACATAACAGCGGGGTTTCTATCAAGGTTTCTTCATGCAAGGGTTCTTTCTTCATTATTTGTGGATTAATTTAGGGATTAATTCACACATTAATAAAAATGTACCCACCCGTTCATGTTTTATGTTGCTTATTCCTAATTATGGTTACAGGGACGCTGAGATAATATGTCCTGTCTGTCAGTGGAGCAGGGCAATGCCAGCAGCCTGGCGTTGATGCTGTTCCTCTTTCTGTCTGTGCATGTGGTGTAGTGGATGCAGTGGATGCAGTGGATTGCCTATAATTGACGGGAGCTCACTCAGCACGCGTTGCTCTGCCGCAGATGTTACCCTGTCTTGTTTTATCCCAACTACAGAGCCCATCTTCCTCACCAGTTTGTCCAGCATGAAGTGTCCTCCTTAATGCTTCACCCCTAGCAGACCACTGCATAAAGGTAAACTTGCTATTCACCCATGGAGCATCAACATAGAATTAGGGATTAAGTATATTAAAAAAAAAAAAAAAAAAAAAAAAAAAGATTAAAAGGTAAGAAATCTAAGGTGGGGGGGGGGTGTATTTTACCCTTGATTGCTTTCATTGGCTCCCAAAGCAAACATCATTTATTCTGAAGTCATTTGGAATCTTTACTGTTATTTCATGCTTTTCTTCATTCGTTCATTCATTTTCTGAACCACTTCATCCTAATTAGAGTCACAGGGTGGCTGGAGCCAATGTCATCCTACTCTGGGCAAGGGCAGCGTACACCCTGGACAGCTCACCAGGCAATCACAGGGTGGAAACACGCTGATGGCTGTGCGGCTACTCTTGGCCACAGCGAATCATCTGTCTCCGTCTTCATGGAAGTCATATTAATGATTGGCATGTTTGATTTGGCAGAGGTTTTTACGTCGGATGCCCTTCCTTGGCACAACCCTTTAGCAAGGGACAGGAACACACTGATGGCTTTACAGCTACTCTTGTTGAAAGTCAGCAATGGTTCTTTTACATCAGGGGTGTCAAACTCGTGCCACAAAGGGCCATGTGGCTGCAGGTTTTTGTTTCAGCCAAGCAGCAGAACACCTGACATGGCTCATTCAAACAACTGATAAGAGTCTTCAGGCATTTGATTAGCAAGTCTGGTTTATTCAAACAACTGATAAGAGTCTTCAGGCAGTTGATTGGTCAATCTGTGTGCTCTGTCCAGAGACTGACCAATCAAATGCCTGAAGACTCTTAACAGTTGTTTGAATGAGCCAAGTCAGGTGTGCTGATGCTTGGTTGAAACAAAAACCTGCAGCCACATGGCCCTTTGTGGCACGAGTTTGACACCCCTGCTTTACATGAAGCTCTCACCATAGACAGTGAAAGACATGGTCGGCCTTTGATAACCCAGTTAGCTGCACTGGGAGGGGACAGCGACAACCTGTGGGGCAGTGAGGCTTGAACCCCCAACCTTGGAATCAATGATCCAGCACCTTTACCACCAGGCCACCACTTAATGCTTTTATCAAACACTAAATACTGCTGGAAATGGGGGGGGGGGGGGGGGGAGGGGGGTGACATAAAATATAAATTCTTTATCAAATGCGAAACAAAAATGATCACAAACTGGTTTTCAAAACAGAGTAATCTTACGAATAGTTTCGCGGAGCGGTTGGAGTCTAACTCAGGCAACACTGGGCAAAGGCGGCGTATACCCTGAACAATCCCCAGACCATCACAGGGCAATAACTCATTCACACTCAAACTCAGGGGCAACTTCAAATAGCCAATGAGCCTAATATACATGTCAGTGGGAGGAAACCAGAGGAGGAGGAGAAGACACCATGCCGCCAAATACTGTATATTATTATTTTTAAATTCAGTTACTGGAAGCTGTACACAAAAGTCCTACAGGTGTCTCGATGTTGAAATCTTCACTGCAGTCTGAGGAGAATATGACATAATATACACTGGCTGTATGTGAGCTATTGCTTACGGGATTCACTTCTTTGTCTGTAGAAAATATATCACCTACCTGCTCTCATCTCGCCTTTGATCATGAACGCATGGTGCCTCCTCTCTCTGCAGCATATCTGATATTTAGATGTGCAACTCTTTGATCTGAGTTGTATTTCATTCTTAGGGACTTGCTGTTCGCCGTGCATCTCTGAGTGTAGTGAATACTTACACAGAGCGCAGTCAGATACTCATTCTCTATCACTGGAGAACAAAGAGAAAACTGGAATGCAATATTTTATTCAGGACCACTCTGGGGCCGGTGGCGTAGTGATCAGGGTGCTGCACTCATGATCAGGAGGTTGTGTGTCCAAATCCCAGTTAGGTCTCCACTGTGCTAAGTCCCCTGGGAAAGGTCTTAACCACAAGTGTGCCACTGTTCACCCAGCAGTATATATTGTTCTGCTAATGATATACAGTTACTGGTATATATTTCACCAAAGCCAGGGCAGTGACATCAACTTCATAAAGTTGAAAAACGTGTAAAGGACATTTGACACTGGAATCTTACTAACTTCCTCCTTTTAAACTCTACTAAGACAGAAGTACTTGGACTTAAATCTCAGGCAGCGAGAAATAAGGTTTCTGATGATGTAATAAGTTTGGATGGTGTTTCAGTCTCATCATGTGTAGCAGTAAATGACCTTGAAATGATTTTTCACGCTGGTCTTTCATTTGAAGCTCATGTAGATAATATTACTCGGGTGGTCTTCTTTCAACTCAGGAATGTTGTTATTATATAAAGAAATATGATGTTAATGTAGGGCAGTGGTGGTCTAGTGGTATAAGGCACTGGATCGCTGATCCAAAGGTTGGGGGTTCGAGTCCCACTCTCCACAAGGTTGTCACTGTCCCCCCAGTGCAGCTAACTGGGTTATCAAAGGCCGGCCATGTCTCTCACTGTCTATGGTGTGAGGCATGTAAAAGAACCATTGCTGACTTTCGACAAGAGTAGGCTGCAAAGCCGTCAGTGTGTTTCCGCCCTGCGATGGCCTGGTGAGCTGTCCAGGGTGTACTCTGCCCTCGCCCTGAGTTGGCTGGGATGGGCACCAGCCTCCCCGTGACCCTAATTAGGATGAAGCGGTTACAGAAAATGATGATGATGATGATATTAATGTACCAAAAGACATGAGAATATCACCCCAATCTTATTTACACTGAACTGGCTCCCATTTAAATTTCAAATCGAGTATAAAATACTACATTTAACCCATAACGTACTTAAACATAACTGAATAAAGTACTTAATGGTCTCGAGCCACATTATCTCAGTGAACTTCTTGCTGTTTATGATCCGGCACGCCCCCTTAAATCAAAAGGTGCAGGATGCTTAGTGATACCTTGAATAATGAAGACTACTGCAGGGACAGAGCTGACGAGGACCATAGATAATTATTATCATTATGAAATAGCTAACTGGGTTATCAAAGGATTGCCATGTCTCTCACTGTCTTTTACATGAACCATTGCTGACTTTTGGCAAGAGTTGTCTGCATAGCCTTCAGCATGTTTCCGTTCTACGATGCCCTGGTGAGCTGTCCAGGGTGTACTCTGCACTCGCCCGGAGTCAGCAGGGATGGGCGCCAGCCTCCCTGTGATCCTAATCTGGATAAAGCGTTCACAGAAAATGAATGAATTAATTATGGAATAACCGTCCAGTTAATGTTCGGGACTCAAACCATCTCAGTTTTTAAGACAAGGCTGAAACTTTTTGTTAAGAGCCTTTTATATTATGTAAAGACGCAGATCTGGGGGTCTCAGGCGTTGAGAGTTCTGGTAAACTGTGATGTTGGGATGCTGTCGCTCCCTCACTCTACATGCTCACCCAGGTCTGTTTGACAGTGGGGTTGTTGATTGCCCAGTGGCACAGGGTACGCTTATGTCTGTCTTCCTTCTGGTTCTGTCTCTTTTAGTTATGATGCCATAGCTGCTCATACCGGAGTCCCTGCTTGCACTCAGCAATAATAAAATCTTTTATATCATTACACTATTATGAGTATACCTAACAACCTCTCTCTCTCTCTGTCTCTCTCTCTCTCTCTCTCTCTCTCTCTCTCTCTCTCTCTCTCTCTCTCTCTCTCTCTCTCAACTCTCAGGTTATTTTTCTGTGTCTTGAGTTCATAGAAATGTCCCTGGACCTAATATATCAACCCGGTGATGCTGTTTATAAATAATAAAACACCTCAACCAGCGCCATTATATCCTGGACAACTGTATTACAGAATAAATATATATTTTATCTCAGACAGCTGGAAATGTTCACAAAATATGGATTAAATCTCCATACATCAATTTCCTTCATCCCATAGTGTGTAGATTAATCATAAATTTTCACTAAATTATGCAAATAAAGAAGTATATTAAATATACTACAGAAGTGTTCTCAACGGAGTTTAGTGGTATCTATTAGTGGATATACAAGCAATCCTGACTGCAAGATAAATCATTTGTTGTGGTGGTTCTATTAAAAAAATGGCTTTGTGCAGCTGATAGAGGAGAAACCACTCAACATTTTGGGCAAAAATGGTTAAGTGAACTTAGAAAGCAGGGACCCTGTACAGGGGCCATTAGTGATGTCCTTTTTGAAAGAGGGAGGACAGCCATGACTCACACATTCATTCATTTATGCTTATTTTCCTATTTGGTAAGTGGGAATTTAATATTCAGACCTTTTGTTGCTCGTGCTCTCAATCGTGAGCATAGAGTTGGTTAGAGATGATAGAGCACTGAACTGTCTGTACTCACAGCTTTATCAGCGTACACACTGAAATCATCAATAGGTTATCCTTTAAAAATACAAACCCTGGATGTTGCATTTGATGTTCACACTAGGAAATAAAGAGTTTTTTTTGTTTGTTTGTTTGTTTGTTTGTTTTTTTCATAAATAGCATCCGTCCTTACTCGAAGTGGGGGGGTGCCGTTGCCTAATAATAATGGTAAGAGAAGTGGGTTCAGGATCAAAAGGTCACTGGTTTGATTTCCGAACCAGCAGGAAAAATCTGTGTTGCTGGAGGGAGTGAGCCGCACTTTCCCTCCCCCACCTTCATGGTTGAAGTGTCCTTAAGCATGGCACGTAATCCCCAACTGCTTTCCGACTGCCCCCAGTATGTCGCAGCCCACTGCTCTGTATGTGTGTGTGTGTGTGTGTGTGTGTGTGTGTGTGTGTGTGTGTGTGTGTGTGTGTGTGTGTGTGTGTGTGTGTGTGTATGCTTACTTTGGACGAGTTGAATGCAGAAGTTAAATTAATTGGGTGACGCCGGGAGCATTCAGCCGGACCCAAAGATGCAGGAGACAAGAGTACGGTGATACAGATGAGGTTTATTGTACACAGAGCAGGCACTAGAGTATGGAGAATTATAGTTACCGTAGAGGTGAGGTGACACACAAAAATCAAAATTACTAAGGGAAACTTCAGAGTGGGAACTGGTCAAGCACGGAGCTGAGAGCCAGGAGCCAGAGAGATCACGGGGAAACGGGATCACTTGGAGGGACAATCTTCTAGCGCTGAGAGGAGCGCGCCGCTCATCTTTATAGCACGGTGATGACTGAGTGGAATCAGTGTGTGCTCCGGACTCTGCCTGCGAGTGACAGCCACTCCCCTCATGAGTGCCTACAGTGCATAAGGAGAGAACAAAAGAGTTAAAAGCCGCCAATTTCAGAGCCACTCCCAACACAAACCGTGTGAGATTAATAAAGTTAATCACTATTGAACACAGTTCAGTTCATTTTCTGTAACCGCTAAATCCTACTTAGGGTCACCAGGAGGCTGGCACTCATCCCACCTAACTCCAGCCGAGGGCAGAGTACACCCTGGACAACTCGCCAGGCCATCGCAGGGCGGAAACACGCTGACAGCTTTACAGCTACTCTTGTCGAAAGTCAGCAATGGTTCTTTTACAGAAGCTCTCACCATAGACAGTGAGAGACATGGCTGGCCTTTGATAATCCAATGAGATGCACTAGGGGGGGCAGTGACAACCTTGTGGAGAGTGGGACTCCACCCCAAATTTTTGGATCTTCATTAGAAGTTTCTATTATTACTTACATCAGCTGCAGTCTCCTGTGTCTAATGGTAGTCATGTGTTTAAAGCCTTTTTGGACTGACAAAGTAGGATAGCGTTCCCTGCTTTTGCAAGGGAACACAATGGTCTGCTCCAGTCCTAAGAGTCCTCTGCCTCTCAGGAAAAAGTGATCTCATTTCAGAAGGAGTGCAGTAAGAGCTCTGTTCTTGCCCTGTGTTTCAAATCAATTTAAGATGAATGTCAGAAAACTGAGAAAATGTCTCGCCTCCATTTCTTTTACACCGTGGTGATCATGGACAGGATATCAAGGCCAACACTGAGAGATTGATGCCTATTATGGCAAGGTCTTGAGGTGACTTCCCTCTTTTCTGCAGGTGATGAAGTTCGTTTGGTGAGGTTGAAACTGCATTTCAACAATCACTCAGGCTTTTGACAGTGAAGTGCGAAATGTCAAAGATGAAAGCCAGTACCAAGTCCATCGTTGGAAAAAAAAAAATGGAAAAATGTTCAATGCACCGACAAAAAGAATAAAAACTCTTTCATTTTTATTAACTAGAACGATATTTAGAAACCGATAGCCACCTTTCACGCATATTTTCAAGAAAGGGTCTTCAAATAATTTTGTATATCTACTCATCTTGCCTTAAAATCGGCTGAGATGAGCGCCAGCCTCCCAATGACCCTAATTAGAAATAAGCAACTGAAAATATTATTGAATTTCTAGTCATTTTCTGAACCACTTGGTTCCTACTATTAGGGTCACAGAGAGGCTGAAGCCAGTCCCATCCAAACCTGGGTGAAGTCAGGGTAAACCCTGAATTGACAGAACAATGCAAACACACCCAACCATTCACACTCACATCCACACATAGGCAAATTTGTGATAGACAATAAGCCTAACATACATGTATTTGAACTGGGGAAGAAAAGGGGAGCACTCGGAGGAAAGGGTTGCAAACACTCGACTGGGGCAAGCCCAGGACCTTCCTTCCCCAAGATTTACATGCTGTGAGGTGGACGTACCAACCACTACGCCACCCTCATCAAACATGACTAGTACAACAGAACAATGACATAAAACCATAAAACATATAACATAAGTGTTGTATTGTGTGTGTGTGTTTGTGTGTGTGTGTATATATATATATATATATATATATATATATATATATATATATATATATATATATATATATATATATATATGTATATATATATATATATATATATATATATATATATATATATATATATATATATATATATATATATATATATATATATATGTGTATATATATATATATATATATATATATATATATATATATATATATATATATATATATATATATATATATATATATATATATATATATATATATATATATATATATATACAAGGAAGTCACCGACTTGCGACCTGCACGACTTACGACTGTTCGACTATACGACCGCCCATGACTAAAAAAAAACAAAACAATAAATAACTTAGAAACTTGGGTGGAGGGCAGTGATGGCCTGGGGGTAAAAGGTGCTGGATCGCTGATCCTAAGGTGGGGGGGCTCGAATCCCACTCTCCACAAGGTTGTCACTGCCCCCCACCACCCAACGGGGTTATAACCAGGTTACAGCTAATGAATGATTACAACGTTTTATATATATATAAACTGTAAACATTTAATTCTAATTAGGGTCACAGGAGTCTCACACCCATCCGAGCCAACTACAAGCGACGGCAGAATACATCCTGGATAGCTCGCCAGGCCTTCACAGGGCAGAAACATGCTGACAACTGTGCAGCTATTCTTGTCGAGAGTCTCACCATAGACAACCTCTCACCATAGACATTGAGAGACATGGCCAGTCTTTGATACCCATTTAGCTGCACTGGGGGTGGAGGTGGTGATGGTGTGGTGATGTGGTGGTGGTGGTGGTGGTGGGGGGGCAGTGACAACCCATTGAGAGTGGGGCTTGAGCCCCCAACCTTGGGATCAGTGATCTAGTCCCTTTACCACCAGGCCTATATTTAGAACTATGATTTTGGTAAAACACTAAATAACTTTTAACAGAGAGAGATTGAGAGGAGGAGGAGGAGGAGGAGGGAGAGAGAGAGAGAGAGAGAGAGAGAGAGAGAGAGAGATGGAATGAACGCTTATATTCTTTGAAAAGGAACAGTAACATTGAGTGTAACTCATATCACAAAATTGATTAAATATAGCAATAACATCCTTCCAACAGCACAGGGAATTATGATTTATTTTACTTCAAGTTATTTCATCACCATGTTCTGTGCACTGAGAAACTGTATCATTCATTCATTTATTTTCTGAACTGTTATTAAACAGTCATTAAACGTTATTAACAAAATTAACAATTAACAGTTATTAAACGTCATTAGGGTCGAGGGGAGGCTGGCACCCATCCCAGCCGATCCGGGTGAGGGCAGACTACACCCTGAATGGCTCGCCAGGCCACCGCAGGGCAGAAACACGCTGATGGCTATGCATCCTACTGAGAAACTGTATTTGAAACATGATTTCCAAGGAAGGAGAACCTGCTGATGAAACAGAAACATCATGAGGCGCTTTGCAAACATAATAAAAGAATTATCGAAAGGCCTTTGAGGATAAAAAATATGAATCACTCAGACACATTTAAGGTAAATAATCAGGGATTAACATCATTAAAAATATTTTTTTTTCTCTAAATCACATTTAAATCTAGGAATAGCTTGTTCTTTTCTTGTGAAAACATTTTACATGGAAGAAAAGAGAAGGATTTTCAAAATAACAGAACAGATCCTTAATTAAAAATAACACCACCATCTGAAGATAAAGCATTAAATGTATTTATTTATTCATTTATTTATTTATTTATTGGGGGGTGGGGGGGTGATTTGGCTTTCATTATTGTTGTCTTCCAGATATATTAAAAAGCTCAGTGCATTTTTTATGGCTGTCAAAATGTTGTGTTTTTGACTGAGATATAATTATAAAAGTAATGAAGGGAGATTATCACACATTTGAACATTTCACTCTGAACCAGAAGAAAACTAATTTACTAGGTGCAGTGTTTTCAAGTTGTACTGCACATTTAATGCTAACTTAAATTATATTACTGCGCTGTCATGAGACAAATGAACTGTGATTTGAATAGTAAAATGAACTTCACAATTCTGTTATAAAATTTGGATTTTTTTTTTTTTTTCTAAGTTGAAAACAGCTTAAAATGCCATGCATTGATTACAGTTAGCTTGAAACGTGAAGATCAATGCTGATGTACGGTTTCATCCAACTTTGGTAATACAGTAGGCCCCTGTTGTTCACGATGGTTCGGTTCCGCCCCTTCGTGCGGATCAAGAAAATCCTCAAGTTATTGACGCATTTTTAAAACCCTATGTATGATATTACATGCACTAAAATATGCTTCTTAAACACATTTTATAGCCAGTCTTACTCATTACTACAGTAATAATGCAGTAAAATGTAGTAATGATTGAGTACAAACTTTTTAATTTTGTACTGTGATAATATTTATGAATAAATAAAGCGCTTCGGCTCCTTAATAGAAGCCAGAGAAGATGCAGGGCATTTGAGTGACATCATAGGGCTTCAATAATAATTAAAAACACACAAAAAAGTGAATTCACAATTCAAGCAAATCGCGTTGATGACATGTGCGCGAAGGAGAAAAAAAAACGACGTGTACACATCATCTGCAACCAATCAGCAGGAGGGAGAAACAAAAGCTCTCAGTCATTGGCTAAAATTGAGTCATGAGCTAGTAACTTTCGGGTTTGCTGTTAATCCACGAGTATGATCATAATGTAGTAAAATGTAATAATGTTAAATAAAAGCTTTTAAATTTGGTACTGATATAATATTTATGAATAAATAAAGAATTTGAGTGACATCATAGCGCTTAAATAATTATTAAAAACACACTAAAAACAATTTACTTTGCAATTCAAGAAATCATGTTGATAATGTGCGCGACGGGGAAAAAAAGAGGTGTACTGTACACATCATCTGTAACCAATCAGCAGGAGGGGGGGAAACAAAAGCTCTCAGCCATTGGCTAAATTTGAATCACGTGCCAGTTACTTCCGGGTTTGTCACCAATCCACAAGTATGCGGGGGTGCGAGCGCTTAATGGTCGAAGGTCAAGGGCCTACTGTATGCTACCTCATGAGGTTAACTTAGGCGGCATGGTGGCGTAGTGGTTAGCACATCTGAATCACAGTAAGAAATCCTGTGTTGAAGGTCCGGGCTCAAAGAGGATGTTTCTGTGTGGAGTGTCTATGTTCTCCTTGTGCTTGCATGAGCTTTCTGTGGGTATTGTGTTTTCCTTCCACAGTCAAAAGACATGCGCATTAGGCAGATTGTTTCAAATTGCCCCTGTGTGAGTGTGAATGGTTATGTGTGTGTGTGTGTGTGTTGGTCTGGTGAACTGTTCAGGATGTACTGAGTACCTTCACCCATTGTTGGGTGAAATAGACTTCGACCTCCCTTCAAGCTTTGTTCAGGATTAAATGGATTTGCAATTGACGGAGTGAGAATGAAGTTGAAGATTGTGAATATTCTTCAGTGAGAAAACTCTCTTGAGAAACAGGTGAGGGTTCTAATATCTTCAGCGACCATCCTTGAGTAAAATGGCACTGATTTTAAAATGTTTACTGATGAATCCTCAATAATACCCATTTAAATGTATGTCCCTAAAAACCTTACTGTCAAAACTTAATATTGCATATTAGCATAAAACTAAAAGGTACGTTGTGTCAAGTACTAATTCATTATAAATGAGTCAACTCAATAAAGATAATAAAGCACAGATGTAAGAGAAATAATATAGTTGGATATAGTGTACACAAACGCATTCCAGAAATCACTTAACAGCAAAAATGCGGGGGATGTGCTACAATCGCAGGAAACACAAACATTTAGCTCCTAAACCAAGAAAAATAATCTGAGGCAACAGTGGACACAGGTTCACTGAAACTGGGCGGTTAAACACTGGGGGGAAAAATATGTATACCTGTTTAATTAATTTTGTAGAGTTAGAGTTCCGGCTGGTGGTGGTAGTGTGATGGTGTGGGGAATCTGTTCCTGGTACACAATAAATCCCTGCCCCAGAATACAGGGGTACCTTGACTTACGAGTGTCTTTAATAACATTTGTTTTCCGTGATATGAGCTTCGATCCCACCAAAAATCTGCCCCATCCAAAGAACAAAATTTTGATTTACGAGCTCTGCTGGGGAAATGGTCTTTCCAGGCCAATTAGCCTCGTATTCTTCCGCATGTATTCCTATGCACCCTGAGAAGGCCTTGTGCAGTGTTTCTCAATTATTTTCTGTGACACCCCCCCCCCATAGGAAGAAAAATAACATTTCATGCCCCCGACAATTGTTCTCATAGGAAATAACAAAAAAACAATTAATCCGTTCCAACCCCCTCCCAAACTCATACAACCTGCCAAAAACACATATATTTGCCCTAATGTATTAAAGATAAACATGTAAAAACAAAACATATTTCATAATAATAATACATATACTTTAACATTAATAATAATTAATAATGAATAATAATAAAAGAATAATAAACAATAAGTAAACTAACCCTCCAATCATCAACTGCGTGAAGAGGTCAAGTGGGCAAAGATGTCACGTGGGCAGGCATAAGGTGGTGTGTAACAGAGGGAGGAGGAGGAGGAGGAGAATTTTGTGCATGAGCACGCTACAAATGCCAGCGAGGGAAGTGTAAATGCGCATCCTACACAGGTGGTGGTGCTCTCACTGTGTTCCCTACACTCCACTCTTTGAGAAGCACTGGCCTTGTGGGAGCTCACTACGAGCCTTTCACACTGGCATTTTTAGCGTGCACATACACAAAATTCTCCTCTTCCTCCTCCAGAGAACTGCTACACACCACCTCATGCCTGTCCACGTGACATCTTCGTGCATACCTTTAATATATTAGGTCAAATTTACGTGTTTGTGGCAGGTTATATGAGTTTGGGAGGGGGTTGGAACGGATTAATTGGTTTTCTATTACAGTCAGCCCTCTACTTACAAGATTAATCCGTTCCAGAGCCTTTTTCATAGCCTGGAGTTTTAGTAAGTAGAGGCACATTTTACATGTAAAATGCATGATTCGTTCCAAGGCTCCCAAGACAACCCCATAAACCCTTTTAAAATGACAGAAGTACACCAATTTTGTGTTAAATATGTATGAAATATGTGTTAAAAGTAAAAGAAAATTATTAAAACATTTAAACATTTTAATAACATATTTATTAATTAAAACATTATTAAACATTTTTTAATGCACACATACACACAACTCTCTCTCTCTCTATCTCTCTCTGGTGTGTTTTGTGGAGTGGTGTGTTTTGCCGAATGCGGTCTCCACCCACATGCAGCACGCACCCGATGGAGCTTTTGGGACCGAAGGGGGGGGGGGTATTTAAAGCGGAATTATGTACCTGTTTGAAAGATCTGAGGTACAGAATTAATATTAACTTGTTTCCTCGAGAGATCACAGGTCTGGATTCAATATTAACTTGCTTCCTTGCGAGATTGGAGTTCTTGTCCCATGGAGCACTCTGCTTTTCACTGTATCTCTGCTTTTAATGCCTCCTTCTGCTTCAATATCGTTCTGAAATAATCGACTCCATCACTGTATCTCCGCTTTTAATGCCTCCTTCTGCTTCAATATTGTCCCGATTGTAGAGGGGTTTCGGCCAAACTCCTTTGAAATTTCGCTCAACTGCATCCCATTTTCGTTTTTTTTTTTTATTATTATCTCCTGCTTCACTTCGATTGATAACGGAGCCCGCTTTTTCTTTTCTGTGTCACCGGGAATCACTTTCTTGGGGTCCATGATGGATAATGAAATATAACACTGCAATGATCAATCTAAAAAACTCATGAGCCAACAGTCCTGTTCAACTTTCCTTCACGCATGTGACAAACAGGAAGTATGGGTACAGTTCAGCTCCCTCCTGGCCAATGGGAGGCTAGCGGGGAAGGGAAGTTCGGAGACAGCCAACTCATGCATTATTTGAATGTTTGAATGGCGCATTTGAATTTTTGAATGGCACATTTGGCGCTTTTCATAAAAAGAGGTTGTTTTCGTAAAAAGAGGACGAAAATTTAGGAAAATGTTTTTCGCAACCTGGATTTTTCATATTCAGAGGTTTTTGTAAGTAGAGGGCTGACAGTATTTCCAATGGGAATTTTTGTTTGATCTAACAAACATTTTGACTTATGAGCTCGCCCTCGGAATGGATTAGATAAATCTAGCTACCGCTGTACTCAGAATATTCCATTACACATATGAGTATTGTTTCTATGTTCATCACTTTGCATCGACCCAACTTCCACCTATCATACAATAGTTACAATTCTGTCACATGTATAATGCAACAGGTATACATTTTTAAAAATTATTCAATTCTGTCGGTCATCTTCAGGGGCCAAGTCCATTTCTTAGGCCTGTTGTGAGATCATATGGATTTCTTATCATAGATAAATTAATTTTATATGGTCATCATGCAGTACAGGCTTCTTAGAGTTGTTCCAAAATTTCACTGTTAAAACGTAAAAAATACCCAGGTGTATAGTATGACTTTTTACGACAGTGCCGAAGTGAGCCATGCAGGTCGTACTTCAGCTGAGTATCACAGGCATATTATACAACATATTTTTATTCTATTTCGTTTATTTTATTCTTTATTTACAATCATAGTCATTTCAAAAAAAGTTTGAAGTACAGACTTTTTTCTACAGCCCATCAGTTTTAAATCTATTTTAACCAAAACCTATGTCAGTAAACTTTGTCGTTGCCCTGTTAATTTCATAATGGTACTTTACAAGTTGTCTATTTTGACTCCTTTGGCTTTGAAGTTGTGCGTTAAACAACCTCATCGCCATCACTTAGTATTGATTCCCATCAAGAACACAGTCCTCCATTGTTATTTTATGGGTACTGGTGTTCTTAGTTCCTGCTATGTCCATTTTTTATTTCTGATTTTTTTTTAATACATAAATAAGATGGCATCTTTTTTTCCCCCTTTCTATAACACATTCAAATAAAAAAAGACAACACTGTATATATACAGGCAAAAAAAAAAAAAAGTCACATACAGATGTATGTTGTTGTTTTATCTTCAGCCTTGCTTACAGCAAGTAGTCACCATGGCATTGTTTCAACAAACTTAAGCAACATAACATTTATTCCCGTCCAGTGTTGGGTTCATTTCCCACCTATGTCTTGAGTTGATGAGGAAAAACTGAACCACTCCATAAAGTCTTCTCCAGCACATCCTGAGACCTTTCCGAGGATTAAGATCAGGATTCTGAGGTGCCAATACATATGTGAAAATGATTCCCAGTGATTATTTGAGTCCCAGTTTTATATCTGTACCATCATGTCAGTCAAATTTGTTGTAGCCCGGTTAATTTCATACTGGTACTTAAACCAGCAGGTTGTTTGTTAAAGTCTAGTCCCATTCCATAACATGTCAGAGAGTTGTTGACTTTATCACTCATTATCATTTATTCATCATACCACTTTATCTTATTAAGGTTACCCAGGTGACCGGAGCCTATCTCAGCCAACACTGGGCAATGGTGAAGTACACCACAAACAGATCACCTGACCATTGCAGGACCAACACACAGACACAACCATTCACACTTACTATAACACTTAGAAGAAAACTGAAACAACCAGTTAGCCTACCATGCATGTCGTTTGACTGTGGGAGGAAACTGGGGTATCCAGACGAAACCCAAACAAACACAGAAAGAATGTACAAACTCCACATAGAATCAGCTTCTCTGAGAAAAAGAATAAACCCGCAACCGTATTACTGTGAGGCAGACGTACTGAACGTTCTATCCTGCTGCTATTATACAAAATGTAAAGTACATTGTGATAGCCGTGAAGTACAGAGGCTGTAGACTGTACATGGGATGTATTATTATTATCATGTTGTTCCTTATAAATTTTCATTCCATTCCTCCACGAGAGACAGAATTGCATAAAGAAACTAGGACACGTCTTTTTAGGGACCACAACGATGAGTTATCTGCACTCTGAGAGAAATAAATTAACTTGACACAGTTGATCAATAAGTGTTTGGCTGGATGCACAGCAAGCAAAACAGAAAATATGGATACCGAGTATGTATATGGTACAGTATAGCTTTCCTCAGGGGATGCTCGGTGGAGTTGTGGTCCAAATCACAGCAAGACGGTCCTGAGTTTGATTCCTGAGCTCAGGGTGATTTTGTGTGGAGTTTGAATGTTCTTCCTGTGCTTGTGTGGGTTTGATCTGGGTACGCTGACTTCCTCCCACAGTCTAAAGACATGTGGTTTAGGCTAATTGGCTCTATGTGTGTGTGTGTGTGTGTGTGTGTGTGTGTGTGTGTGTGTGTGAGGGGGTGGGAGGGGGGCACTCTGGTGTGCTGTTCAGGTTGTACTTGCATTGGCAAATTAGCAGCTTTTTCTAGGCTACTTTGACATTTTTATGAATTTCTGGACTTTCTGTACATCCTTTTTCTTTTCATGCATCTTCTTGTGCAGAACTATGATTGACTCGAATGGATCCAGAACTAACAACACGAATCTTGTTTGTCTGGTTTTTTTTTTTTTTTTTTTTTTTGGAAGAGAGACAAAAATGTCTCATGGTCTCAAATTCTGATGACATGTCTGTGTGATATGTGGCGAAGGACCAAATAAGAAATCTATATAGAAATATATATCTTGTGGTGAAGCAGAATTCCTGAAATAAATAATATTATGAGAATAATTTCAAGATAAAAAAAAGAATTAAAAGCTAGTGTACAGAACACTGTAAGACTTATTATTATCTTGTTTCATTTAGCAGGAGATGAAAATTCAAAATGGAGATGGAAATCTGTTTTCTTACAGATTAGACCAAGATAAAATATGAAAAAAAAGTCTTTCAGACTAAATTAATAGTGCTGAAGTACCACTTTACAAATTCTCTATTTTGGCTCCTTTGGCTTTGAAGTTTTGCGTTATACAACCTCATCGCCATCACTTAGTATTGATTCCCATCAAGAATACATAGTCCTCCATTGTTATTTTATGGGTACTGGCGTTCTTAGTTCCTTCTATGTCCATTTATTATTTCTGATTTTTTCATACATAAAGAAGATGACACCCCCCACACTTTCTATAAACACAGTTAAACAAAAAAAGACAATACTGTATATACAGGCCAAAAAAATTACAAAATCAGTCACACACAGATATACTAGTATGTTGTTGTTTTGTCTTTAGCCTTGCTTACAGCAAATAATCATCATGGCATCGTTTCAACAAACTTAAGCCACATAACATTTATTTCCGTCCAGGGTTGGGTTCATTTCCCACCGATGTCTTGAGTTGATGAGGAAAAACTGAACCACTCCAGCACATTCTCAGACCTTTCCATAGGGTTAAGGTCAGGATTCTGAGGTGCCAATACATATGGGAAAATGATTGTGAAATTGTCAAATAATGAATGCCATTATTTGAGTCCCAATTTTATATCTGTACCATCATGGAAGAAAAAAAGTGCATTAATGTGATAACGTGCTCATTCAGTACATTCAGCTCATCAGCCGCTTGCTTTTATTGCCGCATTAATGTTGCTGAGCCTTGACCGGAAGAACTGGAGCAACAATAGCATGGAGATTACGTGCTGTGATCAAGTCTAAATGTACGCAAAAAAAAACAAACAAAAAAAAAAACATTCGAGTACAATGCTATTAATTTGGTTTGTTTTGTATAATTACGTTAATGAAGACAATTACAGTGGTACCTTGACTTACAAGTGTCTTTTATAACAAACTTTCCATGATATGAGCTTTGATCCCACCAAAAATCTGCTCCATCCAACCCGCAAAATTTTGATTTACGATCTCTGCTGGGGAAATGGCTTTTTCGTGACGATTAGCCTCGTATTCCTCCGTGCTCCGAGAACACCTTGTGCAGTGCTTCTCAATTATTTTCTTTGATGCCTTCTATTGAGGTTTTGCACATGACGTCACAGGGTCACGTGACTTATGTTTATCTGCCATATTGGACGGCATGATCCAGACAGCGCTCGTTCATTCAACATTGCTAAACATTTTAAAATAAGTCATAGTGGTTCAACATTACCCAACTGGATGTTGTTTGTCGATTACTAACTTCCCCAGAGTGATACAAAATAACCAGTGAATATGGTTATATCGTTGCGCTGTTGGCTGTCCAAATAGACAGGGAAGTAAAGCCTGCACTGTCATTTTATCGTTTTCCATCTAACCCGGGCAGAAAAGCCAAATGGATCGCAGTGGTAAATAGGAAAGACTGGAATTCTACTGAATACAGTAGAATATGCAGTGAACACTTTGTATCAGGTAAATATACATTATTAAGATACAGCTTTATTAATCTCACAATGGAGAAATTCACTGTTACAGGCTCTTGAGGTACCATCAGTAGGGGGTGCAAAAATAGATACAAATACAAACATACACACATACATATATATTATATAAGTAAATAAATAAATAGATACATAAATAATATAAATTAATAAACAATAAAAGAAAAGAATGGAGCAACTTTATAGACTGGCCTATATTAAAGTGTAATGTATCTGAGTGCAGAGTAGATGGGTTGATATGGTTCACAGTCAGTGGGGTAGATGTGGTTGATTAAAGTGCACGGGGTTTTTATTGCACATAACCGGTATTTTCACAGACAGTTACAAAGTGGCGTTGTACAGTCTGACAGCGGTGGGAATGAACGACCTGCGGTAGCGCTCCTTCCTGCACTGAGGATGCCTCAGTCGTCCACTGAAGGAGCTACTCAGCTTCTCTACAGTCTGGTGCAGTGGGTGAGAGCTGTTGACCAGGATGGATATTAGCTTTGCTACCATCCTCCTCTCACTCACCTCCTCCACAGAGTCCAGTGGGCAGCCGAGGACAGAGCTGGCCCTCCTGACCAGCTTGTTCAGTCTCTTTCTGTCTCGCTCTGTGCTGCCCGGGGCCCAGCAGATGGCAGCGTAGAGGATTGCAGAGGCTACCACAGAGTCATAAAAAGTCCTGAGCAGAGGTCTGCATACTCCGAAGGACCTGAGTCTCCTCAGAAGGTGGAGGCGACTCTGGCCCTTCTTGTACAGCGCGTTGGTGTTGTGGGACCAGTCCAGTTTATTGTTAAGGTGAACACCCAGGTACTTGAAACTGTCCACTGTCTCAATGTCCTGTCCCTGGATGTTCACTAGTAAGTGTGTGTGTGTGTGTGTGTGTGTGTGTGTGTGTGTGTGTGTTAGAGTGTGTGTGTTAAAATATGTGAATTTATACAACCATGATAAGCACTGATAAGTGTAATTTATTATCGCATAAGCGCTTGTTTGTGTCGGTCTATTTGGGAATAGAACACGCACCTTAGTCGTCTCTCTTCCTGGTTCCTGGCTCCCATTGTTGCATACAGCTTACAGAGCTGGCAACAAAATACTTGTAATTTTCCGTTGATTTGTAAGCTTTTAACTCTTTGCCACTAAATGGATATGGGCTGTGGACAAGATATGTACAAAGATCCAAGTAGGCAAAAGCAGGAAGGGAAGAATGGTCGCATTCTAACACATTCCTAAACACTGACTGCGGCATTACATATGGATCGGCAAGCCCCAGCTGCTTAATTTTACTCAAATACCCCGCCCTCTGGTCACCTGTCAGATGATTGACGTCTGACAATATTATAGTGTCATCGATTTTGCCTTCGACACTTTCGCATATTTTGCTTTCGCTGTTATTATCGGTTGTTGTTGAAGCCATGCTTAGTAAATCGTGTGTGTGTGTGTGTGTGTGTGTGTGCGAGTTCTGGATTACGCTTGCCGTCCAAAATGGCGCATGAAGGTATTCAGGTCATGTGACTGCAAAACCTCAATAGGAAGCAAAAAGACATTTCACCCAACCCAGTGCCCCACGTGTGACTATAAATAGTGTTTATTGCACCTCATTTGTTCAGTGTTTTTTTTTCCCTACCCCATCTGGAACACAGTGAGAGCGCCACTGCCACCTACTGTAGAGGATGCACAATTAAACTGAATTCTAAACCAGTATTGCAAAAAAGCATCTTCCCAGGGTCATATGCCCCCAGCCATTACACCGCACCCCACTATTTAAGAAGCATTGACCTTGAGGCAGCTCACCACGAGCCTTTCCTCGCTGACATTCGTTGCGTGCACATGCACAAAATTCTCCTCCTCCTCCTCCTCATTCTCTGTTACACACCCCCTCAGGCCTGCCACGTGGCATCTTTCTGCCCACGTGACATCGTCGTGCAGTCGATGATCAAAAGAGTTAGTTGACTTATTGTTTATTCTTCTTTTATTATTATTTATTATTAATTTTTATTAATGTTAATGTCCATGTATTATTATTATTACGAAATATTTATTGTTTATCTTTAATATATTAGTGGGGCCGGTGGTGTAGTGGTTAGGGTGCTGCGCTCATGATCAGGAGGTTGTGAGTTCGAATCCCACTGAGACCCTTACTGTGCTAAGACCCCTGGGCAACACCTCAACCACAAGTGTGCCTCTGTTCACCCAGCAGTATAAATGGGTACCAGTAAAATATACTGGGAAGGTAACCTGCGATGGACTAGTGTCCCATCCAGGGGGAGTTGAACTCCTGGTCGCTTCACGCTACGGAAACCGGGGATAAGCACCGGCCTGATGAGCCACTAGGCTCAGGTGTAAAAACCCAACATACTTACCTTTACCTTAATATATTAGGTCAAATATACGTGTTTGTGTCAGGTTATATGGGTTGGAACAGATTAATTGGTTTTCTTATTTCCTATTATGGGAATTCTTGTTTTATCTAGCAAACATTTTTACTTACGAGCTCGCCCTCGGAACGAATTAATTTCACAAGTCAAGATACCGCTGTACTTGTATGTTCAATTTTAGACTGATATTTATTTTTAGAAGAAGAAGGGTCATCACTGCATCAAAAATCACTGTCTGTCTTCCTTTCGGCTTTTCCCCCTTTTACTCAGGAGTCGCCACAGCGAATCATCTGATTCGCACGTTTGATTTAAAATTCTAAATTATTTCAGTTACTTTTCATTTTATGAATTTCTTCTTCTTTTCCTTTCGGTTGTTCCCTTCAGGGGTCGCCACAGTGAATCACCTGCCTCCATCTCACCCTGTCCTCTGCGTCGTCTTTTCTTATACCAACTACCTTTATGTCCTCCTTCACCACATCCATAATTATTCTTTTTGGTCTTCCTCTGGTCCTTCTGCCTGGTAGTTCCAACCTCAGCATCCTACTACCAATATACTCTCTATCCCTCCTCTCTACATGTCCAAACCATCTCAATCTAGCCTCTCTGACTTTGTCTCCAAAACCTCTTACATGTGTTGTCCCTCTGATGTACTCATTCCTGATCCTATCCATCCTCGTTACTCCCAAAGAGAAGCTCAACATCCCCAGGGTCACTGTTTCTAAACCATACAGCATCACTGGCCTCATCACCATCTTGTACACTTTTCCCTTCATTCTTGCCGATACCCTCCTATCACACATCACACCGGACACTTTTCTCCAACCATTCCAACCTGCCTGCACACGTGTCTTCACCTGTTTTCCACACTCTCCATTGCTCTGGATTGTTGAGCTGATTGTTTTATTTTATGAACATATATACTTAAAAATCTGCAATAGCCTGGCAAGCTGCCCAGGGTGTATGGTACCCTCACCCAGAGTCAGCTGAGATGGGGACCAGTATCCATGCAACCTAATACAAGTATGCCAAGCAATAAGCAAAAAATGTGAGTGTATGGCACCCCAATTACGAGAGAAAACGTCAAGATATGAGGCCTACCTCCAAATGCTATCACTAGGTGGCAGCAACTTGCAGCATTACTCAAGCCTATAAGCTTCCTTGCTCCATTTACGTGCACCACAGAGCTGAAGAAAGCAAGTGATAAATTTAAGAGTGAAAAGAAAACACACATGATGTCAATGGAAATCAAGCACAAAATCATAGAAAAAATATAAAATTAAAAAGTAAAAAAAAAACCATTAAAAAAAAAAAATAACAATAATAATAATGTTCCATAATGTTAAGTTTTTATAAATTTAATATAGGCTAAGTGTCTGTATTCTCAGTCTCCCTCCGCCTCCGATGGCCGCGGTCGTCTGTTTCCAAGGTAATATGCCATAAACAAAACCCCCACCAATTTGCTTCATTTTATTTTTTTGGGTTTTTTTAATTATTATTTACTAATGCATTGTTTTCAGAGTAATGATGAGAGTGAATTGCATCATATCTTCAGGAGAAGGAATGAAAATGAAAAAAAAAAAAAAAAACAAGCTTTATGGTGGAGAAATTGTTCATGATAGCTGTTATAACACAGTACCAGTCAAATGTCTAGACACACCCACCGATTCTAACTGAAGTATAATATTCTGTGAATAAAAGTTTAGTTCAAGAAGAAAAGTATAAAAAATTCAGTTTTGATGACTCACTGAGCTCAGTGCATAAATATTTCAGTGTCCTTTTTAACAGTGCTCCTGTGTTTTTGCTTCTTTCAATAAACTCACAGTGCAAAAAACTCCCAAAGATAAATGTAAATGATGATCATCAGATATTCAGGAGCTCTTCCAAAGTCCCTTCAGGCAAGTTGAAGTAATGCTTCAAAATCCCATGTCCTACACTACATAGTTAAAGTATTTGAGAACCAGACTCACTCCCCCATATCTGCTTCATGAACACCTTATTTTAGATTTCATTCTCTCTGTGGTGCTGTAAGAGCCTCAACTCTTCTAAGAAGGCTTTCTGCTTGTCCTTGGAGTCTGGCTGTGCGGATTTATGCTCATTCAACTACAAGAGCATTAATAAGGTCAAGTAAGGATGTTAGGCGAGGAGGCGTGGGATGCAGCTGGCATTTATTGTGGTGCAAAGGTGTTCAATGGGGTTGAGGTAAAACCTCTGTGCAGGAAATTCAAGTTCTAACCTTAACACAACCTGGTCTTCATAGCGTTTGATTTGTCCACAGGACTGGGGAAGGTTTGGGGTTCTTAATTCATTCAACCACTTTATTCTGGTATCCGGGTCATGTGAAGACTGGTACCTTTCTCAGCCAGCTCTGGGCTCACCAAACGACCGCATAGCCAACATACACACAGCCATTGAGTCCCATTCACACCTGGGGCAACATACCTGTGGTCTGTCGGAGAAAACCAGTATACTGGAAAGGAACCCATGCAAGCACGGAGAGAACATGCAAACTCTATATAGAAATGCCCTCACAGAACCCAAGACTCGATCTCAGGAGCTTCTTGTTGTGAGGTAGATGTGCTAACCACTACATTACCATGGCAATACCTAATTAGATAAATAAACACGTCATAAAAATCACATATAGTAAGAGCTTACTGCATGAAATTAGACCATACATGCCATAATAATGAACAACTTTGCTCTCCATGGCATTTCTCCTGCATGACAGGAACCTTTTGATTATCAGGAACATTCAGAACATTCTTCAGTTATTTAGCTCATCATTTTGGGACATTTGCGAAGCTGAGGCTGCTGCTGGAATCCTTTTTTTTTTTTTAAAGTTATATCCCTTTTTCATGGGTTATAGTTTCTCCATATACAGTTATATAATATTTCCGAATATTGTTTTTGTTGTTTTTTTTTTCTTTTCTTTTTTTTTTTATTTGGTCATTAGCCACATGGTGTGACAATATTCTGATGATTAGCAATGATTGATAACACAGTATATTTTTTATTGTAAATTTCATAACAACAGCAACACAAGCACTGTGCACAGAATTATGACAACTGTGTGACCCTGCTGTCTCTCTACAATCATCCCACACAGGCTAGTAGGAAAGCTGGCCTCTGACACCCTGAGTGTTTGTGCTGAGTGCTTCCCTCTAAGTAATTAGATCGATAAAAACTTCACTCATCCTGTCACAGAAGCAATAACAGGAGCTAAATCGCCTCACTGATGTTCAACATCATTAATGTGCCAGAATCCACTGCATAACTTAAAAATAGGTAATGCATCTGACACTCAGTGAGCTCAGTACCTTTTGGTGTGAAAATAATAATTGCAAGCTGAAAAACTAAAATACTGAAGTTATCTCATGTAACTACCATTAGATCATAAAGAAGCAGCCCTGTGGTAGAAAAAATAATAAGAAGAAGAATAGACCGCAGGGGTCCAGGCGCTGCTGCGGAATCGACAATTTCATAATATCAGAATCATAATTGGAATCAGAATACTTTATTGATCCAACAGAAGATTTTGAAAATATGCCAATATATAACTAGTTTGAAAGCTCCAACTTCAACATGCATCAAAAAAAAAAAAAAAAAAGATTGTGGTGGTCTAGTGGATAGGGTGCAGGATCGCTGATCCTAAGATTGGGGGTTCGAGTCCCCACAAGGCTGTCACTGTTTCCCCAGTGCAGCTAACTGGGTTATCAAAGCGGGCCATGTCTGTCACTGTCTATGGTGAGAGGCATGTAAAAGAACCATTGCTGACTTTCGTAAAGAGTAGCTGCAACGCCGTCAGTGTGTTTCTGTCCCTTGCTAAAGGGTTGTAGCAGGAAGGGCATCCGACGTAAAAACCTCTGCCAAATCAAACGTGCGAATCAGATGATTTGCTGTGGCGACTCCCGAGTAAAAGGGAAAAAGCCGAAAGGAAGAAATAAATATATATCTGAAAATCTAATACAGTGATACCTTGACTTATGAAATTATTCCGTTCAACCCCCCCCAAAACTCATATAACCTGACACAAACACATATATTTGACCTTATAATAAAGATAAACATGTAAAAACAATAAATATTTCATAATACTAATAATATTACATGTACATTCACATTAATAATAATAAATAATAAAAGAATAAACAATATGTCAACTAACTCTTCCGATCATTGACTGTGGCAAAGATGTCATGTGGGCAGGCATGAAGTGCTGCGTAACAGAGGAGGCGGAGAATTTTGTGCATGTGTACGCTACGAATGCCACCAAGAAAAGGCTCATGATGAGCTCCCACAAGGCTAGTGTTTCTCAAATAGTGGTCTGCGGTGTGTTGCCAGGGGGGGCACATATGACCCTGGGGAATTTGCTTTTTTTTGCCATACTGTACTAGAATTAAGTGTAATTGTCCATCCACTACAGTAGGTGGCAGTGGCGTCACTGCCGCCTACTGTACCGGATGCACAATTACACTAAATGGCAGTGAGCTGTGTTTCCTATGGTGTAGGGAAAAAGCACCAAACAAACGATATGAAGTGCAGTAAACACTATAGTTGCGTGTGGAGCCTTGCGGGGGGGGGTGTGTTTGTTTGTTTGGTTTTTTTCTTCCTATGGGGGGTATCACAGATAATAATTGAGAAGCACTGCACATGCCATTCTCAGAGTGGAATACACTAGGAAGAATACAAGGCTAATCACCCCCGGAAAGCCATTTCCTCAGCAAAGCTCATAAATCAAAATTGTGCTGGTTGGATGAGGGTCAGATTTTTGGTGGAATTCAAGCTCGTATCATGGAAAATTTATTATAAAAATATACTCGTAAGTCAAGGTACCACTGAACATACGTTTGCTTCTGTCACACTGAAGAGATAGTTAAGGATACTTACACACAAATTCAATCTAGCACTCATAGACAGTAAATAGTAAATGTCTGAAAATTAAAGTGTGATGGACAGATGGCTAGACAGATGGTCAATTACTCTAGCCCCCTAACTAACTAAAAAGAAAAAAGAGGAGAAATTGCGCCAACACACTAACAAGAATTTAGAATTTCATATTTGTATCCAATATAATATATATATTGCAAAGGATAATTGATAACGATCTGGCGAACTACCTAGCCCGTGTGATTGCACAGACAGAGCTCTCAGTGTTTGGTAGATCAAAGCTGGTCTGGAAGAACCTGGTTGAAAGATTAAGGACACCTGAAAATTGTATATCTGATACCTGTGCTTAGTGAATGACTCGTCTCAGGTTCATCCCTAGCCTATAGATGTAAACCTCCCTCAGCCATTGTTCAGTAAAGCGACAGCCACCTTCTTCACTGCTATAGTGCTATACACAACACGATATTCCCAATATGCAGTGAACCCTCACTTTTTGCAGCTAATGGGGACCAAGACCCTCCGTGAACACTGAATTTCTGAAAAGTAGGATCAACCCCCCAACCCCACCCCCCACTGATGTATACGTACATGTATATGTACATGTATATAGTATCAACAAATACATATTCAACACTATAAATGCATATCATACTTATTCAAAAATAATACGTAAAATGTAAATGAAATATAAATACACACAAATGTACACCCAGACGTGCGCATACATACAGACACGCGTGCGCGCGCGCACACACACACACACACACACACACACACACACACACACACACACACACACACACACACACACAGATGCACACCTCACATAAAAATGTAAGTAGTTTGTCGGGGGTTTTGGGTTATTTTGTTGTTTTGTTTTGTTTTGTTTTTTTGCACAATTGGCCTTGTTTTTCTGCATTTTCCTTAATTTTCCCCTTATTTTTCCTTAATTTCTTTATTTTTTATTTTTCAATGAATATTTTTGAAAAACCACAATGCACTGAAGCCTCGGGATCAGAAGCGCGAAGTAGTGAGGGATCACTGTATATCCTCATAGTCTTGCCACTTGTGCATGCCACACATTGGGGTGGAATGTGAGATGCACTTCTGTTTTGCAGGCCGCATACATAGCAAGTGTAGAGTACTTCTGAAGTACTTATGTGGTGCGTCACCAGTACAACGACTGTGCATCACACGTGCACCTAACTGCCATAAAAAAGCCCTAATAGTCATACTCCTGACAAGTTGGAGTACAAGTCCTGTATGTATTGCACAGTACTGTACATGTATTGATCAAAAGTCTCCACCACCAGTTTATCATATTCAGGCATGGTTTTACAACACTTCTCCCTAAACCAGTGATTCTCAAATAGTGGGGCACGCCGCCCCTGTGGGGGCACAGTGCGATGACAGGGGGGGCTCGTGTGACCCCAGGGAACATGTTTTTTTTTGTTGTTGTTTTTTTTTGCTGTATTAGGATAAAGTGTAATTGTATGTCCACTACAGCAGGTGGCAGTGGCTTCCTCACTGTCAGAGCGTGCCCAGAGGTAAAATAAGAAGTGAAGTTAATAAACCCACCATGGAAATTTTTAACAGGGACAGAAAAAGAGGTGGAGAGAGACAGAGACAGTGAGAGAAACAAAAGTCTCCAGGAAGCTAAATTGAGATGGTATGATGAAGCACTCGGCTTCACTGTGCTGCGGTGAGAAACGAGGAAAGACCACCGTGTTTACTGTGTCTGTTGGAAGTTGACTTATATTAGTATTTCTTCATGTTTTGTATTCCATAATGTTAATAAGGATTCATTATTTTAATAAGGATACAGTGTTATGCAAAGGATCACTTATAACAATTTTTAGACAAATAACACTATTTTGGGGGGGAACTGTTTTCCTCTTGTTGGGGGGGCGACAGAAAATCATTGAGAAGCACTGGGCTAAACTGACAGACGGTGGGTTGTGACTTAGGAATACTATTTGGAGTAAGAAGCATCAGGCTAACACATCTAAAGCTGCTGGCTCATACTACTGCCTTTGACAAAACATACTCAGTTCCCAGGGAACCAAAAATAATAATAATTATTATTATACATACAGTCGGCCCCTGACTTACAAAATTAATCCGTTCCAGGGCCTTTTTCATAACTCGGGAATTTCGTCAGTCGGGGTCGCATTTTACATGTTAAACGCTTGATTCATTCCAAGGCTCCAGTCTTTGGACTGGATAAACCCCATAAACCCTTTAAAATGATAAAGTACACCAATTTTGTATGAAATATGTGTTAAAAGTAAAATAAAATTATTTATTAAACCATTTAAACATTTTATTAACACACACACACACACATCTCTCTCTCTCTCACACACACACACACACACACACACACACACACACACACACACACACACACACACACACAGAAAAACATACGCATTACATGTGTATTGTATACACATTAAATGTTTATTGTAGCGCTGCGGGCCACATCCACAAGATGTGGAATTCAAAGCGTGAATCTGCTTGACAGATCGGAGGTCAAAACTCAACTTTAACTTGACTCCTTGAGGGATCGGAATTCCAGATGAGCTCAAATGCGCCCACATTTATTAAACACTTCTTGAATTAAACAACTTAAAAAACTAAACTAAAAACTAAAGAGTTAAGTCTCTCTCTCTCTCTCTCTCTCTCTCTCTCTCTCTCTCTCTCTCTGCTATAAGGTCTTCCTTTGGTTCTGCGTCATCCCTCCTAGCCAATGGGAGGCCAGCGGGGCGGGATGTTGAGAGACAGCCAATGAGAGCGCAACTCACGCATTGTGTGAAATTTTGATTGGCGCATTTGAATTTTGAATTTCTTTTCATAAGAGGGGTTGTTTTCTTATCCCAGGGACGAAAACGTAGGAAAATGTTTTTCATAACCTGGGAATTTCGTACCCATGGGGGTTTCATAAGTAGGGGGCCGATTGTGTGCTGTGTGTATATGTGTGTGTGTGTGTGTGTGTATGTATGTATATATATATATATATATATATATATATATATATATATATATATATATATATATATATATATATATATATATATATATATATATATATATATATATATATGTGTGTGTGTGTATGTATATATATATATATATATATATATATATATATATATATATATATATATATATATATATATATATATATATATATATATATATATATATATATATATATATATATATATATATATATATATTTTTTTTTTTTCCCCAGAGCTGAAGCAACTCAGATAATCAAACCACAACTAGTAAAGAAATATTTAATCAATTCGTCAAATAATAGATTGCTTTTCATTTTTCTTGGCAGCCTTATAAAGATTACTAATGTGGGTTGAGGGGGGGGGGAATCCACTTTTTGTGAAATATCTTCATATCACATTGAAGAAATTCAACCTTCCATCCATCCACAAAGTCAGTGGTGTCAAACTCATACCACAAAGGGCCGTGTGACTGCAGGTTTTCGTTTCATCCAAGCAGCAGCACCCCTGACTCGGCTCATTTAATCAGCTGATCTGAGTCTTCAGGTCAATATGTGTGCTCTGTACAGAAACTAACCAATCAACTGCCCGAAGACTCTGTTCAGTTGATTAAATGAGCCGAGGCGGGTGTGCTGCTGCCTGGTTGAAACCAAAGCCTGCAGTTACACGGCTCTTTGTGACATGAGTTTGATACACTTGCACTAAGTCATTTAATCTAGTCAGGCTTGAAGGAACACTGGCACCTATTCTTGCACCCAAGCATTCA
>CM045731.1:10682500-10755000 GCA_024760905.1 Plotosus lineatus | reverse complement strand
GGACAAAATATATTAGCAGCTGGAGGCAGATAATATTTTCAAAGACCGTCTTATCTCCATAATGAAGATTTTCTCCCAGCAGCACTATGCCTGCATGCCAATTAAATGTGAAGAACAGTTGGTGTCTAACTTCTTTGGCTTCTTTCTCTACCCCTGCACCAACAATCTTCTTTTCCTTTCAGTTGTTCCCTTCAGGGGTCGCCACAGCGAATCATCTGCCTCCATCTTCATGGAAGTCATATTAATAATTGGGATGTTTGATTTGGCTTAGGTTTTTATGTTGGAAGCTCTTCCTGACAATCGTTTAGCAAGGGACAGAAACTCGTTGACGGCTATGCAGCTACTCTTTACGAATATCAGTAATGGTTCTTTTACATGAACCTCACACCATAGACCAGTGGTTCTTAACCTTCTTGGACATTCTGAACCCCACCAGTTTCATATGCTTATTCACCGAACATGAATCGTGCATTAACATCACTGTGTTCAAAGAACAAAACCAATACAATGCATGAACTCACAACAAATTACATACCTTTTCACAATGACATGATTTTTTTTTTTTTTTTAAATACTACCACATGGAAATGGGTTTAATTTTTAACCTGCAACTACTTGAGCCAATATGTCTTTGGCCATGTCCTCTATTCTGTCGCTGATGGTGTCATTTGAAAGAATTTGGCATAATTTAACTTCGGCCGCTTTTCCCAGCATTAGATTCGCCATCTTCAACACAACTGGTTTTATGAGTGTTTCACCAATGGTGTGTGGTTTGCCTTGCTTTCTGATCAGGAAAGCAACTTCATACGACGCTGTGAGGATCGTTTTATTGATGGGTACAAAGCCGAGAGCAGGCAGAGTAGCCTTTTCATCAAAATGGCTCTCTTCACCTTGAATTCAGCAGGGGTTGTATTCCCATCTCCATGCAGGGTAAGGAAGTGTTCCTTTTGCTTTGCTGGTACTAGACTAGAATTGTGAGGCGCTCTACCGAATGTAGGCGCTTGTCGCAAGTGACGTATGGTGCTTGTGAGATAAAGCGCGGCTTATCAGGACTTCCGATCTTTCAAGTGAGCAAGTGAAGGTTGAGTACTAAACAAGTATTCAACGCGCACTTGAAAGATTCGAAGTCCGAATAAGCTATGCTTTGTCTCACAAGCACCAAACGTCACTTGCGACAAGCGCCTACATTCGGTAGAGCGCCTCACAATTGCTTAACATGCATTGCAAATCATGCAGATAGGATGCTGACTCCCATCACGTTCCGTTATATATGTGAATCCATGTTGTACATATTTGTCCGACCGCTTTCTTTTTTTGCTCAACATAGTAGCCTATGGATTAAAACATTTAAGAAAGAAATCACACAACGTACCATCATAACAGTCACAAGTCGACTACTGAGCACACCAAATTTCCTGCAGCACAGATTGGCCAAGCAATGTAGCGTGATCACCTGCAGCCAATGAGGGCCAAGCGGGGCGTGTAATCATGAATATGAGTCGGGTGTGTGTCTTGACCTCTGCCGAACCCCTAAGACTGACTTACCGAACCCAGAGGGTTCGATCGAACCCAGATTAAGAACCACCGCTATAGACAGTGAGAGACATGGCCGGCCTTTGATAACCCAGTTAGCTGCACTGGGGGGGACAGTGACAACCTTGTGGAAAGTGGGACTCGAACCCCCAACCTTGGGATCAGTGATCTACCACTTTTTATCACCAGGTCACCACTGCCCTGACCTCTGCACCAACACTGAAAAATTGTAAATACTTCAGCTTTAAACATGCAAAGTAATGTTTTATGTTTTCAAATCAAGAAGAAATAGGAGGAGGAGGACAAAGAAAATTAAAGTACAGAGTCAATCTCACTCTCTCACTCGTCTGCCGAGATACTCAGTCCCATTAGACTCACTGGGAGTCCGATGCGCATCTCAGCTGTCATTGTGCACACACACACACACACACACACACACACACACACAAGCAATTTGGAAAAGCTAATTAGCCTAATGTTCATATCTTTAGACTGGGAGGAAACCAGAGTACCCATACAAGGAGAATGTGCAAACTCCACACAAAAAACCTCAAGTCCAGGATTCTTGCTCTGAGGCGAACATGCTAAATTATTTATGTGTAAGTAGATTGCATTTTAATCTTCAACCCTTTTAATTGAAATGTTCTCCTTTTTCTTGTTTTTGTTTTTGGGGAAAAAAAAAAAAAAAAAAGAGAGCAGTTTCAGACGATCTGTCCTTTACAGGGCCTAGCCCGCATCTCACCTAAAATTTACTTGGTTTGATTGGCTCTGGCTTCCCCCATGACCCTGGTAAATAACTGGTATAGATACTATATAAATGGGTGTCGAGATGTGATCATGTGACATGCTGACATGTGCATATTTGGCACAAAAATTCGAAACAACAATGAACATGTCCATTTTTGAAAAAAAAAGAAAAAAAAATGCAACAAGGGAGTGAGTTGCTAGGAACTAACACTAAAGTCTTACACACCACTCACATTTCAGGGAAAATAAATTAAGCCTGTGGAAGCCAAGATGCATAACAAGCTCATTGCATAACAGTCATCATGCTGCTTCACATGGGTGCTTCAGGGAGGGTGGAGGGTGGGGGGTTAACAATAATAAAAAGAGGATGAAAAAACAACAGTAACAATGAACACAATCACAACAGAAGAAATAGGAAGGAATAAATAGAAAGCATGCAAGAAACCTTAGAGCCATCTTCTTCTTTTCCTTTCGGCTTTTCCCTTCAGGGGTTGCCACAGCGAATCATCTGCCTCCATCTCACCCTATCCTCTGCATCTTTTTCTCTTACACCAACTGCCTTCATGTCCTCCTTCACCACGAGCCATCTTAGTGCAGAACTGTTGTTTAAAATACATAAATAAATAAGCTATATATTTTATAAGATCTCAAGTGCAAATGAGCTTGAGAAAAAAATAACAATGACCTGAGCTTGTTAATCAAAATTTCAAAAGCTTTAAAGTGGAAAGACAGGAGTAGGACCTGGGCATGACTAATATACACTGAACCAGGGATATCCAAAACCACGATGACTGAGACCCACTCGTCTGGTCCCTTTGTCCCGATAAACTTCATCAGTTTCTGGGTGGAGTTTTCATGTTCTCCTCGCACTTGTATTGGTTTCCTCCAAGGTACTCCAGTTTCCTCCCCCAGTCCAAATACGTGCATAGTATCCCTAGGTGCGAGTGTGAATGGTTGTATGAGTGTTGGCCCTACAATGGCCTAGCGAGCCACCCAGTGTGTACCCCACCCTCACCCAGAGTCGACCTGGATGGCCGCCAGCCTCCCTGCGAGCCAAATTAGGCTGAAACAGTTTTGAAATTAAGTTAATGAATGATGATTGCAGAACAGGTGAACATCCCTCAGTCTTGTGCAAAGATAAAATGATGCTTTGTCGTTCATCTGGGTATCAATAATCTGGAGTGGCTGCTTTACGCTGGGGGTGAGAAAGCAAGCTTAAGTTAGAGCACCCTCAACAGACTGAGTGCTGCATAACATTTCAAAAGCAAGAGCAAACATCAGCTGCATAATATGTAATGGAAATAAAATAACCCCACAGTAACAATAAAAAAGATCTTTTTGTCTCAGGATGTTTACAGTGGTTATATATACTGTGCGAGTTTGAGTGGTGGTATATGAGCTTCTGTTTCATTAGAAATACAATGAAGCCTCACTTTCCGCGGTTAATGGGGACCAAGACCCTTTGTGAACACTGAATTTCCGCGAAGTAGGATTGACAACCCCCCTGACTGACGTGTATATGTATGCGTATCTGTATATAATATCAATAAATACATATTCAAAGCTATAAATGCTTATAATAACAATTTAACATAAAAAAATAATGCATAAGTTGGAAAGAAAATATAAACACACACACACACACACACACACACAAACACAGACACACAGATGCGCGTACCCACACTCAGATGTGTATCTCACGTAAAAATGTAAGTAGTTTTATTGGAAGGTTTTGGGTTGTTTTTTGTTTTTTTTCTATATATGGCTTAACTTTTTCATTGTTTCCTTAATTTCCTTCCTTTTGATGTTTGAATATTTTTGAAAAACTTGAGATGCACTGAAGCTCGACTAAGCGAGGGATCACTGTAACCAATTTTATTTATTGCTGCCCATCGACATCAGCATTAACTCCGGCACGGGTATAGAACAACTATCCAGGTTATGTTCCATGCCCATTGACTCAGGTCTGTCTGTCTGTCTTCCTTTCGGCTTTTCCCCTTTTACTCCGGAGTCGCCACAGCGAATCATCTGATTCGCACATTTGACTTGGCAGAGGTTTTTACGTCGGATGCCCTTCCTGTCACGACCGTTTTTAGCAAGGGACACTTTTTTTAGCAAGGGACAGAAACACGCTGATGACTTTGCAGCGACTCTTTACGAAAGTCAGCAATGGTTCTTTGACATGCCTCTCACCACAGACAGTGAGAGACATGGCCCACCTTTGATAACCCAGTTAGGTGCACTGGGGGGGACAGTGACAACCTTGTGGAGAGTGGGACTCAAACCGCCAACCTTTGGATCAGCAATCCAGCACCCTATACCACGAGACAACCACTGCCCACTCCCATTGACTCAGGAGATCTGGTATTAATCACAGCAGTTCTGTGCATCACAGATGGACAGTCCACACTCTCATGCACTCATTTGCCAAACTGCTTAAGCTCAATACTTGTAGGGTTGTGGTAATCTCAGCCAACACTGGGCTGAGGGCAAGATACAGCCTGAAAAGCTCTTTAGCCCATTGCAGGGCAAATACACAGAACCACTCATACACAGGTCAACTTAGAACAGAATGTAGAGCAGCTAATTAGCATGTTTTTTGACTGGGAAGGAAATCAGAGTACTTGGAGAAAGCACAGGGAGAACATGCAACCAAGACAGAAAACCACCGGAGTCAAACTCACAATGGACAGTGAGAGACATGGCTGGCCTTTGATAACTCAATTAGCTTCAATTGGGAAGGGGGGGGCAGTGACAACCTTGTGGAAGTTGGAACTCCAACCCCAAACTGTTGGCCCAACACCAGATCTCGTCCGGGATATGAACCCAGGACCTTTCACACCCAGAGTGAGAATCATACCTCGAGACCAATGAGCTGGTGCAAGCCAGCTATCTATATATAAGCTGTAGCAGTGGTTTTCAACCTTTAGTAGCATTCGGCAAATCAGTTCGGTTCAGTTCCGATCACCGCCAGCTATCTATATACGAGCTGGAGAAGCGGTTTTCAGCCTTTAGTAATCATACCCCGAGACCAACGAGCTGGCTCTGGACAGCTGACCATTCACAGGGATCCCTCACTTTCTATGGTTAGTTCGACAGCGATCCCCACGTGAATATCGAAAGCCGCTAAATTTTCGAGATTTGCTGCAGGATGCTTCGATAGAGACCTTAAGCTCATCCACAGTGTTGGGTCTGGTGTCTCTCAACTTTCTCTTCACAATATCCCACAGATTCTCTTAGGGATTCAGGTCACGAGAGTTGGCAGGCCAACTGAGCACAGTAATACCATGGTCTGTAAACCATTTTCCAGTGGTTTTGGCACTTTGAGCGAGTGCCAGATCGTGCTGAAAAATGAAATCTTTATCTCCATAAAGCTTTTCAGCAGATGGAAGCATGAAGTGCGCCAAAATCTCCTGATCGCTACCCTCATTGGCCCTGCCCTTGATAAAACACAGTGGACCAACACCAGCAGCTGACATGGCTCCCCAGACCATCACTGACTGTGGGTACTTGACACTGGACTTCAGACATTTTGGCATTTCCTTCTCCCCAGTCTTCCTCCAGACTCTGGCGCCTTGATTTCCGAATGACATGCAAAATTTGCTTTCCTCCGAAAAAAGTACTTTGGACCGCTGAGCAACAGCCCAGTACTGCTTTTCTGTAACCCAGGTCAGGCGCTTCTGCCACTGTTTCTGGTTCAAAAGTGGCTTGACCTGGGGAATGCGGCACCTGTAGCCCAGTCCACTGCTTCCACAGGCCCCCCAAGGTCTGGAATCGGCCCTTCTCCACAATCTTCTTCAGGGTCCGGTCACCTCTTCTGGTTGTGCAGCGTTTTCTGCCACGCTTTTTCCTTCCCACAGACGTCCCACTGAGGTGCCTTGATACAGCACTCTGGGAACAGCCTATTCGCTCAGAGATTTCTTTCTGTGTCTTACCCTCTCGCTTGAGGGTGTGAATGATGGCCTTGTGGACAGCAGTCAGGTCGGCAGTCTTACTTACCCATGATTGCGGTTCTGAGGAATGAACCAGGCTGGGAGTTTTTAAAAGCCTCAAGAATCTTACGTTAATAGCTCGTTTAGAGTACCTTTTCATCATATGCTAATTTTTGAGCGAGGAATTTTGGGGTTTCATGAGCTGCATGCCAAAATCATCAGTATTAAAACAGTAAAAGACCTGAAACATTTCAGTTGGTGTGCAATGAATCTAAAATATATGAAAGTCGAATGTTTATCAGTACATTACAGAAAATAATGAACTTTATCACAATATGCTAATTTTTTGAGAAGGACTCGTACACTGAAGGCTTTGCAGCCTACTTTTGTCAAAGGTCTGCAAGGGCTCTTTTCCATGAGCCTCTCGCCATCGACAGTGAGAGACATGGTCCGTCTGTGATCACCAAATTTGCTGCACTGGGGAGGAAATTGACAACCTTGTGGACAGTGGGACTCGAACCCCAAACTCTTGGATGAGTGATCCAGCTGACGTTACCGGCAGGCTCCCACTGCCCAAAATCAGGACTCGTCCGGGATTTGAGTCCGGGACCTCTCACACCCAAAGTAATGAATCATGCCCCTAGACCAACGAGCCTGCTTTAGCCAGCAATCTATATATTCGCTGCAGCAGCGGTTTTCGAGATTGAGGAGAAATCGGCACATCAGTTCAGTTCCTCAAACCGCTTCACCCGAATTAGGGTCGGAGAAGGGGGTGGCGGTTGGCACCGACCCAGCCGAGAGCAGAGCACAGCCCGCCACAAGGCGTATCGAAAGTCAGCAATGGTTCTTTTCCATGAGCCTCTCACCATTTACAGTGAGAGACATGGCTGTCCTTTGAGAATCCACTGAGATGTACTGGGGGGGCAGTGGCACTTTTGTGGAGAGTGGGACTGGAAACCCAAATTCTTGGATTTGTGATCCAGCTCACATTACCACCAAGCTCCCGCTGCCCAAAACTTGGGCTCGTCCGGGATTTGAACCCAGGACCTCTCACACCCGAAGCGAGAATCATACCCCTAGACCAACGAGCCGGCTCTGGCCAACAATCTATATACTAGCTGTCGCAGCGGTTTTCAACCTTTCGTAGCATGAGGCAAATCCGTTCAGTTCAGTTCAGTTCCTATCACCGCTTGATGCTTATTAGGGTCACGAAGAGGCTGGCGCCTATCCCAGCTCACTCCGGGCAAAAGCAAAGTACACCCTGGACAGCTCATCAAGCCATCGCAGGGTGGAAATCTGCTGACAGCTTTGCAGCCTCCTTTTGTCAAGGGTCTGCACCAAGGGCTCTTTTCCATGAGCCTCTCGCCATCGATCGTGAGAGACATGGTCCGTCTTTGATCACCAAATTTGCTGCACTGGGGAGGACAGTGGGACACGAACCCCAAACTCTTGCAGGAGTGATCCAGCTGACATTGCCACCAGGCTCGCACTGCCCAAAATCAGGGCTCGTCCGGGATTTGAACCCGGGACCGCTCACACCCAAAGCGAGAATCATACCCCTAGACCAACGAGCCTGCTCGGGACAGCTGACCGTTTACAGGTATCCCTCTCTTTCTATGGTTAATTGGGCCCGAGATCCCCACGTGAATATCAAAAGCCGCTAAATTCTCGAAATCCGCTACACGAAATATTTATCCTCTGTGAGGCGCTTCACTGGAAGTCGGCACGTGTCACAAGTGACACACGAAGCGTGGCTTATCCGGACTTCCGATCTTTCAAGTGAGCAAGTGATGGTTGAGTCCTCAACAACTATTCAACGTGCATTTGCTCACTTGAAAGATCGGAAGTCCGAGTAAGAAATGCTTCGCCTCACAAGCTCTGTGTATCACTTGTGACAAGTGCCTGCTTTTGGTTGAGCGCGTCACATCTTTTTGAAAAACCCGCGATGCACTAAAGCCTCAAGAACTGAAGCTCGAAGTAGCGAGGGATCACTGTATCACTGTCACCATTTTTATTTATTTATTTATTTATTGCTGCCCATCGACATCAGCGTCAACTCAGGCACAGGTGCATCACAACTGTCCAGGTGATGTTCCATGCCCATTGGTCGAGACTCAGGAGCTCTGCTATTAATCACAGCAGTTCTGTACATCAAAGACATACAGTCCGTCATCTGATGCACTCATTTGCCAAACTGCTTCATCTTAAGACTTGTAGGATTGCAAGGAGGCTGGTGGTCATCTCAGCGAACACTGGGCTGAGGGCGAGATACAGCCTGGAAAGCTCTCCAGCCCATTGCAGTGCAAATACACAGAACCACTCACACTCAGGTCAACACTGAGGGTCAATTTAGAACAGCTAATTAGCCTCATGTGCATGATTTTGGACTGGGGAGGAAACCAGAGTACTTGGAAAAAGCCCACACAAGCACAGGGAGAACATGCAAGCTTGATACAGAACCACCAGAGTCAAACTCACCATGGACAGTGAGAGACATGGCCAGCCTTTGACAACCAAAATCGCTTCAATGGTGGGGGGGCAGTGACAACCTTGTGGAGAGTTGGAATCGAACCCCAAACTCTTGGATCAGTGATCCAGCTGACATGACCACCAGGCTAGCACTGCCCAAAACAAGGGCTCGTCCGGGATTTGAGCCCGGGACCTCTCGCACCCTAAGCAAGAATCATACCCCTAGACCAACGAGCCAGCTCCGGCCAGTTATCTATATATTAGCTCTGGAAGCGGTTTTCAACCTTTAGTAGCATTCGGCAACTCAGTTCAGTTCAGTTCACCATTTGATCTTTATTCGGGTCACGGGGAGGCTGGAGCCAATCCCAGCACACTTCGGGCGAGGGGAGAGTACACCCTGGACAGCCTGTCAGGCCATCGCACGATGGAAATACTAATCCTTCTAAAAAAAATTAGCATATTGTGATAAAGTTCATTATTTTCTGAAATGCACTGATAAAAATTTAACTTTCATATATTTTAGATTCATTGCACACCAACTGAAATATTTCAGGTCTTTTATTGTTATAATACTCATGATTTTGGCATACAGCTCATGAAAACCCAAAATTCCTCTCAAAAAATTAGCATATTTCATCTGACCAAGAAAAAAAAAAAATAGTGTTTTTAATACAAAAAAAGTCAAGCTTCAAATAATTATAGTCAGTTATGCACTCAATACTTGGTCGGGAATCCTTTTGCTGAAATGACTGCTTCAATGCGGCGTGGCATGGAGGCAATCAGCCTGTGGCACTGCTGAGGTGTTATGGAGGCCCAGGATGCTTCGATAGAGACCTTAAGCTCATCCACAGTGTTGGGTCTGGTGTCTCTCAACTTTCTCTTCACAATATCCCACAGATTCTCTTAGGGATTCAGGTCACGAGAGTTGGCAGGCCAACTGAGCACAGTAATACCATGGTCTGTAAACCATTTTCCAGTGGTTTTGGCACTTTGAGCGAGTGCCAGATCGTGCTGAAAAATGAAATCTTTATCTCCATAAAGCTTTTCAGCAGATGGAAGCATGAAGTGCGCCAAAATCTCCTGATCGCTACCCTCATTGGCCCTGCCCTTGATAAAACACAGTGGACCAACACCAGCAGCTGACATGGCTCCCCAGACCATCACTGACTGTGGGTACTTGACACTGGACTTCAGACATTTTGGCATTTCCTTCTCCCCAGTCTTCCTCCAGACTCTGGCGCCTTGATTTCCGAATGACATGCAAAATTTGCTTTCCTCCGAAAAAAGTACTTTGGACCGCTGAGCAACAGCCCAGTACTGCTTTTCTGTAACCCAGGTCAGGCGCTTCTGCCACTGTTTCTGGTTCAAAAGTGGCTTGACCTGGGGAATGCGGCACCTGTAGCCCAGTCCACTGCTTCCACAGGCCCCCCAAGGTCTGGAATCGGCCCTTCTCCACAATCTTCTTCAGGGTCCGGTCACCTCTTCTGGTTGTGCAGCGTTTTCTGCCACGCTTTTTCCTTCCCACAGACGTCCCACTGAGGTGCCTTGATACAGCACTCTGGGAACAGCCTATTCGCTCAGAGATTTCTTTCTGTGTCTTACCCTCTCGCTTGAGGGTGTGAATGATGGCCTTGTGGACAGCAGTCAGGTCGGCAGTCTTACTTACCCATGATTGCGGTTCTGAGGAATGAACCAGGCTGGGAGTTTTTAAAAGCCTCAAGAATCTTACGTTAATAGCTCGTTTAGAGTACCTTTTCATCATATGCTAATTTTTGAGAGAGGAATTTTGGGGTTTCATGAGCTGCATGCCAAAATCATCAGTATTAAAACAGTAAAAGACCTGAAACATTTCAGTTGGTGTGCAATGAATCTAAAATATATGAAAGTCGAATGTTTATCAGTACATTACAGAAAATAATGAACTTTATCACAATATGCTAATTTTTTGAGAAGGACTCGTACACTGAAGGCTTTGCAGCCTACTTTTGTCAAAGGTCTGCAAGGGCTCTTTTCCATGAGCCTCTCGCCATCGACAGTGAGAGACATGGTCCGTCTGTGATCACCAAATTTGCTGCACTGGGGAGGAAATTGACAACCTTGTGGACAGTGGGACTCGAACCCCAAACTCTTGGATGAGTGATCCAGCTGACGTTACCGGCAGGCTCCCACTGCCCAAAATCAGGACTCGTCCGGGATTTGAGTCCGGGACCTCTCACACCCAAAGTAACGAATCATGCCCCTAGACCAACGAGCCTGCTTTAGCCAGCAATCTATATATTCGCTGCAGCAGCGGTTTTCGAGATTGAGGAGAAATCGGCACATCAGTTCAGTTCCTCAAACCGCTTCACCCGAATTAGGGTCGGAGAAGGGGGTGGCGGTTGGCACCGACCCAGCCGAGAGCAGAGCACAGCCCGCCACAAGGCGTATCGAAAGTCAGCAATGGTTCTTTTCCATGAGCCTCTCACCATTTACAGTGAGAGACATGGCTGTCCTTTGAGAATCCACTGAGATGTACTGGGGGGGCAGTGGCACTTTTGTGGAGAGTGGGACTGGAAACCCAAATTCTTGGATTTGTGATCCAGCTCACATTACCACCAAGCTCCGCTGCCCAAAACTCGGGCTCGTCCGGGATTTGAACCCAGGACCTCTCACACCCGAAGCGAGAATCATACCCCTAGACCAACGAGCCGGCTCTGGCCAACAATCTATATACTAGCTGTCGCAGCGGTTTTCAACCTTTCGTAGCATGAGGCAAATCCGTTCAGTTCAGTTCAGTTCCTATCACCGCTTGATGCTTATTAGGGTCACGAAGAGGCTGGCGCCTATCCCAGCTCACTCCGGGCAAAAGCAAAGTACACCCTGGACAGCTCATCAAGCCATCGCAGGGTGGAAATCTGCTGACAGCTTTGCAGCCTCCTTTTGTCAAGGGTCTGCACCAAGGGCTCTTTTCCATGAGCCTCTCGCCATCGATCGTGAGAGACATGGTCCGTCTTTGATCACCAAATTTGCTGCACTGGGGAGGACAGTGGGACACGAACCCCAAACTCTTGCAGGAGTGATCCAGCTGACATTGCCACCAGGCTCGCACTGCCCAAAATCAGGGCTCGTCCGGGATTTGAACCCGGGACCGCTCACACCCAAAGCAAGAATCATACCCCTAGACCAACGAGCCTGCTCGGGACAGCTGACCGTTTACAGGTATCCCTCTCTTTCTATGGTTAATTGGGCCCGAGATCCCCACGTGAATATCAAAAGCCGCTAAATTCTCGAAATCCGCTACACGAAATATTTATCCTCTGTGAGGCGCTTCACTGGAAGTCGGCACGTGTCACAAGTGACACACGAAGCGTGGCTTATCCGGACTTCCGATCTTTCAAGTGAGCAAGTGATGGTTGAGTCCTCAACAACTATTCAACGTGCATTTGCTCACTTGAAAGATCGGAAGTCCGAGTAAGAAATGCTTCGCCTCACAAGCTCTGTGTATCACTTGTGACAAGTGCCTGCTTTTGGTTGAGCGCGTCACATCTTTTTGAAAAACCCGCGATGCACTAAAGCCTCAAGAACTGAAGCTCGAAGTAGCGAGGGATCACTGTATCACTGTCACCATTTTTATTTATTTATTTATTTATTGCTGCCCATCGACATCAGCGTCAACTCAGGCACAGGTGCATCACAACTGTCCAGGTGATGTTCCATGCCCATTGGTCGAGACTCAGGAGCTCTGCTATTAATCACAGCAGTTCTGTACATCAAAGACATACAGTCCGTCATCTGATGCACTCATTTGCCAAACTGCTTCATCTTAAGACTTGTAGGATTGCAAGGAGGCTGGTGGTCATCTCAGCGAACACTGGGCTGAGGGCGAGATACAGCCTGGAAAGCTCTCCAGCCCATTGCAGTGCAAATACACAGAACCACTCACACTCAGGTCAACACTGAGGGTCAATTTAGAACAGCTAATTAGCCTCATGTGCATGATTTTGGACTGGGGAGGAAACCAGAGTACTTGGAAAAAGCCCACACAAGCACAGGGAGAACATGCAAGCTTGATACAGAACCACCAGAGTCAAACTCACCATGGACAGTGAGAGACATGGCCAGCCTTTGACAACCAAAATCGCTTCAATGGTGGGGGGGCAGTGACAACCTTGTGGAGAGTTGGAATCGAACCCCAAACTCTTGGATCAGTGATCCAGCTGACATGACCACCAGGCTAGCACTGCCCAAAACAAGGGCTCGTCCGGGATTTGAGCCCGGGACCTCTCGCACCCTAAGCAAGAATCATACCCCTAGACCAACGAGCCAGCTCCGGCCAGTTATCTATATATTAGCTCTAGAAGCGGTTTTCAACCTTTAGTAGCATTCGGCAACTCAGTTCAGTTCAGTTCACCATTTGATCTTTATTCGGGTCACGGGGAGGCTGGAGCCAATCCCAGCACACTTCGGGCGAGGGGAGAGTACACCCTGGACAGCCTGTCAGGCCATCGCACGATGGAAATACTAATCCTTCTAAAAAAAATTAGCATATTGTGATAAAGTTCATTATTTTCTGAAATGCACTGATAAAAATTTAACTTTCATATATTTTAGATTCATTGCACACCAACTGAAATATTTCAGGTCTTTTATTGTTATAATACTCATGATTTTGGCATACAGCTCATGAAAACCCAAAATTCCTCTCAAAAAATTAGCATATTTCATCTGACCAAGAAAAAAAAAAAAAGTGTTTTTAATACAAAAAAAGTCAAGCTTCAAATAATTATAGTCAGTTATGCACTCAATACTTGGTCGGGAATCCTTTTGCTGAAATGACTGCTTCAATGCGGCGTGGCATGGAGGCAATCAGCCTGTGGCACTGCTGAGGTGTTATGGAGGCCCAGGATGCTTCGATAGAGACCTTAAGCTCATCCACAGTGTTGGGTCTGGTGTCTCTCAACTTTCTCTTCACAATATCCCACAGATTCTCTTAGGGATTCAGGTCACGAGAGTTGGCAGGCCAACTGAGCACAGTAATACCATGGTCTGTAAACCATTTTCCAGTGGTTTTGGCACTTTGAGCAAGTGCCAGATCGTGCTGAAAAATGAAATCTTTATCTCCATAAAGCTTTTCAGCAGATGGAAGCATGAAGTGCGCCAAAATCTCCTGATCGCTACCCTCATTGGCCCTGCCCTTGATAAAACACAGTGGACCAACACCAGCAGCTGACATGGCTCCCCAGACCATCACTGACTGTGGGTACTTGACACTGGACTTCAGACATTTTGGCATTTCCTTCTCCCCAGTCTTCCTCCAGACTCTGGCGCCTTGATTTCGAATGACATGCAAAATTTGCTTTCCTCCGAAAAAGTACTTTGGACCGCTGAGCAACAGCCCAGTACTGCTTTTCTGTAACCCAGGTCAGGCGCTTCTGCCACTGTTTCTGGTTCAAAAGTGGCTTGACCTGGGAATGCGGCACCTGTAGCCCAGTCCACTGCTTCCACAGGCCCCCCAAGGTCTGGAATCGGCCCTTCTCCACAATCTTCTTCAGGGTCCGGTCACCTCTTCTGGTTGTGCAGCGTTTTCTGCCACGCTTTTTCCTTCCCACAGACGTCCCACTGAGGTGCCTTGATACAGCACTCTGGGAACAGCCTATTCGCTCAGAGATTTCTTTCTGTGTCTTACCCTCTCGCTTGAGGGTGTGAATGATGGCCTTGTGGACAGCAGTCAGGTCGGCAGTCTTACTTACCCATGATTGCGGTTCTGAGGAATGAACCAGGCTGGGAGTTTTTAAAAGCCTCAAGAATCTTACGTTAATAGCTCGTTTAGAGTACCTTTTCATCATATGCTAATTTTTGAGAGAGGAATTTTGGGGTTTCATGAGCTGCATGCCAAAATCATCAGTATTAAAACAGTAAAAGACCTGAAACATTTCAGTTGGTGTGCAATGAATCTAAAATATATGAAAGTCGAATGTTTATCAGTACATTACAGAAAATAATGAACTTTATCACAATATGCTAATTTTTGAGAAGGACTCGTACACTGAAGGCTTTGCAGCCTACTTTTGTCAAAGGTCTGCAAGGGCTCTTTTCCATGAGCCTCTCGCCATCGACAGTGAGAGACATGGTCCGTCTGTGATCACCAAATTTGCTGCACTGGGGAGGAAATTGACAACCTTGTGGACAGTGGGACTCGAACCCCAAACTCTTGGATGAGTGATCCAGCTGACGTTACCGGCAGGCTCCCACTGCCCAAAATCAGGACTCGTCCGGGATTTGAGTCCGGGACCTCTCACACCCAAAGTAACGAATCATGCCCCTAGACCAACAAGCCTGCTTTAGCCAGCAATCTATATATTCGCTGCAGCAGCGGTTTTCGAGATTGAGGAGAAATCGGCACATCAGTTCAGTTCCTCAAACCGCTTCACCCGAATTAGGGTCGGAGAAGGGGGTGGCGGTTGGCACCGACCCAGCCGAGAGCAGAGCACAGCCCGCCACAAGGCGTATCGAAAGTCAGCAATGGTTCTTTTCCATGAGCCTCTCACCATTTACAGTGAGAGACATGGCTGTCCTTTGAGAATCCACTGAGATGTACTGGGGGGGGCAGTGGCACTTTTGTGGAGAGTGGGACTGGAAACCCAAATTCTTGGATTTGTGATCCAGCTCACATTACCACCAAGCTCCCGCTGCCCAAAACTCGGGCTCGTCCGGGATTTGAACCCAGGACCTCTCACACCCGAAGCGAGAATCATACCCCTAGACCAACGAGCCGGCTCTGGCCAACAATCTATATACTAGCTGTCGCAGCGGTTTTCAACCTTTCGTAGCATGAGGCAAATCCGTTCAGTTCAGTTCAGTTCCTATCACCGCTTGATGCTTATTAGGGTCACGAAGAGGCTGGCGCCTATCCCAGCTCACTCCGGGCAAAAGCAAAGTACACCCTGGACAGCTCATCAAGCCATCGCAGGGTGGAAATCTGCTGACAGCTTTGCAGCCTCCTTTTGTCAAGGGTCTGCACCAAGGGCTCTTTTCCATGAGCCTCTCGCCATCGATCGTGAGAGACATGGTCCGTCTTTGATCACCAAATTTGCTGCACTGGGGAGGACAGTGGGACCACGAACCCCAAACTCTTGCAGGAGTGATCCAGCTGACATTGCCACCAGGCTCGCACTGCCCAAAATCAGGGCTCGTCCGGGATTTGAACCGGGACCTCTCACACCCAAAGCAAGAATCATACCCTAGACCAACGAGCCTGCTCGGGACAGCTGACCGTTTACAGGTATCCCTCTCTTTCTATGGTTAATTGGGCCGAGATCCCCACGTGAATATCAAAAGCCGCTAAATTCTCGAAATCCGCTACACGAAATATTTATCCTCTGTGAGGCACTTCACTGGAAGTCGGCACGTGTCACAAGTGACACACGAAGCGTGGCTTATCCGGACTTCCGATCTTTCAAGTGAGCAAGTGATGGTTGAGTCCTCAACAACTATTCAACGTGCATTTGCTCACTTGAAAGATCGGAAGTCCGAGTAAGAAATGCTTCGCCTCACAAGCTCTGTGTATCACTTGTGACAAGTGCCTGCTTTTGATTGAGCGCGTCACATCTTTTTGAAAAACCCGCGATGCACTAAAGCCTCAAGAACTGAAGCTCGAAGTAGCGAGGGATCACTGTATCACTGTCACCATTTTTATTTATTTATTTATTTATTGCTGCCCATCGACATCAGCGTCAACTCAGGCACAGGTGCATCACAACTGTCCAGGTGATGTTCCATGCCCATTGGTCGAGACTCAGGAGCTCTGCTATTAATCACAGCAGTTCTGTACATCAAAGACATACAGTCCGTCATCTGATGCACTCATTTGCCAAACTGCTTCATCTTAAGACTTGTAGGATTGCAAGGAGGCTGGTGGTCATCTCAGCGAACACTGGGCTGAGGGCGAGATACAGCCTGGAAAGCTCTCCAGCCCATTGCAGTGCAAATACACAGAACCACTCACACTCAGGTCAACACTGAGGGTCAATTTAGAACAGCTAATTAGCCTCATGTGCATGATTTTGGACTGGGGAGGAAACCAGAGTACTTGGAAAAAGCCCACACAAGCACAGGGAGAACATGCAAGCTTGATACAGAACCACCAGAGTCAAACTCACCATGGACAGTGAGAGACATGGCCAGCCTTTGACAACCAAAATCGCTTCAATGGTGGGGGGGCAGTGACAACCTTGTGGAGAGTTGGAATCGAACCCAAAACTCTTGGATCAGTGATCCAGCTGACATGACCACCAGGCTAGCACTGCCCAAAACAAGGGCTCGTCCGGGATTTGAGCCCGGGACCTCTCGCACCCTAAGCAAGAATCATACCCCTAGACCAACGAGCCAGCTCCGGCCAGTTATCTATATATTAGCTCTAGAAGCAGTTTTCAACCTTTAGTAGCATTCGGCAACTCAGTTCAGTTCAGTTCACCATTTGATCTTTATTCGGGTCACGGGGAGGCTGGAGCCAATCCCAGCACACTTCGGGCGAGGGGAGAGTACACCCTGGACAGCCTGTCAGGCCATCGCACGATGGAAATACTAATCCTTCTAAAAAAAATTAGCATATTGTGATAAAGTTCATTATTTTCTGAAATGCACTGATAAAAATTTAACTTTCATATATTTTAGATTCATTGCACACCAACTGAAATATTTCAGGTCTTTTATTGTTATAATACTCATGATTTTGGCATACAGCTCATGAAAACCCAAAATTCCTCTCAAAAAAATTAGCATATTTCATCTGACCAAGAAAAAAAAAAATAGTGTTTTTAATACAAAAAAAGTCAAGCTTCAAATAATTATAGTCAGTTATGCACTTAATACTTGGTCGGGAATCCTTTTGCTGAAATGACTGCTTCAATGCGGCGTGGCATGGAGGCAATCAGCCTGTGGCACTGCTGAGGTGTTATGGAGGCCCAGGATGCTTCGATAGAGACCTTAAGCTCATCCACAGTGTTGGGTCTGGTGTCTCTCAACTTTCTCTTCACAATATCCCACAGATTCTCTTAGGGATTCAGGTCACGAGAGTTGGCAGGCCAACTGAGCACAGTAATACCATGGTCTGTAAACCATTTTCCAGTGGTTTTGGCACTTTGAGCAAGTGCCAGATCGTGCTGAAAAATGAAATCTTTATCTCCATAAAGCTTTTCAGCAGATGGAAGCATGAAGTGCGCCAAAATCTCCTGATCGCTACCCTCATTGGCCCTGCCCTTGATAAAACACAGTGGACCAACACCAGCAGCTGACATGGCTCCCCAGACCATCACTGACTGTGGGTACTTGACACTGGACTTCAGACATTTTGGCATTTCCTTCTCCCCAGTCTTCCTCCAGACTCTGGCGCCTTGATTTCCGAATGACATGCAAAATTTGCTTTCCTCCGAAAAAAGTACTTTGGACCGCTGAGCAACAGCCCAGTACTGCTTTTCTGTAACCCAGGTCAGGCGCTTCTGCCACTGTTTCTGGTTCAAAAGTGGCTTGACCTGGGGAATGCGGCACCTGTAGCCCAGTCCACTGCTTCCACAGGCCCCCCAAGGTCTGGAATCGGCCCTTCTCCACAATCTTCTTCAGGGTCCGGTCACCTCTTCTGGTTGTGCAGCGTTTTCTGCCACGCTTTTTCCTTCCCACAGACGTCCCACTGAGGTGCCTTGATACAGCACTCTGGGAACAGCCTATTCGCTCAGAGATTTCTTTCTGTGTCTTACCCTCTCGCTTGAGGGTGTGAATGATGGCCTTGTGGACAGCAGTCAGGTCGGCAGTCTTACTTACCCATGATTGCGGTTCTGAGGAATGAACCAGGCTGGGAGTTTTTAAAAGCCTCAAGAATCTTACGTTAATAGCTCGTTTAGAGTACCTTTTCATCATATGCTAATTTTTTGAGAGAGGAATTTTGGGGTTTCATGAGCTGCATGCCAAAATCATCAGTATTAAAACAGTAAAAGACCTGAAACATTTCAGTTGGTGTGCAATGAATCTAAAATATATGAAAGTCGAATGTTTATCAGTACATTACAGAAAATAATGAACTTTATCACAATATGCTAATTTTTTGAGAAGGACTCGTACACTGAAGGCTTTGCAGCCTACTTTTGTCAAAGGTCTGCAAGGGCTCTTTTCCATGAGCCTCTCGCCATCGACAGTGAGAGACATGGTCCGTCTGTGATCACCAAATTTGCTGCACTGGGGAGGAAATTGACAACCTTGTGGACAGTGGGACTCGAACCCCAAACTCTTGGATGAGTGATCCAGCTGACGTTACCGGCAGGCTCCCACTGCCCAAAATCAGGACTCGTCCGGGATTTGAGTCCGGGACCTCTCACACCCAAAGTAACGAATCATGCCCCTAGACCAACGAGCCTGCTTTAGCCAGCAATCTATATATTCGCTGCAGCAGCAGTTTTCGAGATTGAGGAGAAATCGGCACATCAGTTCAGTTCCTCAAACCGCTTCACCCGAATTAGGGTCGGAGAAGGGGGTGGCGGTTGGCACCGACCCAGCCGAGAGCAGAGCACAGCCCGCCACAAGGCGTATCGAAAGTCAGCAATGGTTCTTTTCCATGAGCCTCTCACCATTTACAGTGAGAGACATGGCTGTCCTTTGAGAATCCACTGAGATGTACTGGGGGGGCAGTGGCACTTTTGTGGAGAGTGGGACTGGAACCCCAAATTCTTGGATTTGTGATCCAGCTCACATTACCACCAAGCTCCCGCTGCCCAAAACTCGGGCTCGTCCGGGATTTGAACCCAGGACCTCTCACACCCGAAGCGAGAATCATACCCCTAGACCAACGAGCCAGCTCAGGCCAACAATCTATATACTAGCTGTCGCAGCGGTTTTCAACCTTTAGTAGCATGAGGCAAATCCGTTCAGTTCAGTTCAGTTCCTATCACCGCTTGATGCTTATTAGGGTCACGGAGAGGCTGGCACCTATCCCAGCTCACTCCGGGCAAAAGCAAAGTACACCCTGGACAGCTCATCAAGCCATCGCAGGGTGGAAATCTGCTGACAGCTTTGCAGCCTCCTTTGGTCAAGGGTCTGCACCAAGGGCTCTTTTCCATGAGTCTCTCGCCATCGATCGTGAGAGACATGGTCCGTCTTTGATCACCAAATTTGCTGCACTGGGGAGGACAGTGGGACACGAACCCCAAACTCTTGCAGGAGTGATCCAGCTGACATTGCCACCAGGCTCGCACTGCCCAAAATCAGGGCTCGTCCGGGATTTGAACCCGGGACCTCTCACACCCAAAGCAAGAATCATACCCCTAGACCAACGAGCCTGCTCGGGACAGCTGACCGTTTACAGGTATCCCTCTCTTTCTATGGTTAATTGGGCCCGAGATCCCCACGTGAATATCAAAAGCCGCTAAATTCTCGAAATCCGCTACACGAAATATTTATCCTCTGTGAGGCGCTTCACTGGAAGTCGGCACGTGTCACAAGTGACACACGAAGTGTGGCTTATCCGGACTGCCGATCTTTCAAGTGATCAAGTGATGGTTGAGTACTCAACAACTATTCAACGTGCATTTGCTCACGTGAAAGATCGGAAGTCTGAGTAAGAAATGCTTCGCCTCACAAGCTCTGTGTATCACTTGTGACAAGTGCCTGCTTTTGGTTGAGCGCGTCACATCTTTTTGAAAAACCCGCGATGCACTAAAGCCTCAAGAACTGAAGCTCGAAGTAGCGAGGGATCACTGTATCACTGTCACCATTTTTATTTATTTATTTATTTATTGCTGCCCATCGACATCAGCGTCAACTCAGGCACAGGTGCATCACAACTGTCCAGGTGATGTTCCATGCCCATTGGTCGAGACTCAGGAGCTCTGCTATTAATCACAGCAGTTCTGTACATCAAAGACATACAGTCCGTCATCTGATGCACTCATTTGCCAAACTGCTTCATCTTAAGACTTGTAGGATTGCAAGGAGGCTGGTGGTCATCTCAGCGAACACTGGGCTGAGGGCGAGATATAGCCTGGAAAGCTCTCCAGCCCATTGCAGGGCAAATACACAGAACCACTCACACTCAGGTCAACACTGAGGGTCAATTTAGAACAGCTAATTAGCCTCATGTGCATGATTTTGGACTGGGGAGGAAACCAGAGTACTTGGAAAAAGCCCACACAAGCACAGGGAGAACATGCAAGCTTGATACAGAACCACCAGAGTCAAACTCACCATGGACAGTGAGAGACATGGCCAGCCTTTGACAACCAAAATCGCTTCAATGGTGGGGGGGCAGTGACAACCTTGTGGAGAGTTGGAATCGAACCCAAAACTCTTGGATCAGTGATCCAGCTGACATGACCACCAGGCTAGCACTGCCCAAAACAAGGGCTCGTCCGGGATTTGAGCCCAGGACCTCTCGCACCCTAAGCAAGAATCATACCCCTAGACCAACAAGCCAGCTCTGGCCAGTTATCTATATATTAGCTCTAGAAGCGGTTTTCAACCTTTAGTAGCATTCGGCAACTAATGCAGCCGTGAGGGGGGGGCACAAACCAGTGTCTCTCCCTCACGCCGGTCCCAAGCCCGGATAAATGCAGAGGGTTGCGTCAGGAAGGGCATCCGGCGTAAAACAAATGCCAAATAAACTATGCGAATCACAAGAAAGAATGACATACCGGATCGGTCGAGGCCCGGGTTAACAACGACCGCCATCAGTGCCGTCAACCAACAAGGTGCTGATGGAAATTGGACTACTGTTGGTCGAAGACGTCGAAGAAGGAGAGGCGGGAGGCGTGTCCGTTGCCAGAGAGAGAAGAGGAAAGGCATGAGTCTAGGACTGAAAGTAGGGACTTTGAATATTGGAACTATGACAGGAAAAGGTAGAGAGCTGGCTGACATGATGCAGAGGAGGAAGGTGGACATACTGTGTGTTCAGGAGACCAGGTGGAAAGGTCGCAAGGCTAGAAGCATAGGAGCAGGGTTTAAGCTGTTTTATCACGGTGTGGATGGGAAGAGAAATGGAGTCGGAGTCATCTTGAAGGAGGAGTTTGCCAGGAATGTTCTAGAAGTGAAAAGAGTGTCAGACAGAGTGATGAGTCTCAAGTTAGAAATTAAAGGTGTGATGGTTAATGTTGTTAGTGCTTATGCCCCACAGACAGGATGTGAGCGAGAAGAGAAGGAGAGATTCTGGAGGGAGTTAGATGAAGTGATGCAGAGTACCCCCAGAGGTGAAAGAGTGGTCATTGGGGCAGACTTCAATGGACATGTTGGTGCAGGAAACAGAGGGGACGAGGAAGTGATGGGTAGGTTTGGTATCCAGGACAGGAACGCATGAAGGACAGATGTTGGTAGATTTTGCAAAAGGATGGAAATGGCCGTCGTGAATACTTTCTTCCAGAAGAGAGAGGAGCATAGGGTGACTTATAAAAGTGGAGGTAGGAGCACACAGGTAGACTACATCTTGTGCAGGCGATGTAATTTAAAGGAAGTCAGTGACTGCAAAGTAGTAGCGGGTGAGAGTGTTGCCAAACAGCATAGGATGGTGGTGTGCAGGATGATGCTGATGGTGAGGAAGGTGAAGAAGGCAAAGGCAGAGCAGAAGACAAAGTGGTGGAAGTTGAAAAAGGAAGAGTGTCGGGTTGTCTTCAAGGAGGAGTTGAAACAGGCTTTGGGTGGTCAGGAAGTGCTTCCAGATGACTGGACAACTACAGCGAATGTGATCAGGGAGACAGGTAGGAGAATACTTGGTGTGTCATCTGGAAGGAAAGTAGATAAGGAGACTTGGTGGTGGAATGAGGAAGTGCAGGAGTGTGTACAAAGGAAGAGATTAGCTAAGAAGAAGTGGGACATTGACAAAACCGAAGAGAGTAAACAGGGGTACAGGGAGACACAGCGTAAGGCAAAGGTAGCAGTGTCAAAGGCCAAACAGAGCGCTGCTTTGATGACTTGTATGCTCGGCTGGAAAGTAAGGAGGAGAAAATGATTTATACAGGTTGGCACAGCAGAGAAATAGAGATGGGAAGGATGTGCAGCAAGTTAGATTGATAAAGGACAGAGAGGGAAATGTATTGACTGATAACAGAAGTGTGCTGGGAAGATGGAAAGAGTACTTTGAAGAGCTGATGAATGAGGAAAATGAGAGAGAGAAAAGAGTAGAAGAGGTGACTGTTGAGGACCAGGAAGTAGCAAAGATTAGTAAGGGTGAAGTGAGGAGGGCATTGAAGAGGATGAAGAATGGAAAGGCAGTTGGTCCTGATGACATACCGGTGGAGGTATGGAAGTGTCTAGGAGAGGTAGCAGTAGATTTTCTGACAAGAACATTTAACAAGGTCTTAGAGAGTGAGAGGATGCCAGAGGAATGGAGGAGAAGTGTGCTGGTGCCCATTTTTAAGAACAAGGGAGACGTGCAGAGTTGTGGCAACTACAGAGGGATAAAGTTGATGAGCCATACGATGAAGATATGGGAAAGAATAGTGGAAGCTAGACTAAGGGCAGAAGTCAGCATTTGTGAACAACAGTTTGGTTTCATGCCCAGAAAGAGCACCACAGATGCAGTGTTTGCCTTGAGGATGTTAATGGAGAAGTACAGAGAAGGTCAGACGGAGCTGCATTGTGCCTTTGTGGATCTGGAGAAAGCATATGACAGGGTGCCGAGAGAAGAACTGTGGTATTGCATGAGGAAGTCTGGAGTGGCAGAGAAGTATGTTAGAGTGGTGCAGGACATGTATGAGAGATGTAAGACAGTGGTGAGGTGTGCTGTCGGTGTGACAGAAGAGTTCAAGGTGGAGGTGGGACTGCATCAAGGGTCAGCTCTCAGCCCCTTCTTGTTCGCTATGGTGATGGACAGGCTGACAGACGAGGTTAGACAAGATTCCCCATGGACTATGATGTTTGCAGATGACATTGTAATCTGTAGTGAGAGCAGAGACCAAGTGCAGGAAAATCTAGAGAGGTGGAGGTATGCCCTGGAAAGGAGGGGAATGAAGATTAGCCTCAGTAAGACAGAATACATGTGCATGAATGCCAAGGACCAAAGAGGAACGGTGAGATTACAGGGAGCAGAGATAAGAAAGGTGGAGGATTTTAAGTACTTAGGCTCAACAATCCAGAGCAATGGAGAGTGTGGAAAAGAGGTCAAGAAGCGTGTGCAGGCAGGTTGGAATGGTTGGAGAAAAGTGTCCGGTGTGATGTGTGATAGGAGGGTATCGGCAAAAATGAAAGGAAAAGTGTACAAAACGGTGTTGAGGCCAACGATGCTGTATGGGTTAGAAACAGTGGCACTGGGGAAAAGACAGGAGGCAGAGTTGGAGGTAGCAGAGATGAAAATGTTGAGGTTCTCTTTGGGAGTAACGAGGATGGATAGGATTAGGAATGAGCACGTCAGAGGGACAGCACATGTAAGACGTTTTGGAGACAAAGTCAGAGAGGCTAGATTGAGATGGTTTGGACATGTACAGAGGAGGGATAGTGAGTATATTGGTAATAGGATGCTGAGGCTGGAACTACCAGGCAAAAGGCCTAGAGGAAGACCAAAGAGACGATTCATGGATGTGGTAAAGGAGGACATGAAGGTCGTTGGTGTAAGAGAAGAAGATGCAAAGGATAGGGTGAGATGGAGGCAGATGATTCGCTGTGGCGACCCCTGAAGGGAAAAGCCGAAAGGAAAAGAAGAAGAGTAGCATTCGGCAACTCAGTTCAGTTCAGTTCACCATTTGATCTTTATTCAGGTCACGGGGAGGCTGGAGCCAATCCCAGCACACTTCGGGCGAGGGGAGAGTACACCCTGGACAGCCTGTCAGGCCATCGCACGATGGAAATACTAATCCTTCTAAAAAAAATTAGCATATTGTGATAAAGTTCATTATTTTCTGAAATGCACTGATAAAAATTTAACTTTCATATATTTTAGATTCATTGCACACCAACTGAAATATTTCAGGTCTTTTATTGTTATAATACTCATGATTTTGGCATACAGCTCATGAAAACCCAAAATTCCTCTCAAAAAAATTAGCATATTTCATCTGACCAAGAAAAAAAAAAATAGTGTTTTTAATACAAAAAAAGTCAAGCTTCAAATAATTATAGTCAGTTATGCACTCAATACTTGGTCGGGAATCCTTTTGCTGAAATGACTGCTTCAATGCGGCGTGGAATGGAGGCAATCAGCCTGTGGCACTGCTGAGGTGTTATGGAGGCCCAGGATGCTTCGATAGAGACCTTAAGCTCATCCACAGTGTTGGGTCTGGTGTCTCTCAACTTTCTCTTCACAATATCCCACAGATTCTCTTAGGATTCAGGTCACGAGAGTTGGCAGGCCAACTGAGCACAGTAATACCATGGTCTGTAAACCATTTTCCAGTGGTTTTGGCACTTTGAGCAAGTGCCAGATCGTGCTGAAAAATGAAATCTTTATCTCCATAAAGCTTTTCAGCAGATGGAAGCATGAAGTGCGCCAAAATCTCCTGATCGCTACCCTCATTGGCCCTGCCCTTGATAAAACACAGTGGACCAACACCAGCAGCTGACATGGCTCCCCAGACCATCACTGACTGTGGGTACTTGACACTGGACTTCAGACATTTTGGCATTTCCTTCTCCCCAGTCTTCCTCCAGACTCTGGCGCCTTGATTTCGAATGACATGCAAAATTTGCTTTCCTCCGAAAAAAGTACTTTGGACTGCTGAGCAACAGCCCAGTACTGCTTTTCTGTAACCCAGGTCAGGCGCTTCTGCCACTGTTTCTGGTTCAAAAGTGGCTTGACCTGGGGAATGCGGCACCTGTAGCCCAGTCCACTGCTTCCACAGGCCCCCCAAGGTCTGGAATCGGCCCTTCTCCACAATCTTCTTCAGGGTCCGGTCACCTCTTCTGGTTGTGCAGCGTTTTCTGCCACGCTTTTTCCTTCCCACAGACGTCCCACTGAGGTGCCTTGATACAGCACTCTGGGAACAGCCTATTCGCTCAGAGATTTCTTTCTGTGTCTTACCCTCTCGCTTGAGGGTGTGAATGATGGCCTTGTGGACAGCAGTCAGGTCGGCAGTCTTACTTACCCATGATTGCGGTTCTGAGGAATGAACCAGGCTGGGAGTTTTTAAAAGCCTCAAGAATCTTACGTTAATAGCTCGTTTAGAGTACCTTTTCATCATATGCTAATTTTTGAGAGAGGAATTTTGGGGTTTCATGAGCTGCATGCCAAAATCATCAGTATTAAAACAGTAAAAGACCTGAAACATTTCAGTTGGTGTGCAATGAATCTAAAATATATGAAAGTCGAATGTTTATCAGTACATTACAGAAAATAATGAACTTTATCACAATATGCTAATTTTTTGAGAAGGACTCGTACACTGAAGGCTTTGCAGCCTACTTTTGTCAAAGGTCTGCAAGGGCTCTTTTCCATGAGCCTCTCGCCATCGACAGTGAGAGACATGGTCCGTCTGTGATCACCAAATTTGCTGCACTGGGAAGGAAATTGACAACCTTGTGGACAGTGGGACTCGAACCCCAAACTCTTGGATGAGTGATCCAGCTGACGTTACCGGCAGGCTCCCACTGCCCAAAATCAGGACTCGTCCGGGACCTCTCACACCCAAAGTAACGAATCATGCCCCTAGACCAACGAGCCTGCTTTAGCCAGCAATCTATATATTCGCTGCAGCAGCGGTTTTCGAGATTGAGGAGAAATCGGCACATCAGTTCAGTTCCTCAAACCGCTTCACCCGAATTAGGGTCAGAGAAGGGGGTGGCGGTTGGCACCGACCCAGCCGAGAGCAGAGCACAGCCCGCCACAAGGCGTATCGAAAGTCAGCAATGGTTCTTTTCCATGAGCCTCTCACCATTTACAGTGAGAGACATGGCTGTCCTTTGAGAATCCACTGAGATGTACTGGGGGGGCAGTGGCACTTTTGTGGAGAGTGGGACTGGAACCCCAAATTCTTGGATTTGTGATCCAGCTCACATTACCACCAAGCTCCCGCTGCCCAAAACTCGGGCTCGTCCGGGATTTGAACCCAGGACCTCTCACACCCGAAGCGAGAATCATACCCCTAGACCAACGAGCCGGCTCAGGCCAACAATCTATATACTAGCTGTCGCAGCGGTTTTCAACCTTTAGTAGCATGAGGCAAATCCGTTCAGTTCAGTTCCTATCACCGCTTGATGCTTATTAGGGTCACGGAGAGGCTGGCACCTATCCCAGCTCACTCCGGGCAAAAGCAAAGTACACCCTGGACAGCTCATCAAGCCATCGCAGGGTGGAAATCTGCTGACAGCTTTGCAGCCTCCTTTTGTCAAGGGTCTGCACCAAGGGCTCTTTTCCATGAGTCTCTCGCCATCGATCGTGAGAGACATGGTCCGTCTTTGATCACCAAATTTGCTGCACTGGGGAGGACAGTGGGACACGAACCCCAAACTCTTGCAGGAGTGATCCAGCTGACATTGCCACCAGGCTCGCACTGCCCAAAATCAGGGCTCGTCCGGGATTTGAACCCGGGACCTCTCACACCCAAAGCAAGAATCATACCCCTAGACCAACGAGCCTGCTCGGGACAGCTGACCGCTTACAGGTATCCCTCTCTTTCTATGGTTAATTGGGCCCGAGATCCCCACCTGAATATCAAAAGCCCCTAAATTCTCGAAATCCGCTACACGAAATATTTATCCTCTGCGAGGCGCGTCACTGGAAGTCGGCACGTGGCACAAGTGACACACGGCGTGGCTTATCCAGGACTTCCGATCTTTCAAGTGAGCAAGTGATGGTTGAGTACTCAACAACTATTCAACGTGCATTTGCTCACGTGAAAGATCGGAAGTCTGAGTAAGAAATGCTTCGCCTCACAAGCTCTGTGTATCACTTGTGACAAGTGCCTGCTTTTGGTTGAGCGCCACATCTTTTTGAAAACCCGCGATGCACTAAAGCCTCAAGAACTGAAGCTCAAGTAGCGAGGGATCACTGTATCACTGTCACCATTTTTATTTATTTATTTATTTATTGCTGCCCACCGACATCAGAGCCAACTCAGGCACAGGTGCATCACAACTGTCCAGGTGATGTTCCATGCCCATTGGTCGAGACTCAGGAGCTCTGCTATTAATCACAGCAGTTCTGTACATCAAAGACATACAGTCCGTCATCTGATGCACTCATTTGCCAAACTGCTTCATCTTAAGACTTGTAGGATTGCAAGGAGGCTGGTGGTCATCTCCAGCGAACACTGGGCTGAGGGCGAGATACAGCCTGGAAAGCTCTCCAGCCCATTGCAGTGCAAATACACAGAACCACTCACACTCAGGTCAACACTGAGGGTCAATTTAGAACAGCTAATTAGCCTCATGTGCATGATTTTGGACTGGGGAGGAAACCAGAGTACTTGGAAAAAGCCTACACAAGCACAGGGAGAACATGCAAGCTTGATACAGAACCACCAGAGTCAAACTCACCATGGACAGTGAGAGACATGGCCAGCCTTTGACAACCAAAATCGCTTCAATGGTGGGGGGGCAGTGACAACCTTGTGGAGAGTTGGAATCGAACCCAAAACTCTTGGATCAGTGATCCAGCTGACATGACCACCAGGCTAGCACTGCCCAAAACAAGGGCTCGTCCGGGATTTGAGCCCGGGACCTCTCGCACCCTAAGCAAGAATCATACCCCTAGACCAACGAGCCAGCTCCGGCCAGTTATCTATATATTAGCTCTAGAAGCAGTTTTCAACCTTTAGTAGCATTCGGCAACTCAGTTCAGTTCAGTTCACCATTTGATCTTTATTCGGGTCACGGGGAGGCTGGAGCCAATCCCAGCACACTTCGGGCGAGGAGAGTACACCCTGGACAGCCTGTCAGGCCATCGCACGATGGAAATACTAATCCTTCTAAAAAAAATTAGCATATTGTGATAAAGTTCATTATTTTCTGAAATGCACTGATAAAAATTTAACTTTCATATATTTTAGATTCATTGCACACCAACTGAAATATTTCAGGTCTTTTATTGTTATAATACTCATGATTTTGGCATACAGCTCATGAAAACCCAAAATTCCTCTAAAAAATTAGCATATTTCATCTGACCAAGAAAAAAAATAGTGTTTTTAATACAAAAAGTCAAGCTTCAAATAATTATAGTCAGTTATGCACTCAATACTTGGTCGGGAATCCTTTTGCTGAAATGACTGCTTCAATGCGGCGTGGCATGGAGGCAAATCAGCCTGTGGCACTGCTGAGGTGTTATGGAGGCCCAGGATGCTTCGATAGAGACCTTAAGCTCATCCACAGTGTTGGGTCTGGTGTCTCTCAACTTTCTCTTCACAATATCCCACAGATTCTCTTAGGGATTCAGGGTCACGAGAGTTGGCAGGCCAACTGAGCACAGTAATACCATGGTCTGTAAACCATTTTCCAGTGGTTTTGGCACTTTGAGCAAGTGCCAGATCGTGCTGAAAATGAAATCTTTATCTCCATAAAGCTTTTCAGCAGATGGAAGCATGAAGTGCGCCAAAATCTCCTGATCGCTACCCTCATTGGCCCTGCCCTTGATAAAACACAGTGGACCAACACCAGCAGCTGACATGGCTCCCCAGACCATCACTGACTGTGGGTACTTGACACTGGACTTCAGACATTTTGGCATTTCCTTCTCCCCAGTCTTCCTCCAGACTCTGGCGCCTTGATTTCCGAATGACATGCAAAATTTGCTTTCCTCCGAAAAAAGTACTTTGGACCGCTGAGCAACAGCCCAGTACTGCTTTTCTGTAACCCAGGTCAGGCGCTTCTGCCACTGTTTCTGGTTCAAAAGTGGCTTGACCTGGGGAATGCGGCACCTGTAGCCCAGTCCACTGCTTCCACAGGCCCCCCAAGGTCTGGAATCGGCCCTTCTCCACAATCTTCTTCAGGGTCCGGTCACCTCTTCTGGTTGTGCAGCGTTTTCTGCCACGCTTTTTCCTTCCCACAGACGTCCCACTGAGGTGCCTTGATACAGCACTCTGGGAACAGCCTATTCGCTCAGAGATTTCTTTCTGTGTCTTACCCTCTCGCTTGAGGGTGTGAATGATGGCCTTGTGGACAGCAGTCAGGTCGGCAGTCTTACTTACCCATGATTGCGGTTCTGAGGAATGAACCAGGCTGGGAGTTTTTAAAAGCCTCAAGAATCTTACGTTAATAGCTCGTTTAGAGTACCTTTTCATCATATGCTAATTTTTTGAGAGAGGAATTTTGGGGTTTCATGAGCTGCATGCCAAAATCATCAGTATTAAAACAGTAAAAGACCTGAAACATTTCAGTTGGTGTGCAATGAATCTAAAATATATGAAAGTCGAATGTTTATCAGTACATTACAGAAAATAATGAACTTTATCACAATATGCTAATTTTTTGAGAAGGACTCGTACACTGAAGGCTTTGCAGCCTACTTTTGTCAAAGGTCTGCAAGGGCTCTTTTCCATGAGCCTCTCGCCATCGACAGTGAGAGACATGGTCCGGTTGTGATCACCAAATTTGCTGCACTGGGGAGGAAATTGACAACCTTGTGGACAGTGGGACTCGAACCCCAAACTCTTGGATGAGTGATCCAGCTGACGTTACCGGCAGGCTCCCACTGCCCAAAATCAGGACTCGTCCGGGATTTGAGTCCGGGACCTCTCACACCCAAAGTAACGAATCATGCCCCTAGACCAACGAGCCTGCTTTAGCCAGCAATCTATATATTCGCTGCAGCAGCGGTTTTCGAGATTGAGGAGAAATCGGCACATCAGTTCAGTTCCTCAAACCGCTTCACCCGAATTAGGGTCGGAGAAGGGGGTGGCGGTTGGCACCGACTCCAGCCGAGAGCAGAGCACAGCCCGCCACAAGGCGTATCGAAAGTCAGCAATGGTTCTTTTCCATGAGCCTCTCACCATTTACAGTGAGAGACATGGCTGTCCTTTGAGAATCCACTGAGATGTACTGGGGGGGCAGTGGCACTTTTGTGGAGAGTGGGACTGGAAACCCAAATTCTTGGATTTGTGATCCAGCTCACATTACCACCAAGCTCCCGCTGCCCAAAACTTGGGCTCGTCCGGGATTTGAACCCAGGACCTCTCACACCCGAAGCGAGAATCATACCCCTAGACCAACGAGCCGGCTCTGGCCAACAATCTATATACTAGCTGTCGCAGTGGTTTTCAACCTTTCGTAGCATGAGGCAAATCCGTTCAGTTCCTATCACCGCTTGATGCTTATTAGGGTCACGGAGAGGCTGGCGCCTATCCCAGCTCACTCCGGGCAAAAGCACAGTACACCCTGGACAGCTCATCAAGCCATCGCAGGGTGGAAATCTGCTGACAGCTTTGCAGCCTCCTTTTGTCAAGGGTCTGCACCAAGGGCTCTTTTCCATGAGTCTCTCGCCATCGATCGTGAGAGACATGGTCCGTCTTTGATCACCAAATTTGCTGCACTGGGGAGGACAGTGGGACACGAACCCCAAACTCTTGCAGGAGTGATCCAGCTGACATTGCCACCAGGCTCGCACTGCCCAAAATCAGGGCTCGTCCGGGATTTGAACCTGGGACCTCTCACACCCAAAGCAAGAATCATACCCCTAGACCAACGAGCCTGCTCGGGACAGCTGACCTTTTACAGGTATCCCTCTCTTTCTATGGTTAATTGGGCCCGAGATCCCCACGTGAATATCAAAAGCCGCTAAATTCTCGAAATCCGCTACACGAAATATTTATCCTCTGTGAGGCGCTTCACTGGAAGTCGGCACGTGTCACAAGTGACACACGAAGCGTGGCTTATCCGGACTGCCGATCTTTCAAGTGAGCAAGTGATGGTTGAGTACTCAACAACTATTCAACATGCATTTGCTCACGTGAAAGATCGGAAGTCTGAGTAAGAAATGCTTCGCCTCACAAGCTCTGTGTATCACTTGTGACAAGTGCCTGCTTTTGGTTGAGCGCGTCACATCTTTTTGAAAAACCCGCGATGCACTAAAGCCTCAAGAACTGAAGCTCGAAGTAGCGAGGGATCACTGTATCACTGTCACCATTTTTATTTATTTATTTATTTATTGCTGCCCATCGACATCAGCGTCAACTCAGGCACAGGTGCATCACAACTGTCCAGGTGATGTTCCATGCCCATTGGTCGAGACTCAGGAGCTCTGCTATTAATCACAGCAGTTCTGTACATCAAAGACATACAGTCCGTCATCTGATGCACTCATTTGCCAAACTGCTTCATCTTAAGACTTGTAGGATTGCAAGGAGGCTGGTGGTCATCTCAGCAAACACTGGGCTGAGGGCGAGATACAGCCTGGAAAGCTCTCCAGCCCATTGCAGTGCAAATACACAGAACCACTCACACTCAGGTCAACACTGAGGGTCAATTTAGAACAGCTAATTAGCCTCATGTGCATGATTTTGGACTGGGGAGGAAACCAGAGTACTTGGAAAAAGCCCACACAAGCACAGGGAGAACATGCAAGCTTGATACAGAACCACCAGAGTCAAACTCACCATGGACAGTGAGAGACATGGCCAGCCTTTGACAACCAAAATCGCTTCAATGGTGGGGGGGCAGTGACAACCTTGTGGAGAGTTGGAATCGAACCCCAAACTCTTGGATCAGTGATCCAGCTGACATGACCACCAGGCTAGCACTGCCCAAAACAAGGGCTCGTCCGGGATTTGAGCCCGGGACCTCTCGCACCCTAAGCAAGAATCATACCCCTAGACCAACAAGCCAGCTCTGGCCAGTTATCTATATATTAGCTCTAGAAGCGGTTTTCAACCTTTAGTAGCATTCGGCAACTCAGTTCAGTTCAGTTCACCATTTGATCTTTATTCAGGTCACGGGGAGGCTGGAGCCAATCCCAGCACACTTCGGGCGAGGGGAGAGTACACCCTGGACAGCCTGTCAGGCCATCGCACGATGGAAATACTAATCCTTCTAAAAAAAATTAGCATATTGTGATAAAGTTCATTATTTTCTGAAATGCACTGATAAAAATTTAACTTTCATATATTTTAGATTCATTGCACACCAACTGAAATATTTCAGGTCTTTTATTGTTATAATACTCATGATTTTGGCATACAGCTCATGAAAACCCAAAATTCCCCTCAAAAAATTAGCATATTTCATCTGACCAAGAAAAAAAAAAATAGTGTTTTTAATACAAAAAAGTCAAGCTTCAAATAATTATAGTCAGTTATGCACTCAATACTTGGTCGGGAATCCTTTTGCTGAAATGACTGCTTCAAAGCGGCGTGGCATAGAGGCAATCAGCCTGTGGCACTGCTGAGGTGTTATGGAGGCCCAGGATGCTTCGATAGAGACCTTAAGCTCATCCACAGTGTTGGGTCTGGTGTCTCTCAACTTTCTCTTCACAATATCCCACAGATTCTCTTAGGGATTCAGGTCACGAGAGTTGGCAGGCCAACTGAGCACAGTAATACCATGGTCTGTAAACCATTTTCCAGTGGTTTTGGCACTTTGAGCAAGTGCCAGATCGTGCTGAAAAATGAAATCTTTATCTCCATAAAGCTTTTCAGCAGATGGAAGCATGAAGTGCGCCAAAATCTCCTGATCGCTACCCTCATTGGCCCTGCCCTTGATCAAACACAGTGGACCAACACCAGCAGCTGACATGGCTCCCCAGACCATCACTGACTGTGGGTACTTGACACTGGACTTCAGACATTTTGGCATTTCCTTCTCCCCAGTCTTCCTCCAGACTCTGGCGCCTTGATTTCCGAATGACATGCAAAATTTGCTTTCCTCCGAAAAAAGTACTTTGGACCGCTGAGCAACAGCCCAGTACTGCTTTTCTGTAACCCAGGTCAGGCGCTTCTGCCACTGTTTCTGGTTCAAAAGTGGCTTGACCTGGGGAATGCGGCACCTGTAGCCCAGTCCACTGCTTCCACAGGCCCCCCAAGGTCTGGAATCGGCCCTTCTCCACAATCTTCTTCAGGGTCCGGTCACCTCTTCTGGTTGTGCAGCGTTTTCTGCCACGCTTTTTCCTTCCCACAGACGTCCCACTGAGGTGCCTTGATACAGCACTCTGGGAACAGCCTATTCGCTCAGAGATTTCTTTCTGTGTCTTACCCTCTCGCTTGAGGGTGTGAATGATGGCCTTGTGGACAGCAGTCAGGTCGGCAGTCTTACTTACCCATGATTGCGGTTCTGAGGAATGAACCAGGCTGGGAGTTTTTAAAAGCCTCAAGAATCTTACGTTAATAGCTCGTTTAGAGTACCTTTTCATCATATGCTAATTTTTTGAGAGAGGAATTTTGGGGTTTCATGAGCTGCATGCCAAAATCATCAGTATTAAAACAGTAAAAGACATGAAACATTTCAGTTGGTGTGCAATGAATCTAAAATATATGAAAGTTGAATGTTTATCAGTACATTACAGAAAATAATGAACTTTATCACAATATGCTAATTTTTTGAGAAGGACTCGTACACTGAAGGCTTTGCAGCCTACTTTTGTCAAAGGTCTGCAAGGGCTCTTTTCCATGAGCCTCTCGCCATCGACAGTGAGAGACATGGTCCGTCTGTGATCACCAAATTTGCTGCACTGGGGAGGAAATTGACAACCTTGTGGACAGTGGGACTCGAACCCCAAACTCTTGGATGAGTGATCCAGCTGACGTTACCGGCAGGCTCCACTGCCCAAAATCAGGACTCGTCCGGGATTTGAGTCCGGGACCTCTCACACCCAAAGTAACGAATCATGCCCCTAGACCAACGAGCCTGCTTTAGCCAGCAATCTATATATTCGCTGCAGCAGCAGTTTTCGAGATTGAGGAGAAATCGGCACATCAGTTCAGTTCCTCAAACCGCTTCACCCGAATTAGGGTCGGAGAAGGGGGTGGCGGGTGGCACCGACCCAGCCGAGAGCAGAGCACAGCCCGCCACAAGGCGTATCGAAAGTCAGCAATGGTTCTTTTCCATGAGCCTCTCACCATTTACAGTGAGAGACATGGCTGTCCTTTGAGAATCCACTGAGATGTACTGGGGGGGCAGTGGCACTTTTGTGGAGAGTGGGACTGGAACCCCAAATTCTTGGATTTGTGATCCAGCTCACATTACCACCAAGCTCCCGCTGCCCAAAACTCGGGCTCGTCCGGGATTTGAACCCAGGACCTCTCACACCCGAAGCGAGAATCATACCCCTAGACCAACGAGCCGGCTCTGGCCAACAATCTATATACTAGCTGTCGCAGCGGTTTTCAACCTTTCGTAGCATGAGGCAAATCCGTTCAGTTCAGTTCAGTTCCTATCACCGCTTGATGCTTATTAGGGTCACGAAGAGGCTGGCGCCTATCCCAGCTCACTCCGGGCAAAAGCAAAGTACACCCTGGACAGCTCATCAAGCCATCGCAGGGTGGAAATCTGCTGACAGCTTTGCAGCCTCCTTTTGTCAAGGGTCTGCACCAAGGGCTCTTTTTCCATGAGCCTCTCGCCATCGATCGTGAGAGACATGGTCCGCCTTTGATCACCAAATTTGCTGCACTGGGGAGGACAGTGGGACACGAACCCCAAACTCTTGCAGGAGTGATCCAGCTGACATTGCCACCAGGCTCGCACTGCCCAAAATCAGGCTCGTCCGGGATTTGAACCGGGACCTCTCACACCCAAAGCGAGAATCATACCCCTAGACCAACGAGCCTGCTCGGGACAGCTGACCGTTTACAGGTATCCCTCTCTTTCTATGGTTAATTGGGCCCGAGATCCCCACGTGAATATCAAAAGCCGCTAAATTCTCGAAATCCGCTACACGAAATATTTATCCTCTGTGAGGCGCTTCACTGGAAGTCGGCACGTGTCACAAGTGACACACGAAGCGTGGCTTATCCGGACTTCCGATCTTTCAAGTGAGCAAGTGATGGTTGAGTCCTCAACAACTATTCAACGTGCATTTGCTCACTTGAAAGATCGGAAGTCCGAGTAAGAAATGCTTCACCTCACAAGCTCTGTGTGTCACTTGTGACAAGGGCCTGCTTTTGGTTGAGCGCGTCACATATTTTTGAAAAACCCGCGATGCACTGAAGCCTCAAGAACTGAAGCTCGAAGTAGCGAGGGATCACTGTCACCATTTTTATTTATTTATTTATTGCTGCCCATCGACATCAGCATCAACTCAAGCACAGGTGCAGAACAACTGTCCAGGTGATGTTCCATGCCCATTGGTCGAGACCTTTTGCAGGGGTTTAGAGTTAATTGGTTGATTCAGATGACTAGGTTAATCGCTCGTTTAGAGTACCTTTTTATGATTGCTAATTTTTTGAGATGGGAATTTTGGGTTTTCATGAGCTGTATGCCAAAATCATCAGTATTAAAACAATAAAATAGCTGAAATATTTCAATTGGTGTGCAATGAATCAAATATGAACGTTTATTTTTTATCAGTACATTACAGAAAATAATGAACTTCATCACAATATGCTAATTTTTTGAGGACGAGTATATATATATATATATATATATATATATATATATATATATATATATATATATATACACACACACACACACACACACACACACACACACACACACATTCAGAGTACCTTTATAGATATATATATATATATATATATATATATATACATATATATATATATATATATATATATATATATCTTCTTCATCTTCTTCTTTTACTTTCGGCTGCTCCCTTCAGGGGTCACCACAGCAAATCATCCACCTCACCCTGTCCTCCGCATCTTCTTTTCTGACTCCAACGACCTTCATGTCTTCCTTCACCACATCCATAAATCTCTTCTTTGGTCTTCCTCGAGGCCTTCTGCCTGGTAGTTCAAACCTTAGCATCCTACTGCCAATATACTCACTATCCCTCCTCTGTACATGTCCAAACCATCTCAATCTAGCCTCTCTGACTTTGTCTCCAAAACATCTTACGTGTTCTGTCCCTCTGATATACTCATTTCTGATCCTAGCCATCCTCGTTACTCCCAGAGAGAACCTCAACATTTTCATCTCCGCGACCTCCAGCTCTGCCTCCTGCCTTTTCCTCAGCGCCACTGTTTCTAAGCCATATAACATCGCTGGCCTCACCACTGTCTTGTACACTTTTCCCTTCATTCTTGCTGACACTCTCCTATCGCACATCACACCGGACACTTTTCTCCAACTTTTCCAGCCTGCCTGCACACGCTTCTTCACCTCTTTTCCACACTCTCCATTGCTCTGGATTGTTGAGCCTAAGTACTTAAAATCCTCCCCCTTCGTTCTCTCTGCTCCCTGTAACATCACCGTTCCTCCTGGGTCCTTCTCATTTACACACATGTATTCTGATTTTCTGAGGCTAACCTTCATTCCTCTCCTTTCCAGGGCATACCTCCACCTCTCTAGATTTTCCTGCACTTGTTCTCTGCTCTCACTACAGATCAAAATGTCATCTGCAAACATCATAGTCCATGGAGATTCTTGTCTCACCTCGTCTGTCAGCCTGTCCATCACCATAGCAAACAAGAAGGGGCTCAGAGCTGACCCTTGATGCAGTCCCACCTCCACCTTGAATTCGTCGGTCACACCGACAGCACACCTCACCACTGTCTTACATCTCTCATACATGTCCTGCACCACTCTAACATACTTCTCTGCCACTCCAGACTTCCTCATGCAATACCACAGTTCTTCTCTTGGCACCCTGTCATATGCTTTTTCCAGATCCACAAAGGCACAATGTAGCTCCCTCTGACCTTCTCTGTACTTCTCTATTAACATCCTCAAAGCAAACATTGCATCTGTGGTGCTCTTTCTTGGCATGAAACCAAACTGTTGTTCACAAATGCTGACCTCTGCCCTTAGTCTAACTTCCACTATTCTTTCCCATAACTTCATTGTATGGCTCATCAACTTTATCCCTCTGTAGTTGCTGCAACTCTGCACGTCTCCCTTGTTCTTAAAAATGGGCACCAGCACACTTCTCCTCCACTCCTCCGGCATCTGCTCACTCTCTAGTACCTTGTTGAATGTTCTTGTCAGAAAATCTACTGCTACCTCTCCTAGACACTTCCATACCTCCACAGGTATATCATCAGGACCAACTGCCTTTCCATTCTTCATCCTCTTCAATGCCCTTCTCACTTCACCCTTACTGATCTTTGCTACATCCTGCTCCTCAATGGTCACCTCTTCTACTCTTTTTTTCTCTCATTTTCCTCATTCATCAGCTCTTCAAAGTACTCTTTCCATCTTCCCAGCACACTTCTGTCATCAGTTAATACATTTCCCTCTCTGTCCTTTATCAATCTAACTTGCTGAACGTCCTTCCCATCTCTATTTCTCTGCTGTGCCAACCTGTATGAATCATTTTCTCCCTCTTTACTATCCAACCTATCATACAAGTCATCATACGCCCTCTGTTTGGCCTTAGCCACTGCTACTTTCGCCTTACGCTGTGTCTCCCTGTACTCCTGTTTACTCTATTCGGTCCTCTCAATGTCCCACTTCTTCTTCGCTAACCTCTTCCTTTGTATACACTCCTGCACTTCCTCATTCCACCACCAAGTCTCCTTATCTACTTTCCTTCCAGAGGACACACCAAGTACTCTCCTACCTGTGTCCCTGATCACATTTGCTGTGGTTGTCCAGTCATTTGGAAGCACTTCCTGGCCACCCAAAGCCTGTTTCAACTCCTTGAAGACAACACGACACTCTTCCTTTTTCAGCTTCCACCACTTTGTCTTCTGCTCTGCCTTTGTCTTTTTCACCTTTCTCCCCATCAGAGTCATCCTGCACACCACCATCCTATGCTGTTTGGCAACACTCTCACCCACTCTGACTTTGCAGTCACTGACTTCCTTCAAATTACATCGCCTACACAAGATGTAGTCGACCTGTGTGCTCCTACCTCCGCTTTTATAAGTCACCCTATGCTCCTGTTTCTTCTGGAAGAAAGCATTCACCACAGCCATTTCCATCCTTTTTGCAAAATCTATCAACATCTGTCCTTCTGTGTTTCTGTTCTGGATACCAAACCTGCCCATCACTTCCTCGTCCCCTCTGTTGCCTGCACCAACATGTCCATTGAAGTCTGCACCAATGACCACTCTTTCACCTCTGGCGGTACTCTGCATCACTTCATCTAAGTCACTCCAGAATCTCTCCTTCTCTTCTATCTCACATCCTTCCTGTGGGGCATAAGCACTAACAACATTGAGCATTACACCTTCAATTTCTAACTTGAGACTCATCACTCTGTCTGACACTCTTTTCACTTTTAGAACATTCCTGACAAACTCCTCCTTCAAGATGACTCCTACTCCATTTCTCTTCCCATCCACACCGTGATAAAATAGTTTAAACCCTGCTCCTAAGCTTTTAGCTTTGCTACCTTTCCACCTGGTCTCCTGAACACACAGTATGTCCACCTTCCTCCTCTGCATCATGTCAGCGAGCTCTCTACCTTTTCTTTGCATAGTTCCAACATTCAAAGTCCCCACTCTCAGTCCTAGACTCATGCCTTTCCTTTTCTCTCTCTGCCTATGGACACGCCTCCCACCTCTCCTTCTTCGACCAACAGTAGTCCAATTTCCATCAGCACCCTGTTGATTGACATCACTGATGGCGGTTGTTGTTAACCCGGGCCTCGACCGATCCGGTATGGAGGTAGGACTTCTGATTTGCATCATAAATGTTTGACATTGGTTTTACGTCGGATGCCCTTCCTGACACAACCCTCTGCATTTCTCCGGGCTTGGGACCGGCATGAGGGGGAAGAGACACTGGTTAGTGCCCCCCCCACCTCATGGCTGCATTCTTTATTTATATATATATATATATATATATATATAGATATATATATATATATATAGCGAGAGCGAGAGAGATGAAGTATGCTGTATAATGTTTATATATTTTATTACTAAATTTCACAGTACAAAACTAAAAAGTTTTTCTTCATCATGACTACATTTCACTACATTAATACTGTATTCATGAGTCAGACTGTCTGTCAAATTAGTTTAAGAAGCGTATTTTTAGCACATGTAATAGATACAAAGTATTTTACTGCCGGCTGCTCATTCGCGCATGTGACGTTATACATGGGGTTTTACTTCCGGGTACACAACTCGCGGATTATCTTGATTCGCAGGAAAGCCTGGAAGGGCCTACTGTACTGTAGAAATGACAAAAGTATTCCAGAGATTTCCTTTTGGCTTTTTCTCTTTTTCAGGGGTCGCCACAGCGAATGATTGGCACGTTTAATTTGGCATAGGTTTTTATGTCGAATGCCCTTCCTGATACAACCTTTTCAGAAGGGACAGAAACACGCTGACGGCTTGGCAGCTACTCTTTACGAAAGTCAGCAATGGTTCTTTTACATTCGCCTCTCACCATAGACAGTGAGAGACATGGCTGCCGGCCTTTGATCACCCAGTTCGCTGCACTTTGGGGAATGGGAGAGGCAGTGATAACCTTGTGGAGAGTGGGACTCAAACCCCCAACCTTAGGATCAGTGATCCAGCGCCTTGTACCACCAGGCCACCACTGCCCCTAAAATGACAAATATTTCAATTACATTTATTTCCTCCGAATTTTTTTTCAAGATGCCCCCCCAGAGGGCGACGTCACGGAGTTCTCGAAGTCAAATTGTTTCTTTGTTTTGGTTTAATTTGTTTTGTAGGTTGTTTTTTTTGCACCATGCTTGTCTATGATCGGGCGACCCTACTACAGCTATGAGAGCGCAGTCCTTTTTGACATTTAGAACTGAGCACGCTCATCTCCTATCCTGAGCTAATATGCTACCGTAGCTCAATGCTAGCCGAACCCCGGATAACAATAAGCCCAGGCGGAGACGAGGCAGGCGGGGATGGGGCTGAAGGACAACTCCGGCGCTTGGTTAGCAGTGGAAGGTTAGCCCTGCCGGTCATACTGCTTGGAAATGTTCGGTCTCTGCGAAACAAGATGGACGAGCTTCATGCTCGGATTGCAGTGCAGAGGGATCTACAGGACTGCTCCATGCTTTGTTTTTGTGAAACATGGCTTGAGGAGAGTACACCCGATGAGGCGACTACACCAGCAAGCTACACGGACTTCAGGAAGGACCAGCAGCTAGCGACAAGGCCCGTGGCGGAAGAACGGCGGATTCTCGTTCAATAAACCTGGTGTACTGACTGACTAGATTATCTCTAAACCTTACTCTGAGAATGTGGAACATCTAACTTTGAAGTGGCCATTTTGTTTACCCAGAGAACTGTTTATTTTTCCGTTAAACAAAACAATGGGCATAGTGCAATATAAACATAAATATAATTGGACCATTCTAATATAATAATATGCAATTTCATGTATTGCTGTTATCTACTGATTTATTTATTATATTATTATCATTTTATTTTTATTACTTTTATTATTATTATTATTATATTGTGTTGGGTCTGTGTGAGGTCCTTTTAAATATAGCAATTTTTATGTATTATTTTATCGCACTTTGTGTGTTGTTGATTTGAGCCTTCTTTTCTGTTTGTAACTCGACTCCTTGAACAACTGCACAAGAATTCCTGTGTGTGTAAAAAACACACATGGTGATTAAAAATCCTGAATTGTTAGGAGTGTCAATAATTGTGGAACCGGCAATTTTATGAAAAACAATTATTTTTTAGTCAGGTATTTCATTTTTCCTTAAAATTCAGCTGAGTCGAAGGTTACATTTTTCTACAGTTTGTGTGAAAGTCGGTTCTGCAATAAAAAAAATGTTTAATTAAGGCTTTTAACGCACCTTAATTAGGGATGGCAGTGTATTTTTCTAATCTACACCATTATATCACCACACCTCCGATTAATGATATAATAATACAACAGGGAGGGGAATGGGGGGGCATACTGCCTGAGTGTGTACTCTGAGATGTTGAAATATTGTATCTCAAAAAACTTCAGATATTCAGGATTAACACAGACAAGTGACCCCTAATGGGGTTTGTTGCACTCGAGATGTGATAAAAAGCGACTGATGTGAAAATTTGTGGCTGTCATTTTCAAAACTCGACTCAAACTGAATCTTTTCCAACAATAGTCAACTCGAGACAAAAATATATCTGAAATTAAGAGTTTTAATCAACTTATGAAGCAAATATTCATCAGTCTATTCTTTCACCATTAAAAATGAGTAGAATAAAACATTTTTTTTTCTGAGTACCATTACACACTACTTTACACTGTTATTAGATTTATTACCTTTGTGCTTTATACACATCATGTCTTTTAGTAATACCATATTAAGAATTAAAACATCTTTTAAACTCTTGGAAGACAATTATACAATTCTTAGAATCTACAGTGTATATCTGTACAAAAAAGGCCTGAGGCCAGCCTTGAAAACAGTGTCACAAAATTAACTTGGACCAAAGCAAACAATATATATATATAAAAAAAATGTACAAAAACAAACAAAAACCCTCCAAAAAAAGCAAAAAAATCCAAACAAACAAACAAAAAAAAAGTCATCATTTTGTCTGGTCATTTGAGGGAACCAACTGCTTTGTGGAAGAACAGTTTATGCAGTTGACTTTAGACTGAAGCTCAACGAACTTCGGTGCAGTGCCATGTTGGTGTTTGGCAGCAAGTACAAGGAGAACAAGAAGAGAGGAGGATGGGGGGGAAAAAAAAAAAAAAAAAATCAAACCTGACATACTTGTCAGACAGTGTTATACAAACACAGACTATGAACAGCAGTACAATGCACATTGAATGAAGACAGTACCCTCAAGCACCAATCCTGAGATTCATACAGATGCATGTGTCAAACAGCACTGAGAAATAAAATGCCATTTCCTTACAGAACATTCCCGGTCTATGAATTATTTGATTCAATTGCAGGCACCAGTATGCATGTGTCAGTATTCATAAGACGGAGGTTCAAGCTGCATTCACACAAGAAGCGCCGAGCAAACATGCAAAGTCAGTGATCAAGTACGGAACGTGCAAAAAAAAAAAAAAAAAAAAGTGAAGTTTTCTCAAGTCACATGAAGTAGAAGGCATGGAGTTCAGCTGAGCTGCACTTTCACGCAATGTAAGTACGAGTGATTACCAATCAAGGCCTAAGCATATTGTTGATTGACAGATGCTGCCAAACAAAGAGTTTGCCAAAATCTTTCCATAGGGAAACAATGAGCTCGAGATTGATTGTTCCACTGAGAACAACATGGAAGTGGAGCTTACTATTGCCGTGTCTGAATATCCTGTGCTTTATGACTGCACACAGACACATTTTACAAAGATAATAACTGGAAGCATTGTGTCTGGGTCCACAAATATAAAGCGCTGGGCATTTCCTGTGCAAATATATTTAGATATGTTTAACTTTTCTGAGCTCCTCCCTGACCAACTAGATTCTGCATTCTACACTCGCTATGAGACTGTATATATCACCCAGCAGTATAAATGGGTACCAGTAAAAATATACTGGGAAGGTAACCTGCGATGGACTAGCGTCCCATCCAGGAGGAGTTGAATTCCTGGTCGCTTCATGCTATGGAAACTGGAAATAAAAATCCGGCCTGATGAGCCACTTGCCTCGGGTGTAAAAAGACCAACTGACTATAATATATTTATATATATATATATATATATATATATATATATATATATATATATATATATATATATATATATATATATATAGGATTTTCTGAGTAGATCCTTCCGTAGGAGAGTGCTCAATACTTTTTGGTAGAGCAAATAACAAAAATAAAAGGACAGGACAAAGACTTTCTATTGAAACTCCATTTATCACTACAGATCTGTTTCGAGGGGTGGTGAAACCATCCTCTCTCTTCAGGTGATTATAGAAGAACTATATAATCACCTGAAGAGAGAGGATGGTTTCACCACCCCTCGAAACAGATCTGTAGTGATAAATGGAGTTTCAATAGAAAGTCTTTGTCCTGTCCTTTTATTTATTTATTTATATATATATATATATATATATATATATATATATATATATATATATATATATATATATATATATATATATATATATATATATAATATATATATATATATTATATATATATATATATATATATATATATATATATATGATGCAAAATAAACACAATGATAAAAGTTTTCATGGACCGTCGTGCTACTCAGTTTCAGTCAGAAAGCTTTTTAAGTGCGAAACATGCGAGGAGGTTACCTAGGCAGCAAGAGCTGAGTGGTGAAGCCATGTGCTTCCCTCACACGGTGAAGTCATGTTGCTCAGTGGCGAAAAGATTTGCTTGTCGCTCCCTATGTGAATGCACAAAATCGCAGGCTAATACATTCACCATGAAGAACTTGACTAAATCAGAGACAGATTCCAAATATCACTTGTATGTTTTAGTGTAGCGCTAGGCGACCTTCTGGACAATCACAACCTGCTGTTCAGTCGAATGCAAAATTAAACAAAATCTGTAACTCATTTAGCTTTTGTTTAATTTTAATGAGTTGAATCTCATCTTTAGAATGTTGCTGGTGTTGATTATTTACAGGAAGAGGTGAATCTGGAGGGCAGCTGGAGACAGAACATTTTCCCATCGAAGGACGGTGGACGTTAGCTGCAGTGCTGCACGCTTTCAGTTTTCCAATAAACAATTCAGCTGAGCCGACAACTGTTAATCAAGAATCAATGTAAATTCTTGTCCCCTCCCCCTTTTTAACACCTTCTATCACTAAATGCCTAAACCTGGGAAAAATTAATAGTCATCCACATTTTTCTCCCCAAAATTACTGGTCAACTTGGAAAACAAACAAACTAACTAAACAGAATAACTGCCCAAACATGAAACCTGCACATGGTCACATTTTGTTCATAATCCAAAACTCACTGTACCATAAATTAAAAAATAGATATGTATACTGTATAAAGATTCCAGATTAAAAAAAAAAAAGGACAGTGTTTTTGTTTCAGCATCAGTTATAACTTAAAAAAAAAAAAAAGGCGCAATGTTTGGGTGGTGCAATCAGCAGCCTGGTAACCTTGAATCCCAGAGAACTCTTTGCAGCTCTGCAGTTGGATGCCTGTTGCGTTAAGTCCTAGCACCAAGTGAAACGAACTCGGCACACATCATGGCGCCCATGGCAACGTCGTTCCTAATGGATTGGCACAGAATGCCGATCCTTGACAGCAAAAATTACATACACGAGTGTATAAGCTGGTAATGCTTCCAGAGATTCCTCAGATTTCCAAAGCCTTGCAGTCCTATCTGTGGCCGTGTCCACTAAGGCCGATGAAACCTGGTAAACAGAAAAGCAAATGAATTTCATAAACCGAGCATGTAACGGTGCATAGTGGCACTACGTCAAACTACTGTATGGATGACAGGGTTCCCTCACTTTCCGCGGTTAATTGGGACCGAAATTCCCACGCGACCATTAGGGATGTCATTGACAATCAGAATATCGCCGATATAATTATGTCGATCTATAATCAATACCTATAAAAGGGATATCGATACTTCTAACGTTATAGCTTCCTGTGTTCATGACAGTGTCTGTAGCAAATGCCATTTTCAATGACACCACTAGTAAATAGTACGTTCTGCCTCCCTGTATGGTAAATGGTACATCCCTGCTTCTAGTGTGTCATCAAACAGCAGGGAACATTTTGAACGAGAAGAGACACATCACCAGATAATGTGCATCTTCTTGCATCATAATTATGAATTGTAAAAATGCATCTCTTAAACTTTTCAATTGACAAATGTTTGTAGAATAGAAACAACTACCTTGAAATTAACTAGTAAACAAGTGTTTATAGATTTGTTAAATACAAAAAGGTGTTAATTAAAATCTTGTCGGTGGAAAATTATTTCCTGCCTTTTATTTCAGATTTGGCTTTAGTAATTGTTCACTTTAGTTTGTATAATGTATTGAATATTTTATAATACTGTAATATATCAGTCTGTTCTATTTAATGTGTTTATGGAACAGTACAGCAATATTCTAATGTAGTGATACATCTGAATTTTTTTTAATCAATATATCGATACCAATAATAGGTTTTCAACGACACCCCTAACGACCATTGCAAGCCTCAAAGTAGGATCACAACCCCCCACGCCGACGTATATGTACATGTATATGTGTATATTATATTAATAAATACATATTCAATGCTATAAATGCTTATAATAACAATTAAACATGAAAAAAATAACAAGATGTAAATAAAATATAAATACACACACATACAGATGGTACTGCATGAGAGGAAGACGACACATACAGGCAGACGCGCGTGCACACATAGATGCAACACTGCAACTCATTTAGATGGGAGATTTTGGGTGATTTTTTTTGTGTTGGTTTAGGGTTTTATTTTTGCATAATTGGCTTTGTTTTGTGGCATTTTCCTTAATTTTCCCCCTATTCTTCCTTAATTTCCTTATTTTTTAATTTGATGAATATTTATTTATTTAAAAAAAACAACAACAAAAAAAAAAACCGTGATGCACTGAAGCCGCATGAATTGAAGCGCCAAGTAGCGAGGGATCCCTGTATATGTACACTACACATCTGGAACAACTTATTGTATTTGATATTCAATCACACTGCTGTTAGAATCCGGCTCAATACTCAGGGTTCCCACTCCAAGTCAACATGTTACACGATATGGACAAAAGTTTATGGACACTTGACCATCAGACCCATATGTAGCTGCTTTTCAAACTTGGTGCCACAAAGGTAAAAAACACAATTGTGCACAACGTCTTCATCTGCTGTTGGTAACTTCGTCTCCTGCCAACATCGCCCCCCCCCCCATCCCCACCTACACCCCCACACTCGGTGACCTCCATAAAGACATGCCTTGCCAAGGTTGGAGTGGGAGTACGTGACTTGCACAAAACACTGACCTCTTTCTTTCGGTTTTTTCCCTTTTCTCAGGAGTCGCCACAGCGAATCATCTGATTCGCACATTTGATTTGGCATAGGTTTTTATGTCAAATGCCCTTCCTGTCACAACCCTTTTTAGCAAGGGACAGAAACATGCTGACGGCTTTGCATCTACTCTTTACGAAAGTCAGCAATGGTTCTTTTACATGCCTCACACCATAGACAGTGAGAGACATGGCCCGCCTTTGATAACCCAGTTAGCTGCACGGGGGGGGGGGGGGGGTTGTGACAACCTTGTGGGGACTCGAATCCCCAACCTTAGGATCAGTGATCCTGCGCCCTATCCACTAGACCACCACTGCCCCGCACAAAACGCTGACCTCAGCCCCACCGGCTTGAAATCACTGCCTGACCCTAGTAATACTCTTGTAGATAAATGATCAATCCCCAGAGGCCTCACTCCAAAATCAAGTGGAGAATCTTCCCAGAAGAAAAAACAACAACAACAAAGAAATAAACCTGGAATAAAATAAACTTGCCTTAAACTTGTCTGTAAACAATGTTATTTTTATTATTAAAACCAAATGTCTTTATATTAAAGCAGGTGTCATTAAAAATAATTCTTTAAAAGTATATTTATTATTGATTTCATTATTATTTAACTGGTGTATAAAAGAAGTATTGATCAAGGAAATACATTGATTTATTTTATAAAATAGGTTTGACCATTGTTTTGTTTCATGTCTTAATTAAAAATCCTGCCGAGAGACCAACAATATTTATTTGTATGCTTTCGGACGGGAAGGGGGGGGGGGGTCCAAAATCCAAAAAAAGCGTATTCTCTGTACGCTTGGGAAACTGTTGAACCGCCCCTTCATTAAACCATTATTAAACAGTTTTTAATTAACACACACACACACACACACACCTCTCTATCTCTCTCGCTCTCTCAGACACACACAATACAGTACGCATTAAATGTTTGTAGTGCTGCAGGATGCCGGAGCATTTTAAGATGTGGAATTTAAAGCGCATTCCCTGCTTGACAGATCGGAGGTCCAAACTCAACTTTAACTTGATTTCTTGAGGGATCGGAGGTCCAGATGAGCCGCGTTTGGCTCATATGTGCCACATTTATTAAACATATACTGAATTAAACAACTTAAAAAACTGAACTTAAAAACTAAAGAGTTAAGCCTCCTTTCAGTCTCTCTCTCTCTCACTCACAAACACTATCTCTCTCACGCACAAACGCAATGCGCAGCTGACGGAACAATTCTATTTAAATGTTTAAATGGACGGGATGTTTTATTTAAAGCGGAATTACAGTACCTGTTCTAAAGATCAGAGGTCCTCATTCAATGTTAACCTGCTTCCTTGCAAGATCGAAGGTCTTCTCTCACGGAACACTATGTTTTGATATTGTGCCGAAATAATCACCTCCATCACTGTATTTCCGCTTTAAGGTCTCCTTCTGGTTCAATATCATCCCGATTGTAGAGGGGTTTTGGCGATAACGAAATATAACGCTGTATGATCAATCTCAAAACAAGCCAACAGTCAACTCTCCTTCACACGTGTGACAAACAGGAAGTATGGGTCACGTTCAGCTGTGTCATCCCTCCTAGCCAATGGGAGGCCAGCGGGGCGGGAGCCAATGAGAGAGCAACTCGCGCATCGTGTGAAATTTTGATTGGCACATTTGAATCTTGAATAGCGCTTTTCGTAAGAGGAGGTTGTTTTCGTATTCCGGGGATGAAAACTTAGGAAAATGTTTTTCGTAACCCGGAATTTTCGTACCCAAGGGGTTTCGTAAGTAGGGGGTCGACTGTACATGTATTTGGATAGTTATTTAGAGATTTAGGGGGTATTTAGGGGTTATAATCCGACTTACGCGGAATTCCAGGTTACGACACGTCATAAGAACGGAACTTGTTCGTAACTCGAGGACTGCCTGTAATGTAGTTTACCATGCAGTTTAATAGATGTAATAATGTAGTTTAATAGGTTTAAAGTACACTAACAAGTTTACACATTTTCTTGGTTTTACTGCCTAACCACAGTAATAGCACTAATTATATTTTGATAAACAATGGGCGGTATGGCTCCTCTGTGCACTCGAGTTTCTTCTAACAGTCCAAAAACATGCACAATAGGATAATTGGCCGTTCCAAATCACCTCAAGTGTGCATGCCCAGATGCCAAATGCATCCCGAAATTTGAAGAAAAGGTGTACAGTAACTTGATTTCAGAAAATTCTGGGATGGACAGACATCGCCATCACAATCTGCATTTGTGATATTCTTCAAATTGCCATAAAAATGACTAAAATCTCCTGACTTTCCATGCCTGGAAATATATTTTCAAAAATTCTATGATATTCCAGAAGTTCCATAACTCATGGAAAATTGATTCCTGTAAGATTTGTTACAACTGAACAGAAAACTGAACTTAAGACTTAATTTATTTACAATAAATAGGACTGAATGCAAATGTAGACGTAGATGATTTACCTGGTGTATATCCTGCTGTCTTCATGGACTTCCATCTCGGAACTCTTGAACTCATTCAGTTCCTTTCTGATTGCAGCCTGCAATAAAAGCATGATGTTCAACGATGCCTGAAGACTCAGATGAGTTGATTAAATGAGCCAAGTCAGGCGTGCTGCTGCTTGGTTGAAACAAAAACCTGCAGCCACATGGCCCTTTGTGGCACGAGTTTGACACCCCTGGTATAAACTATGACATCGTTGCACATGATTTTTAGACACAACACAAATCATAATTCAACATTTAGAATGAATCTCTCAGCTGTCTGCACCTTCCATATTCATCCAAGTATGACTGCAAGTAATTACAAAAAAACCCATAATGAAAGGCAATTACAATTATCTACGACTAGAGGGGGCTATATACACAAATAAAATAAACATGTACATCACAACACAGAGGAATAACCTGCTAAAGTAAACTCTATACATAAAAACTTGCGTTTATCTTTGTACTGATTACACACTAAGCAACAGCATAAGGAAGAATCTGTCATCAACGAGACCTTGAGAAGATCTGGATCCGATTAGGTTGATTAGTGCATGAACAGGAATCTTGGGTCACAGTTCTGTACCTTATCAGCAGGAGTAAGTTTAGTCCAGGGTTTATCTGCTCGCCGGTCGTACTCTTCAGCATGCGTGCACTCTACATACTCGTGGAAACGGAGAATCTTTCTGGCCTGGAGCTCAGCTACGGTAGGTCTTTTAGACAACTATAGGGGGAAAAAAATGCTTACATGAACAAGCCTTCACCTAGCACTACACAGACAATAGAGGGATAGAGAGAGAAACAGACAGACTAAGAGAGGTCTGACCTTGCTTGTAAGCCTGCGTTTGATCTCACTTCTCTCCGCTCGTCTATCGGACTCATTCTTGGCTGGAACAAGAAGAAAATAGTTTGTTTAGTTCAGGATAACATGTGCAAGCTCTCTCTCTTTCCTAACACACACACACACACACACACACACACACACATCTAAACCTGGCTACAACAGAGGATTCTGTATTTAGATTCCATACAGGCAATCTTTATCCACTTTCCTTTTCCTCCCACCTGAGAATTAAATAATTCTGAACAACCCCCCCCCTCTAAAATTATTTAGTCAGTGTAACAGTCATTTCCACTTTTCTCAGTTAAACGAAGGAAAGAAATGGATGAAAAACTTTGAAAAAGTCGCTGAACCCTTCAGAATTATGTGCAGTTACATTACATACAGTAACTCTTTAAACAGCAAAATGTATTTCCATTTATAGACATTAGAAATAAAGTGTGGGAGTTTGAAGTGACAAATGCCACTAGTTTGTTCACCATACTCACCTTGCAAAATGTTTCTTTGCTCAAGTTCTTGTAGTGTTGGTCTCTGACTCAGTCTCCTGAAATGATACAATATCAAACCTTTAATGAGTCAACACACCCTTAAAATGGCGACATCACAGCATAGAAGTTTGAGGAAAATGATCGAAGTCTAATCAATGGTGTATTCAAGCAAGAAATGATTATTCATATAGGCAGAGACTTCCTTTACGAGGGACAATAGACACAAGCTTGGATCCATTCATTAAGTTTGTTAGGGGGTTCCAGTGCACTCTTAAACTTTAAAATCTTGTTTGGATGAACAGTTTTCAAACATCCCTTTTTACAATCTATTTCCATCTGAACCACATTGGGCTTTAAAACTCTCGACTCCTTTTCAGTTACAAATATATGAAATATTTCTGACATATACATTGCATACTTTCATGACTTTTTGGCGATGAAACTTGGGTTAAACACTTGACACAACTTCTTTAACCCACCATGTTTAATTATAGGCATTGTCTTCATAGCTTTGTTTCTTGGCTCAAATACACACACACACACACACACACCCTGAGACGATGTACATACCGTGTGAGCGTGGTGCCAATCTTGTCTCGCATGGCCTCCCATTGCTCCCGGCTTGTCCAGGTGTTGCTGTCCTGCCCATGCCTCTCCTCCCTTTCCTGCTGTTTCTCCAACTTCAGAGCCAGAGTGTCTTTCCTTTTCACTTTGCTTGCCAGACCACCTGTAAGAGACAAAATCCATTCAGGATTGACACACCTAGTAGCCTCGAGACTATACTCATCTATACTATATAAAAGTTATTATTTTTTTTGTCTCCACCAATTTTTAGTCATGTCCTATCCCCAGCCGTCAGGCATTGCTTCCTTATCACATCCAACCGCCATCAGCCAGTGAGGGGCGGATGCAAGCATGTGAACTCTCCATGACAAATGATGCTCTCAGCCCCATTTTTACAAACTGCTGTGCATGTGCAATTCAGGGATAGCCTAACACACGTCGAGGGAAAGAGCTATCTGGCCATTTTACAAATTCTTTGGTCATTAATATGACAATGGAAAAAACCCTATATACAGTATGGAATTAAAGTCTTACTTATAGGCACGTCCTCTTCGTCGTCATCATCTCGGTAGAGAATAGGTCCATCTGAGTCATTGTCTTCCTCTTGTTCACGGTCTGAGTCCTCAAATATGACCATAACTTCAGAGTCTGCCACCAACCCTCGCCTGCTTCCGACCTCTAGCTGTGATTGCATGGTCTGCCGGGGAGTAGGGTGCAGCTTTTGCAGCTCTTCATTTATGTCAAAATCATCATCCTCAGGCCTGAGAGAACCAAAAAGACATTAAACATCAAATACAGCTTCTCCATATGCAACACTAGTGCATTCTGTCTCACGGATTATGTACATTTGTTTTGTGTAAAGTTAATGAAAACATCTCACAGTCGAAGTGGCTCGATGGTGACAGGAAGGGAATGCCGTATGTTTGGCTCCACTGGGACCTCAAACAGCATAGAGTGAGCCCTCTTATTGTCATATAATTCGGATGGGACTGGGCAAGGACTGGTGAGGGCACGTTGGATCAGGATGTACAGAGGTATGGCTGGTGGCTGGCTCGGTGGCTCTGTGGTCGGGCTTGGCAAATCCACAGCGATAGACGGAGGCGACGGAGGGATATGGCTAGGTGGCGGTGAGACGGATGGATCTGTAAAGCTTGGATGGTTGTTGTCTTTTGGCAGGGAGGGGGGAAAGTTGAGGGAAGACGTTCTGGCAGGAGGATCAGCCTGGTCGGATGAGCTTTCCACTGAACTGCGTTTAGTGACAGGCGTCATCCTTGCAGGTGGAGTGGGAGGAGAGCGTTTTGTGGGAACTGGGTTTGGGTCAACTGTGGGCGGATGTGCATCTGTGAGGATCAAGAAAAAAGAAATCCTTTAAAAATACTGTAGGCATTTTAAGGAAGGGTATGAAAAACTTGGCACTCATGACACCGGGTCAACATTAGGGCTTCAACGATTACTCAGTAGAAAGAGGAGATGCCAGAACTTCAGTGAAAATAACTAAAAACTAAAAAAAGATCCTGAGCCAGAAAGGAGAAGGCTATAAATCTTATCACAGAAAGTTTGATGGGTGTGATTCGGGATTTTTGAGATGGTACTTTCAAAGTAATAATACTAAGATTAATTGCAAGGCAATTGTCTATATTGGGGTGTCCACGCTTACCAACATAGGGTTGGTATGGATGCAGGTTTCCTTCAAAGTACGAGCTTTTATAATGTAGAAGTTATGGGTCCCGCTTGGTTGGAATAAAAACCTTCACCTGATTCAACCTTTTTTGCGGATAGGACCAGACACCCCTGGTCTTTATATATGGTACCAATTTAGTAGCATATAGATACAGTCATTTCGTTTTCTTGGTTCATCTGAAAATTGAGCAACGGAACATGTCAGATATAATTTGTTGTAGCCCTCGTTGACATCACATAGACTGTTAAATAAGAAGCAAAACATTACAGCTAAATAATGAGCAGCGTACATATTAGTATCTAGGCCATATAATCAAATGCAAATGACAAACAAAGTAATGATTTGTGCCATGCATAAACCTTATGTACTGGTGTACACTTAAGGCAATGGTCAGATACAGTGGAATTAAAGTAGGATACAAGGATTCATGCTTGAAAAGGATTGGAATGATACCATGCCGAACATGTTCGATCACAAGTAATTGTACGTATGGATATGGGTGAATTTTTTATCTTGAGGATGATCATGGTGTTAATTCCATCTCACATCTAGGCCTTATTCCAATGCAAAAGAAGTTCCTGGACCTCTGCAGTACAAGTCGTATAAAAATGGCCAAACTCTTATTCGCTGAGGTAACATTGCTTATTTGTAAATTCACACAAACAAAAATAAACAGAACTTCTTCTGCGTTTTGGAACAGGACCATAATTACAAGCCAAATGCATGGTCTTGATGTGTGTTAATTAACTGGCATAGAGAGGCACACGGAGAGGGCACCTGGATAAAGCTGGGGGCAACAGAGATAGTTGGGTAGCGAGGGAAAAGCACCATGTTCAGTCTGCCATCTCCAGCTGGTCCAGTACAGAGGATTCTGAGATTTAGCCTGCCGGGGTAATGTTTTGTCTAAGGAAAATACATCAACGCAGTTCATTTAACTTCTAAGCAGCACACTACTCAATTACAGGTAACACACGCTTCACAGTGGTAAACATTTGTTTTTTCTCAAACTGTTTTACTCTTTGATTAGAGTCACACCAACCCCGGGTGAAGGCAAAGTACATCCAAAACAACTCGCCAGACCATGCCAGGGGCATCACACACACAAACATTCTCATTAACACCTAAGGGCAATCAAGAATATCCAATTAGCTCAACATGCATGCAATTGGACTGTGGGAGAAAACTGGAACACCTGGAAGAAATAAGCCCATGCAATACCCGGGAGAACAAGCAGACTCCTCAGAAAAATTACCACACTGAGCATGGAGTTTAAATCCAGGACCTTCCTGCTGTGAGGCAAATGTGTTAGCAACTACTGTACATGGGTAACCCTTTTTTTTTTTTTTTTTTTTTTTTTTAAACTTTCAACCAGTTTCATATTGGGTCATTAACTCCCCTATCCCACAGGAAGTTTTCACATCACACCAAATCCCAGTGGTCAAAATTATCTCCAGATGACTATGACCTGTCAACAGATCCTCTCTTCCTGGCTCCGGAAAGACACTTCAGGAAGTCGGACTGTTTCCACCGGGTCAGGTCTGAAGTTATAATGTGCAGCCAGTTGAGTATGTATTCATGTTTTGGTTCCTTTACCCGAGGACAAGAATCCCAGGGATCTGAAACACTCCTACGGTTGCAGCCTGCAAGCTGACCAAGTCTCTTGATAAACTAATTCTTGGTCACCTCAAGCCTATGTGATCATGGTAATAAAACCTTTACAATTTGCATACCAAGCACAAGTTTGGGTAGAAGTTAGTTAAAGCATGTGCTTTTTCAATCAGTTTGACAGTGGACAATCAAGTCCCCTATCTCACAGGCAATTTCATATGTGATCATGTCCTTATGACAATGACCAATCTATAGCTTCCCTCCTCCCGTATTCCCAACAGACAGTCCTTCAGATCTACCAAGGTAAAGATCTACATACTGCTGGCATTAGTCTCCAAGCTGACAATGGCAATGTGCCATCAATTCCCCTATCTCCCGAGACATTTAAACCCCCCCTGCCCCCAACCTACCACATGAGATCATCTCTTTATGAAAGTGACCAACTGGAAGATCATCCCTCCCTTGCTCTCAACACAGTCCTTCAAATCTGCCCAAGTGAACAGCATCACATTCTTGCAGCATTAGCCACCAAGCTGATAATGACAATGGATCATCAAATCTCCCATCAGAAAATCTCACCACATCCAATCCCATTATACAGTTACCTCCTGGTGACAAAGAACAATTGGCAGATCCCCCTCCCATCCCCCCATAGTTTTTCAATTCTACCCAAATAAATAGCTACATACTTTTGCGGCATTGCCCTGCAAGCTTACTTCAAAGGCTTTTCAAAGTCTAGGCTTTAGCAGAGCTCATTCTGGGTCACATCATGCACATGTGGTCCTGGTAGAACGCCATTACAATTTGCATACCAACCACATGTGCAGGATGATGGGGGTGTGGTGATCTACCTTTTGTATGAGGTCTACCTTTGAGCATACACCTCAGACTAAGTCTGTGAGTGTCATGCTCTTTGATGTGTCATGTGCTTCTGGGACCACACTGGGAGTGACAATGCCCTAGTGTCCTGGATCACTGACAAGCAGACAACAGTAGACTGTGAACCATGAGTACTTGAAAGGGACTGCTGTTGCTTACAATATTTTTCACCTTGGACATTTCAGGTACACCTCAGACATGCAATGGCTAAACTGTTGGTAAAGGAAGGAGGGCTACACCAATTTCAGCTAGAATAACCATTGTTACCTTATTAATGAGAAGATGATGGGTGTTACCGGTCTTCTCTTGTGAAAGTCTGAAGTTCATGACCACACATTTATATGAAACGCACCAAAGCTCTTTTGGGATGCTATCGGTCCAACTTCTAAGACTTACACCATCTATGACTATTTAACACAGAATTTCTTTAAAAGGTGGCACAATTCAGAGGTATGTGGTGAAACAAATCATTATTACCTACAAAGCTTTTCAGAATGAGTTTCACTCTTTCGCTTACTGAACTGCTAATTATAAAAAGGGTTGTGGGGAGGCTGGAACCCATCTTAGATGACACTGGGCAAAGACATTGCAGATCTTGGATAGACCATTGGAGGGCTAACACACACACACACACACACACACTCACCCCAAGGGGCAATTCTGAACATACAGTTAGCCTAATGTGCATGTCTTTTGGTTGTGTGAGGAAACCAGTGTACCCGGGGGAACTCAAACAAGCACAGAGAGACCATGCAAACTCGAAACAGATACACTCTGAGCCCAGGACTTGGACCCAAGACCTTCTTACTGTGAGGCAGACTTATTAACCACTATGCCAAAATGCTACTCAGAACAAGTTTCTAGATGTGTTAACTTATTTGTGTTATTTATTTTTATCCTGATTGTAACCTCTTGTACGGCATGCTCATGAGCACAAACATGGCAGAAACAAGCCCATACCTGCCCTCACACACACACACACACACACCTGTATTGTTCTCTGTAGATGGTTAACCATGTTTGCCACTGACGCATTGCTTGCTTGCAAAAAAAAAAAAAAAAAAAAAATCCTGTGTCCAAAGCAAGTTTTTCCAGTTCTGAAGAATCAATCAAATGTTCCAATGAGTCATCAAAGAAGTAGTTTCATTGTCTGTACTATGCATCTACATATGTCTATGCTGTGCATTTAAAAATTGCAGAGCAAGTATCGGTGCATGACAGGAAGGGATCCAAACTTAAAGCCCAAATTAACCACATGAGCATTGAAACGAACACACAGCACACTGGAAACACATACAGCAATTGGCAGGAAATTTCAGATGAATGCAAAGAACAAAAGTAATGCTCTCGCAAATGGACACAGGGATCCCTTCCTACTTCGCGCTTCAATTCATGCGGCTTCATGTTTTTTTTTAATATTCATCGAATTACAAAAATAAGGAAATTAAGAAAGATGCCACAAAAACAAGGCCAATTATGCAACCCCCCCAAAAAAAACCCTAAACCAACACAAAACAACCCAAAACCCTCCCATCAAAACTAGTTACTAGTTACATTTTTGTGAGATACACATCTGAGTGCATGCACGCCTGTATGCGTGTATTTATATTTTATTTACATCTTATGGATTAGTTTTTAAATGAACAATTGTTCTAAGCATTTATAGCAATAAATACGTATTTATTGATATTGACGTATACGTACATATCGATGTATATGTCCGTCGAAGGGGTGTGATCCTACTTTGCGGATTTCGGTGGTCAAGGGGGATATCTCGGTCCCAATTAACCGTGGAAAGTGAGGGATCCCTGTACATACCAACAGTCCTAAAATAGGGATTGTTGGGTCTATTACAGCTACATCCAAGTCACTTTGAATTATCATGAGGGACAGAAGTTGGAGAGATTTAAAGGAAAACTAGCTTGTTGCTGGCTAATATTAACCAAAAAACATCCATCCTTCCATTTACTGAACCACTTAGTCCTACTAAGGTTGCAGTGAGCCTATTTCAGCCAACTCTGAAAGGTAAAGGTGGGGCACACTCTGCACAGAACACGTAGGGTCAACACATGTAGCCATTTACACGCTCACTCACACCTAGGGGAAATGTGCATGCATTTGGCCTACCGGAGGAAACTGAAGTCCCCAGAGGAAACCCTCAAAAGCACAGGGTGAACATAAAATTCCACAAAGAAACACCCTTGCTGAAACCATGGCTTGAACTGTCGACCTTGCTGCGAGCTGGACACACTAACCACTACGACACCGTGCCTCCCCTGAACAAAAAACATCCTTAATTTATTGACCAAGGTGGTGATATGTGAACACATTAAAGTCAGACTACCATCACATTCCACCATCCTCTCCTCTTAAATTCTCCAAAGGACCTGAACACAGCATTGATTTCTCAGAAGAACACCGTGATACAGTCCGAGTCAAACACTTTTTAAAAATCAGCACAGTAAGCAATTCCACTTGAAAACCCCAGCTCATTACTTTCTCTTAAGAAAAAAATAAAAAAGCTTCCTCCAAAACAAATGAGCATGCATTGCATGATTACTACAAAGGACCAATTCACAAGTGTGTTGAGGGAGGGGCATGGAACATTATTGTCCCATGTTTCAATCACATGTAAGAAAACACCTGATATCATCATAATGAACATAAACAATAAGCATGGATAGTGTTAGCATGCAGCTGACAATTAGCAACAGTCCCTTGCAATAAAACCGTGGGAAGGGTGCATGTATGTAGACATGCAGGTCGGTCATCAGATTATATAATAGAAGTAAACATTTTTCCAGCTTTTCATTTCTGTGTGTATGTAAAGAGAATTTTAAGACAAAAAAATGCTTGCAATTACTAAAGAAATGCAGCAAAAATATATAAATCAGATATTGCTCACCTTGAAGGATTAACGTACTATTACGGTTGGTGGGTTTGGGAGGGGGAACAGGTGGCATTTTAACAGGTACAGGGGCATCAGAGATGGAGGAAGGTACATCAAGGGCATGAGAAGGAGGAGGAGGAGCAGCAGCAGGGGCAGGAGGGGGAGCAACAGCAGCAGGCGCAGGGGCAGGAGAGGGAGCAGTGACAGAGCCAGAATGATCCGGGACAGGAGGTGGGTTGTCATGGTTTCTTATTGGAACCACGGGCACAGAACTCTGATGAGACGGGTCATCCGCGAACAAAGAGACAGTGCGAGGAGGGGGTTTAGCAATAGGTGGAGCTGAGGACAAGGAGGAGGACGATGAGGTGGAAGAGGATGATGATGAGGCCTGGCCAGATTCACTGGAGGACATCAGCCATTTTGGGGGAAGAATGGCCTGTTTGGGCAGAGGCTGCTGCTCCTTTGGCTCAGGGACAGGAGAGAAGCGCACGCCCACAGAGCCTAACACATTGTATGATGCACAAACACACAAACATGTAGACAAACAAATAAAAATTAGTGAGACACATGAAGAATATTTCTTGGCAACGCATTATTTATTTTAAGGGCATTCCACAGTATTTGGTCCATGGGTCATGAAACAAGAAATTTCACTATGAATACAAACTAGGTTTAATTATGATAGAGACCCCAAAGTAATTGAACCTATATTGTTTCAATATTACCGTATTTTCCGGACTATAAGGTACACTTTTTTTCAAACTTTGGCTGAAGGTGCAACTTATACTCCTGAGCAACTTATATGTGAAATTATTACATATAATTCTGTTTGTCATAATAATAACAACAAACATAATCCCACATGTTTGTTAATTTGTTAATACACTCACAACCACAAGAGGGCACTCAACGCTTGGGTACCAGTACCTGCTCATCCACCACTGAAGAAACGTCCTCAAAAAGAAAATCCTATTCTGCGGATTACAAGCTGCAAGTAGTGAAATATGCAGCAGAAAATGGTAATCGAGCGTCAAAAAGTAAGTTTGGAGTGAACGAGAAACTTGTGAGGGACTGGAGAAAAGCGGAGACTACTATTACTGCAATGAAGAAAACAACAACAAACAAATAATCGCAGGCTAAAAGCTCTATGGCCACAGCTAGAGGAACGAGTTCGCACATGGGTGTTTGAGCAATGTGCCACAGGGAGAGGCTTGTGAACAGTGTAGTTGCGTCTCCACGTCCAGGTAGTTGTTAGGGAAATGAATATTAAATGACTTTGCGTGAGGACTTGCTTGATGTTACCGCTTCATGCAATGCAACTACCTCTCTATCAGAGCGACGACCGCAATGTCACAACAACTGCCAGCAGATTTCCAAACCAAAGTAGACGGTTTCCATGAGTTTGCGACTTGTAGTCCAGTGCGACTTATATATGTTTTTTTCTTCTTTATTATGCATTTTTGGCCAATGCGACTTGTACTCTGGAGCGATGTATAGTCCGGAAAATACGGTACATACACTTATTCAAAGCTCTTAGGTTTGTAAATTCTCCAAGTAGAGGATGAATGTCTTGCACGTGAGACAACATTTTGCTTGATTCTTCAAACAGACTATGCATATCATACTCTTGAACACCCTTAAAGAAAATTTAAGCAGTTTTTAATTTTTTTCCCCTATCGGTGTCTAAGACTGAGAAATGTTTAATACCGTTTGTCTACAAAAGATTTTATGGTAAAAGGTCCAATAAGTGATCCACTGTCTTAAATAATCTCTTCCCACAGGAATAAATCATACAACCAAAACAGAAATAAGTTTGTAAAGCTACAGCTAAACATGAACTCCATGAAGCTTCATTCATTTATTTTCTGAACCGCTTAAAATGAATTAAGGAGGCTGGTGCCCATCATAGGGCGAGGGTGGGGTACACCCTGGACAGCTTACGAGGCCATGAATCTAAATACTGAATTTATTTATGGGGGTTTAAGCTATGAAAGATACTGTGGAATGCCCCCTAATTAATAATATTGGGATTGGGGCATGATAACACAAAGATGTACATTTAGCAGAAACTGATGTGACATGTCAGAATGAACATGATGGCACAAAAACAAACACACGAACAAACAAAGAAAAAAATCCAAAGCAAAACAAAAAACTCTGCAGGGATTCATGCACAGTCTTGCACCCCAGAAAAGGCTGATGAAAGCTTTTTTTTTTTTTTTTTTAAACCACCATACTAAAATCTAATATGAGGCCAGCAATGTTGTATGATTTAGAGACAGTGGCCCTGGGGAAAAGACAGGAGTCAGAGTTGGAGGTAGCAGAGATGAAAATGTTGAGGTTCTCTTTGGGAGTAACGAGGATGGATAGGATCAGAAATGAGTACATCAGAGGGACAGCACATGTTAGATGTTTTGGAGACAAAGTCAGAGAGGCTAGATTGAGATGGTTTGGACATGTACAGAGGAGGGATAGTGACTATATTGGTCGTAGGATGCTGAGGTTGGAACTACCAGGCAGAAGGCCCAGAGGAAGACCAAAGAGAAGATTTATGGATGTGGTGAAGGCGGACATGAAGGTCGTTGGAGTAAGAGTAGAAGATGCAGAGGATAGGGAGAGATGGAGGCAGATCATTTGCTGTGGCGACCCCTGAAGGGAACAGCCGAAAGGAAAAGAAGAAGACTAAAATCTAATATGGATTTAATTGTTCGATGATCACATAATACAGTTTGAAGAGTATTTGGTGCATCCGATATAATACAAAATTGCAACAAGTGCGGCACAATGGAAAAAGAAAGCACAACAGTAAGCAGGGTAATAATTTAGAGAATACATTTGTCTAACAGTACGGACACATACAAGGTACACAAAAAAAATAAATAAATAAAAAACACATGTTCAGGCAGGTCCCTGCAGCAGATGATTTGAGAACGGGTCGATCGTTGTAACGCTTATCGGTTACGCTATGCCTTAAAACATTGTGCATAAGCAATGACAACATGGAGTCTTGACTGGCACAGGGTGTTCTGAGTGGCATTTCTGCATCAAGATGGTACTCAAAACACCTCATCTGGTTCACAGTGCCTCATTGCTGTCGACTTGCTGAAGCATTTCATGACAGGTCGTAAACGTGACGCCATGCCATGGGTGTTAGTAAGTTGAAGCACGGTTGACGTAAAATATAAGGAGCGGAGGTGGCCATGAGCCATCCTGCTGTCGTGAAACAGGGACTTTAATTTTGACAGCATTCTTCCATCCAGGAACAAACATCCATTTCTTCATATTATTGTGATTAAAAAAAAGAAAAAAAAAAAACCAAAACAAAACAAAAAACAGTAAGGGCTACTGACAGCAATGAAGCAGGGAACCTTCATTTATTCATTCATTTTCTGTAACCGCTTAATCCTAATTAAGGTCTCGGGGAAACTACCACCCATCTCAGCTGACTCTGAGCGAGGGAAGAGTACACTCTGAACCCCAAACCTTAGGATCAGTGATCCACCACTTTTACCACCAGGCCACCACTGCCCAAAGCAGGGGACCTGGCAAGGTGTTTTCTGCGTCATTTGTTCTTTGAGAGGGGCACGATGATGTCACTGGAGGACGATGTTCCCATCCTGATGCAGAAATGCCACTCAAACGACCACAACCAGGTCAATCCATCACTGCCATAGGATCCAGTGTCAGCTGATACTAATGTTAAATTAACTAATTCCATGATAAAATCTCGTGCACATGTCACAAAAACACATGTAACGCAGATTCTGATGTTGATGCCGTGCGCCTCACTGCTCTACTAATTCGCATATCCAGGCTACACTGTTCAGGATATGCTACATGTTCACATGCTCTAGCCTGTATCATTTCATGCTGTGATGGGTAATAAATATATTAGGAAAAAATAATCGTGAAAGAAAAAAACAAAACTAATCAACAATGTGGTGCTTCACCTGTACGCATCCTTGGATCATCCTGATTGTGTACGGATCGCGGCAGTGTGGTCCTCTGGTCTACGGCAGAGACGGGACGGTTTTTCTGGCCCACGTCAGACGAGTTGTTTTGCAGGCTGGTAATCATATCAATGTCGGACTGGGGCCTGTTCAGCTTCGGCAGTTCAGGCTTCCTCCCATCTTTCCACCCAACGTCTTGTCTCTTCTCTCGCTCTTCGTTTCTTTCCCGTTCATCTTTTCTCTCATGGTCCTCTTTCCTTTCTCGATCATCCCTCCTCTCATTTTCAGGCCTTCTCTCTCGGTCTTCCCACCGAAGAGAGTCATCCCTTCTGTCCCTAATTTCTCTCCTTTCTCTGTCCTCTCTCCTTTCTCTGTCCTCCCACTCGTCCCTCTTTTGGTCCCTCTCCGTTCGACCATCTTTATCCCCTCGGACGTCCCTCCTCTCTTCTCTTCTGTCCCTCCGTTCCCTTTCATCTCTCCAGTCTCCTCTGGGATCCCTCTCCTCTCGCCTGTCTCGTCTCTCACGGTCCTCCTTTTCATCTCTCCTCCCTCGATCCTCTCGCTCATCTTTCCATTCACGGTACCTCGTGTCATCTCTCTCCCGTTTCTCGGAGTCCGATGCAATACGTGTACGGGCATCAACGTCCAGGGGTTGGCGGTTATGGGGTACATCTGACGGTATCCGGCTTCGCCGCTCAGGCTCTGGTATCGGTAAATTCTTTCGTTCATCACCATGTGGCCTGCTCCTGAACTCTGACCCTGCTTCTGACCCCTGGTCACTCGATACAGGCAATGTGTGGCCATTCTTTACTGTAGGGGGTTTCCCATTACTCTCTGTAACACAAAAGAGCAAGAAATGAGTACGTAGTAATAATATAATCTGATATTTAGTGGAAGTGAAAAAACCTGGTTCATAAAAACTGGATCTGAAGTCTCACGTGAAATTTAATTGCTATAGTTATTATTTCAATGTAAAAAAAACTAATTTCTGTAAAGCAGTGTTTGATACTTAATGTTCTTGAACTTCGCTAAAGTCGCTTAGAACAATGACGCCATAATTCCATTTTATTCTTTCCTCCTAATTTTCTATAAAAAGACAATTACAGTCAGACTTAATAAAAGCATAGTGGATGCACGGTTTATACGCTTGTACTAAAACGTGCTGTTCCATGCACCTTTTTTTTATTTAGGAAATAAAAGCGAGCACTGACAATTTGCATATGAATACATGGCAAGGTATTATTTTCTTTCATATGTATACAATCGGACTCTTGATGGATGCATGTGAATGGAAGTGCATATGATAACTATTTGCGCCTGATTTTATTTTACTCAAAAGTTCATGAGTTTGTATCGGATTTGGTAGTTTAATATCGGTATACCTCGGCTTACGTCGTTAATTGTTCCAGGAGAGACAACGCAAGTCGAAAACGCGAATTAGCTTGTCTCTAGACTAGACTATGCCAAATTTACTTTTATAATATTATACATATATATATATATATATATATATATATATATATATAAAATTTTTAATATATACACATACATACAGTAATGCATTAAAATGTAGTAATGATTAAGTAAAAACGTTTTAATTTTGTACTGTGTTAATATTTATGAATAAATAAAGCACTTGGGCTCCTTACCAAAAGCTAGAGAAGATGCAGGGCGTTTGAGTGACATCATAGGGATTAAATAATCATTAAAAACACACTAAAAAAACATGAGTTCACAGTTCAAGCAATCCCGTTAATGACGTGTACGCGAAGGACAAATAAGTGGTGTACACATCATCTGCAACCAATCAGCAAGAGAGAGAAACAAAAGCTCTCAGCCATTGGCTAAATTTGAATCACGTGCCAGTAATATCGTGATGTATATGTATAATTTGCTGAGCCTACCGCTAATTCAGCGCTTCTCAAATAGTGGGTGCGATTATATGATTATAATGACGTAAACTTTGTTTTATTTATTTTAATTTTTCCATATATTTTTTGAAAACCAGCATATAATCGAAAACGACTTAACTTGAAATGACAATAATGTGAGGGTATTGTTTTAAATTTTAGGATATCTACTACAAAACAGTACCAATGACTCAAAATGACTAATTTTAACTTAATACTCAGTTTGCTGAGCTGGATCACAAATAAAAAAAAGAGACATACTTATCGAATGACTGTATACAGTTAAATTAGCCCCCTAACTAGCATAAATATGCTAACCAGATACATTTTTTGACTTGCACAGATCAACAGTATGCTGAGTCCACTTACTACACTCTGTAAGAGTGACAATACCAAAGTTTGCAAATAAACTGCTGACAGTTTACCTGCATTAAGTTCGTGCCGGAGGAAAATAACTAGCCCCAGACATAAACATGCATCTTGCCAGGTCCTTTCCCTTTCGGTGGACCCTTTTTCTTAAATAATTTTGGTTTATCTTCAGCGTGACTGCTGCTTTAGCTATAGTATAAACACGGGCATGTATGTAGCGATCAATTATTGAAATATCATAATCGAGGTACGGACATTTATATTCTCAGCCAATTAAACGCCGTATTTCAGCAGGAATAAAGAGGTAGCTGAAATGTTTTCCCCCATGGCTACATCAGTGATACATTCTGTATTAAGCATTATGATGCATATAACCAGCTTAATAAATATTAGGCTGGGGAATAAAAAAATAAAAAATAAGAGGGTTTCATTAAATGGACACTGGAGTAAGCAACAGTGGAAAAACAACCATGTGAAAACAAGGCTAAACCATCAGGAACAAGCGCAAAGCAAAATTTGCGAAGCAGTCCACAACAAAAAAATACAGCACGCAAGCACAACACTGAAGCTAATGAACAAGCGTCCTTCGATTGACACTTAGAACACTTGTGGCGAGACTCCTTGGCATCTGCATACACACCAGTTCATATGAGAGTCTGTGCGTACTGTCAGTCTTTTCCTTCTGATTATTTTCATAGCATATTATATAATCATGATTAATACCATTATCATAAAAATCCCAGTCATTTTTTTGGTCGTATCGCCCAGTCTGAAAGAAATTTTCACGATAGCAATGGCCAAAATTCTTGATAGCTGAACCTCGGATCTCGCCTTATTCCTCGCTCTTTGCTCTAACAGTCTCGAGCATGCTGTTGATTCTGAGCCATACTGTTACTCAGAGTACTGATAACATTTTAAGAATTTTTAAAAATTGTAGTCTGATATAAATCCTCATCTATAATGTATCGTTATGTATATTCCTGTTAAAAGAAAATGTTTGAACCGAACATGTAGCATACAATGTATGTGGGATATAAATGTCTCCTGGAAGCTGCTGTACCATTTTCAGACATTTCCTTTAGTAGTCCTTTCTCTATCAGCTCGTGCCGTGGTTTCCTCATCGAAATTTTCCTCTCCAGGACTGACAACACAGATAAGACAACGCAAGACAGAAAAAAATAGTAGAGCATTACAAAGGCCACACCTTTAATACTTAACATGTGACAACATATTGCTTCCACTGACTTCACGACTTTTATAAACTGGGCAGGAATTTTCATTCCTGCTGGAGATTAACCTGCCGCCATGATAGCGGTCACGTGATATAGAAAATTCTGACTGATTGCTGTTTACCGAAGTACGCTTTCACATTCCTCTTATGACATGCACATGTAAAGTAATGTGAGGAATGGAATCTACGTTACACAGAATCGTGGTGATACACTGAACACTAAACAATGTGAAACAAAAAGACAAGTAACAGTGACTGTCATTAATTACACTAAATACAAACAACATGCTATACAAAATACTATACAATAGAGAATAAAGAAAAGCAAAAACAAAAAGTAAACAAACCCAATGTTAAACTTGGGTATAAAAGCAAATTAAATTCAATTACTTCATTGTCAAATTTATTATTACTAATAATTATTACTAGATAACTTACACCTTATTAATTTCATAAGATTTTATCATAATTGTACAAATTATTAGTATACCCCTATACCATACACTGATTTATATCTGCACCATGTATATACACACACACACACACACACAGGGATCCCTCGCTACTTCGTGCTTCAATTCATCGCGTTTTTTTTTTTTTTTTTAATATTCATCGAATTTAAAAACGAGGAAATTAAGGAAGAATAGGAGGAAAAGGTTAAGGAAAATGCTGCAAAAACAAGGCCAATTATGCAAAAAAAACCAAAAAACAACCCAAAACCTCCCTTCAAAACTAGTTACATTTTTGTGAGGTGTGCATTCGAGTAATAAGGTTGGGGGTTCAAGTCCCCACAAGGTTGTCACTGTCCCCCCCAGTGCAGCTAGCTGGGTTATCAAAGGCAAGGCATGTCTCTCACCGTCTATGGTGAGAGGCATGTAAAAGAACCATTGCTGACTTTCGTAAAGAGTAGCTGCAAAGCCGTCAGCATGTTTCTGTCCCTTGCTTAAAGGGTTGTGACAGGAAGGCCATCCGACGTAAAAACTTCTGCCAAATCAAATGTGCGAATCAGATGATTTGCTGTGATATGTGGCGACTCACGAAAACGGGAAAAAGCCGAAAGAAAAGAAGAAGTGCATCTGAGTGCATGTATGTAGGTGTACAGTGGAACCTCAACTTACAAAAGCCCCAAACAACAAAAAATCCAGGTTACAGAAAACATTTTCCTAAAATTTTTGTCTCTCTATACGAAACAAGTTCACGTTACGAACGCATAATCTCAAAAACTCAAACAATGCACGAGTTGCTCTCCCATTGACTACATTTCCCAACATCCTGCCCAACTGGCCTCCCATTGGCTAGATCGCTCCCATAGGACAGAGTTACTGTTGTTTCTTGGTTTATTTCTTGCCTCAGGCTTTTAACCCTCCATAAACATTTGTAAGATTATCACTGCTAAGAAGACATGGTCAACACACACGCACATACACGCGCGTTTGATTTCCGGTGCGAGTGAGAAGAAGAAATGGGCTTGAGTGATAACACAAAGGAATATGGCCAAACCCGTCTACCATCGGTATGGTATTGAAGCAGAAAGAGTTCTTAAAAGGTATGCTTTTATAATTTTTAAAGGGTTTAGGGGGTAGTATTGGGAGCCTTGGATCGAATCAAGCATTTTACATATAAAATGTGATTCAATTTACAAAAAATGCAGGTTACGAAAAAGCCTCTAGAATGGATTGATTTCGTAATGTGATGTATACATATATATCCACCGTAAAGTAGGATCAACACCCCTGACTGACATATATGTACATGTATATCAATAAATACATATTCAACACTATAAATGCTTATAACAAGTAAACATTCAAAAAATGCATATGATGTAAATAAAATATAAATACACACACATACAGATGTGCACCTCATATAAAAATGTAAGTAGTTTTGTTGGGGGAGTTTGGGCGTTTTTCTTTTTGTTTGTTTAGGTTTTTTTGCATAATTAGCCTTGTTTTGTGGCATTTTCCTCAACTTTCCCCCCATTTTTCCTGAATTTTCATGAATATTTTTGACCCCCCCGATGCACTGAAGCCGCAGAAACTGAAGCACGAAGTAACGATGAATCACTGTCTATATTATTATATATATGGGCAGTGGTGGTCTAGTGGTATAGGGCGCTGGATCGCTGATCCTAAGGTTGGGGGTTCGAGTCCCACTCTCCACAAGGCTGTCACTGTCCCCCCAGTGCGGCTAACTGGGTTATCAAAGGCGGGATCCTTTGTCTCTCATTGTCTATGGTGAGAGGTTCATGTAAAAGAACCATTGCTGACTTTCATAAAGAGTAGCTGCAAAGCCGTCAGCACGTTTCTGTCCCTTGCTAAAGGGTTGTGTCAGGAAGGACATCCGACGTAAAATCCTATGCCAAATTAAAAGTACAAATCATCCGCTGATGAAGGGAAAAAGCCGAAAGAAAATCTCATATCATTTTATATATTATATATATATATATATATATATATACACATAACTGCTATGACTTTCGTTATGCTTCATTAATTTCATAAGAATAATAATGTTTTTTTACTATTTGTTTAATTGTTGATTTGGTTTGTCATTTTTAATAAAATGTAACAAATAAAATTTAATAGTTTCTTGTCTGTCATGTTTAAAATGAACATTTTTGATTCATTCTTTCAAACTGACTATGTTGCAAACAAGCTAGCATAAAGCCACAAAGTTATTAGTTCACTTAAGCATTCAAGACTGACTCTCTCACAGTGGGCGTGGCAGAGCATTGGAAAGCAAGCAAAGAAATTCAAAAGGGGTTGAAGCAATTGAGGCCGAACCGCAATAAGGCGGCCATACCCTCCGATGTTTCCTTGAACTTCTCGCTGCTGTCCTTCTTCTTTCTCCATTTCCAGGGCTTGAAGATCTTACCAAAACCCGAGAACTTTCCTTTCTGTTTGGACGGAGGTGCGTCGGTGTCATTCCCCAACGGGCTGTTCTGCTGGTCTTTGCCGTCAACATCTAGAGTGAAAGAATGCGAGAGAAGGAACATTATCAAACAAGAAACACTATCTCCAACTCCCCAAGTCTGCAGAACGGAATGTTATTACACTGGAGATCTTTCAAGTTGAATCACATCGTCTCATGCTCTGAGTGACACCATGCATCATATAATTGACTATAATCACCATCGTGATCATTTTAAAGGAAACCGGGTTATGCCCACTTTATACATATGTTTATTTATTGATGGTGTTTATTTAGGGCCCCAACACCACAGCTTGTCGCTGAGAAGCTTTGCCGGTCCTTTTGAAATTTCATGAAAGCTCCTGTATTCCAGCCAGGCAGGGGTGGACTGGTGGTAAAGGCGCTGGATCACTGATCCCAAAGTTGGGGGTTCAAGCCCCACTCTCCATGGGTTGTCACTGTCCCCGCAGTGCAGTTAACTGGGTTATCAAAGGCTGACCATGTCTCTCACTGTCTATGGTGAGAGGTCCATGTAAAAGAACCATTGCTGACTTTTGACGAGAAGCTGCATAGCTGTCAGCGTGTTTCTGCCTTGCGATGGCTTGGTGAGCTGTCCAGGGTGTACTCTGCCCTCACCCAGAATTGGCCGAGATGGACGCCAGCCTCCCCGCAACCCTAATTAGGATTAAGCGGTTCAGAAAATGAATGAATGACTGCATTCCAGTCGACTTAAGATTTCTGGTTGGCTAAAAAACAAACAAAAAAAAAATGCGTGAGACACTGTGACTTTAACTTCCACCAATTTCTGATATTATTGTCTGTGGTTTCAAAGGACACACCTGGTGAAGGAAAAGAAAAAGTTAGTTCTCTATAAAAGTCTATAAGTCAGTGTTGCTGATATGGGCTCATGGGAACAGAAGCGGAGCTATTCATTGAATATTAAACTGATGCTTTGGTCAACAGTGTTTGAATTTCTCCTGATTCGAGTGATGACATAGTTTGCAACTTGGACGGTTAATTATAAACTGTGTCAGAATGTTAGTTTCTTGCTCTGCTCTCCAATCAAAAAAGCAGGTTATGAAAGATTGAGAAGACTGCGAAGCGCTGCAGACACCATGTTCTTCAACTGGCATTTGAAATGTCAGACATGATCGCCATTGTGGTAATTACAAATCATCCCAAGCATATCCAGGCAACCGTAGGCGGCACACTGAAGCTTTAAGTTACAAGCTAACACACACACACACACACACACACACACACACAAAACCATCGCTAAATTGTGACCAATCCTGACTCTTTTTCCAACTCTTGAAGTTGTTCTATGTAGATGGTGCATATCTTGAAACAACAGCAAGCAAGCCAATCATCCCAAAAAAAAAAAAAAGTGCATCATCAGTTCTTTGTCTGAGCAACAATACTAATGTGTAGAGATGGGTAAAGGTCACCAGTATCTCTTACTGGCAATGGAGCCAAAATAAAATCACATTATAGTCATAACTGTATCCAACTCTTCCTCGTGGTCCCGTGATCAGTAAGAGAGACTGTTTTGACAAGGAAGCCAAAAAAAAAAAAAAAGGTTAAACTAACAAAAGGTTACCATGGGCACTCACTAATCCCCCATAATCTGTGCCCATTTCAGGTCACATTGGGCAAAGGGGTACACATGATGGACAACTCACCAGGCCATCACAGGGCTCACACACACACACACACACACACACAATTCACATCTAGGGGCAATTTTGAACAGCTACTCAGCCTAATGGGCACGTTTTTGGACTCATGGAGGAAACCACAGTACGAAGAGGAAACTCGTATAGAAATGCCAGGACTCAAACCCAGGACCATCCTGCTGTGAAGCGGACATGCTATTAAAATGCTCACCACAGAGTGTCCTACCCAACTGTATATAGAGGAGTTCAAACAGTTGAGAAATATTTAGGTGGGAATGCTTTGGTTTGTGAAGAATTTGCAGGGTTTCTTTTTCTTAAAAGAATAACTGAAATGTAAAAAAGCCTACATGTATACTTTGTACGTTTCTTTTAAAACATACCATGTTCCATGAAACTGTGTTTGAAAATGAAAACAAGCAATAGCACACAAAAGGAGAAAAACATGAGGAAAACGTCAAATAGTCATCCTGTGTTTTTGTCAGTAAAACAGCAGTGCATATGAATACATGACGTGGTATTCTTTCTTTATGTGTCGATGTGCATGCTTGTTTTAATTTATGTAAATGAAAGCACATAATTTGCAGTTGTGTGTAATTATATTTAACTCCGAGGTTCTCTACTTAGTATCTGATTTGTTAGTTTAATATCTGTTTACTGTTATTATTGTCATTAACTTACCTTATATGGGACACTGAGGGATTGAAGCCTATTTTCACACACTCACAAGGGGTCAAATAGCAGCCTTTCCAAACAGGCTGATGCACACTATAACAGATTTTAGCCAATTGAAAGTTCAAAAAATTTAAGTTAAAAAAAAATGCACTTCTGTTAAAGAGCACCTATGGAGTTTGGAGGGCTTTCCTTTTATTCATATTCAACTTTATTAAAAAAATGCTAAACAATTTTTTTTTCTTTTATCCATAAATTCGAGCTCCCAAGTGACACATCGACAAGGTACGTGACTATTAATCCGGAGATCGTAAGTTTGAATCCAGGTCAATGGCACAGCCAGCCATAACCGGGAGTTTATGGGAGCTAAATGGCTGAGCGTTCACCGGCGGGAGGGATGGCATACACTCACTTCCTTGTCACTCACAGCGGTCACCAGTCAATCAATGGGTGTCTGTGAGCTCATTCTGAGCTTATAGGTGTTAGACCGCCATGCACTGCAGTTTGTAAATAGGCAGGTGGTAGAATCGCAGGTCAAAGAGGGAGCCTGTGCATATTTTCACCCCTCCCTGGTCGGTGGTGGTCGTGTGATAAGGAAGGCGATACTTTATGGGTGGAATTGAATACTTCTTAATTAACAAGAATTTTTTTTAATATTCGTTAATGCCACAGCACCTCCTACTACAACTACTAGGGGATGACAGTATAGAGCTGCCGAGTTCTGTAAAGCTGATGTTTTGAGTGAAAAACTTTTCTGATTTCTTATTATGAGACACACTGTACAGGCCACAATGTTTGATGATGTGGTTTACTATGCAAGCGGTATCATGCACTTAAGCAAGGGCGTTTGCTTCAAGTAAACAAATAATGTAGAATAGAGGTGAAGAGACGAAGATAGGAGCCAATCTGGTCTGAGAGGCAAGATTAAGCAAGACTTGCACAATTGCTCAAGCAAGGGGTGTGTACATGTTTCTGTGTGTGTTTATACGCAGGAAATTAAATCGCTTCAGTGTTTACCAAAAAGCAAAAGAACCCCCTGGAGGAGAAGTGCAATCTGCATACAGACACTCACCACTTCAAGACTTAACACATTTTAAGTTTTTTTTTTTTTTTCCCCTGAATGTCAACAAAATAATAAGGAGCTGACATGGACACTGCAGCAGAGCCTGCATGTCGTAATACGTCTGCACGTTTCAACAGAATAGATTAGTTATGAAGGAAAATATGGCTTTATGAAAACTTGGTTGTTAATAAGTGTACTATGCTCAGACTGGATTAGATGTAGAGTATGTGTGAATTGCTGATACATTGAAATGTAGGCATTATGGGTGCAAGATGCAGTGACTGCTGACAAGTTTCTCCAAGCACACATGCGTGTTCATGAGCGAGTGACTAAAAGGAAGTTGTGATGTCAGAGTGGACAGCACAGCCTGTGTTACCATGGCGCTGTTAGAGGATGTGTGTTACAACCGAGAGTGTGGCATGTGACTGGATGAGTATCGGACTACACACAGTAGTGTGTTCAGGGATTCTTCATCAACAAAGAATGGAGTCACATGCATCTGAAAAGAATCACACACACACACACACACACACACACACACACTAGAGGAGCTACGATACACCAAATCAGTGCACCAGGCAATTTGGGATGAAATTGTGAACTTGTGAAACATTACACATAAAACAAACTTGTGATGAAACATTATTTAAGCCATTTGATCCTAATTAGGGTTGCAGAGAGGTTAGCATCCATCTCAGCCGGCTCTGGACAAGGGCAAGGCACATCCTAGATATCTTG
>CM045731.1:10507500-10677500 GCA_024760905.1 Plotosus lineatus | reverse complement strand
TAATTGGAAAAACTAGAAAATCTGACCATAATAAAAATACTTTTCACACAGTAAGATGTCAGTATTCGAAATCAACAACACAGAATATCCAATTCAACTTTTCATATTTAAAAAATATAACTTAATGCTTTGTTCCCTCTCTAAAGATTCTCCAAGAAGCTAAAAATTAAACTCTCTCTCTCTCTCTCTCTCTCTCTCTCTCTATATATATATATATATATATATATATATATATATATATATATATATATATATATATATATACACACACACACACACACACACACACACATTCACTTAAGTACTTGCATATTTACTGGCTTGTTTATTTATCTACGTATTTACTTACTAAGCATAAAATATAAAGTTCTATCCGAAGCCCCTTTTATTCATTCATTCAGTTTCTAAACTGCTCAATCCTAATTAGGGTTACGGCGCCTATCTCAGCCGACTATGGGCGATAGCAGAGTACACCCTGGACAGTTCACCAGGCCATTATAGGGCTGTTTTTATTCAGCTTGTAACTATTTAGAGAAAAAAAAAAAATTAAAAAGAAAAAAAAAAAAGCAATTATCAGAAAAAGATTCTGGTTAAGACGGAAACGTCCGATATTTCCGCTCTGATTTTCATACAAGCGAAGTGTAAATTAAATCAGAGAGAAGACGAGGACTGTTTATGAGCTCAACTTGATGGTTCTATATCATTAGTTTCCAGCCAGCACTCTCATATCCACAGTACATACACAACTACAGTTCCTTCAGCAGTGTTTGTGAATAAAAACGGAGAGAAACAAACGTACCCAAAAGCTTTAGGGAATAGAAATGACAACAGCGTTATGACCATCGATACAGCTCAGTTTACCCTCGACTAAAGCCTCAGAGTTTATAATTGCTCGACTGCTAAATACAAAGAAAGGCAAATGCATACAACAGGATCGTTTGCGAAGACATTGATTAAACTCGTGTGTACGGTAGAAAAGCTGGAAACAAAACACAAATACTACATTCAACAAGTAGTATTGTTACAGAAATACATTCCACACAGTCAGTGAGCTATTGTGTGTGTGTGTGTTCTCACCTGTGTTAAGAATGGAGTTGTGTGTGTGAGCCTGAGCACTATCTCCCTGGCCCATGCTCCAAGGCCCAAAGCAGGGAGGGAAAAGAAAAAAAAAAGTCCCACTTCTCCTCTCTCCTTCTTTCTAATCAGCAAGCAAACCTAAATAGTAACCCAAGCCTGACTTGGCTGGCTCACTGTCCTCTGGTTGTCTCCTTATCCGGCCCTCCTTCATACAATGTACGAGATACACTCCCTCCCTCTCTCAGCATTTGGTCCCTCCTTCAGATCAGCTCAGACCTGGTAAATAAGTTACGTTGCAAGCCTGAGGTATTCCAGCAAGCTCAGATGCCTGTCATTCCAATGCTAGATTTCTCACTGCCCAAGTTCCTCAGTGGCACATAGGAGTGAAATCGCCATGGAAATAAATACTGGAGTTGCCATCAAGGCACTGACGGACTCACGGGACGCAACACGTCGCGCTACATAAACGAGGTAACCCAAGAGTTCGCTGTAAGATGAACTGCTGTTGAAGTGGAATTTGTAGACAGGAGGAAGTGACATCATCCAAGCATCTGATTACCAAGAGGCGCGGCGAATGGCAGGTGTGTGCAAAATATGCTTCACTTTTGATCTGCGCAGCTGTGCACATTCCTAGCTTTTATGAGCCAATGTATATTTGATTTTTTATATTTATATATATATATATATATATATATATATATATATATATATATATATATATATACACACATATATATATATATATATATATATATATATATATAAAAAGAACAGTTTAATATTTTACTGCTGCTGAGAATTTGCTGCACTGTTTAAACTTTTGTCACCTTTATAATGACACTGAGATAAGTTATACAACAACCATCAATGCATGAAGGACCTCGATGTTTTTTTTTTTTTTAATATATATTTTTATACCGATATTCACTCACACACACACACACACACACACACACACACACACACACACACAGTCTAACAGAACCTAATGACTCATCAGACTGGAGCTTATCCTGGTATCCTGACATCAACTGACTTAGGCTTACACAGGGCCACAACTGGCTTCCTTCTCTCTATTTTTTTTTACTGGTACAGTACTCATTTATACAGCTATACAGGGGTCAAAAAGGGATTTGAACCTACAACCTATCGCTAATCAGATCAACACCTCAACCACTACACCCCACACACACACGAAATTTCTTTTTGGCTTTTTCCCTTTATCAGGAGTCGCCACAGTGAACGATTCGCACGTTTGATTTGGTATGGGTTTTTACGTCGGATGCCCTTCCTGACACAACACTTCAGCAAGGGACAGAAACACGCTGACAGATTTGTAGCGACTCTTTACGAAAGTCAGCAATGGTTCTTTTACATGAACCTCTCACCATAGAAAGTGAGAGGTATGGCTGGCCTTTAATAACCCAATTACCTGCACTGGAGAGGGGGGAGGGCAGTGACAGCCTTGTGGAGAGTGGGACTCGAACCCCCAACCTTCAGCAATCCAGCACCCTATACAACCAGGCCACCACTGCCCATATACACACACACACAAATATATATGTGTATATACAGTCGGCCCTCTACTTACAAAATTAATCCATTCCAGAGCCTTTTTCGTAACCTGGAGTTTTCGTAAGTAGAGGCGCATTTTACATGTAAAACAAATGATTCGTTCCATGGCTCCCAAGACAACCCCATAAATCCTTTAAAAATTATTAAAGTACACCGATTTTGTATGCAATGTGTTAAAAGTAAAAGAAAATTATTTATTAAACCATTTAAACATTTTATGAAAACATAAAACATTTATTAATTAAACCATTATGAAACATTTTTTTATTAACGCACACACACACCACTGTCTCCATCATATACTTATATGAAAGAGAGAGAGACACATATATATATATATATATATATATATATATATATATATATATATATATATATCCCCAGTGCAGCTAACTGGGTAATCAAAGGCGGGCCATGTCTCTCACTGTCTATGGTGAGAGGCATGTAAAAGAACCATTGCTGACTTTCATAAAGAGTAGGCTGCAAAGTCGTCAGCGTGTTTCTGTCCCTTGCTAAAGGGTTGTGACAGGAAGGGCATCCGACGTAAAAACCTCTGCCAAATCAAAACGTGCGAATCACATGATTCGCTGTGGCGACTCCCGAGTAAAAGGGGAAAAAGCCGAAAGGAAGACATATATTATATATATATAGATATATATATATATATATATAAATAAATAAAATGCAGCCATGAGGCGGGGTGGGGGGGCACTAACCAGTGTCTCTCCCCCTTATGCCGGTCCCAAGCCCAGATAAATGCAGAGGGTTGCGACAGGAAGGGCATCTGGCGTAAAACTTGTGCCACATTAAAAATGCAAATGGTCAAAACAAAACTCATACCAGATCGGTCGAGGCCCGGATTAACAACAACCGCCATCAGTGCTGTCAATCAACAGGGTGCTGATGGAAATTGGACTACTGTTGGTCAAAGACATCGAAGAAGGAGAGGCGGGAGGCGTGTCCGTTGCCAGAGAGAGAAGAGGAATGGCATGAGTCTAGGACTGAGAGTAGGGACTTTGAATGTTGGAACTATGCAAAGAAAAGGTAGAGAGCTGGCTGAAATGATGCAGAGGAGGAAGGTGGACATACTGTGTGTTCAGGAGACCAGGTGGAAAGGTAGCAAAGCTAAAAGCTTAGGAGCAGGGTTTAAGCTGTTTTATCACGGTGTGGATGGGAAGAGAAATGGAGTAGGAGTCATCTTGAAGGAGGACTTTGTCAGGAATGTGAAAAGTGTGTCAGACAGAGTGATGAGTCTCAAGTTAGAAATTGAAGGCGTGATGGTCAATGTTGTTAGTGCTTATGCCCCACAGGCAGGATGTAAGCTAGAAGAGAAGGAGAGATTCTGGAGTGAGTTAGATGAAGTGATGCAGAGTACCCCCAGAGGTGAAAGAGTGGTCATTGGGGCAGACTTCAATGGACATGTTGGTGCAGGCAACAGAGGGGACGAGGAAGTGATGGGCAGGTTTGGTATCCAGGACAGGAACACAGAAGGACAGATGTTGATAGATTTTGCAAAAAGGATGGAAATGGCTGTGGTGAATACTTTCTTCAAGAAGAAACAGGAGCATAGGGTGACTTATGAAAGCGGAGGTAAGAGCACACAGGTAGACTACATCTTGTGTCGGCGATGTAATTTGAAGGAAGTCAGTGACTGCAAAGTAGTAGTGGGTGAGAGTGTTGCCAAACAGCATAGGATGGTGGTGTGCAGGATGACGCTGATGGTGAGAAAGGTGAAAAAGGCAAAGGCAGAGCAGAAGACAAAATGGTGGAAGTTGAAAAAGGAAGAGTGTTGTGTTGTCTTCAAGGAGGAGCTGAAACAGGCTTTGGGTGGTCAGGAAGTGCTTCCAGATGACTGGACAACCACAGCCAATGTGATCAAGGAGACCGGTAGGAGAGTACTTGGTGTGTCCTCTGGAAGGAAAGTAGATAAGGAAACTTGGTGGTGGAATAAGGAACTGCAGGAGTGTGTACAAAAGAAGGAGGTTAGCCAAGAAGAAGTGGGACACAGAGAGGATCGAAGAGAGTAAACAGGAGTACAGGGAGACACAGCGTAAGGCGAAAGTAGCAGTGGCTAAGGCCAAACAGAGGGCGTATGATGACTTGTATGATAGGTTGGATAGTAAAGAGGGAGAAAATGATTCATACAGGTTGGCACAGCAGAGAAATAGAGATGGGAAGGACGTTCAGCAAGTTAGATTGATAAAGGACAGAGAGGGAAATGTATTAACTGATGACAGAAGTGTGCTGGGAAGATGGAAATAGTACTTTGAAGAGCTGATGAATGAAGAAAATGAGAGAGAGAAAAAAAAAAAAAAAAAGAGTCGAAGGGGTGACCGTTGAGGACCAGGAAGTAGCAAAGATTAGTAAGGGAGAAGTGAGGAGGGCATTGAAGAGGATGAAGAGTGGAAAGGCAGTTGGCCCTGATGACATACCAGTTGAGGTATGGAAGTGTCTAGGGGAGGTAGCAGTAGATTTTCTGACAAGAATATTCAACAAGGTCCTAGAGAGTGAGCAGATGGCAGAGGAATGGAGGAGAAGTGTGCTTGTGCCCATTTTTAAGAACAAGGGAGATGTACAGAGTTGTGGCAACTACAGAGGGATAAAGTTGATGAGCCATACGATGAAGTTATGGGAAAGAATAGTGGAAGCTAGACTAAGGGCAGAGGTCAGCATTTGTGAACAACAGTTTGGTTTCATGCCAAGAAAGAGCACCACAGATGCAGTGTTTGCTTTGAGGATGTTAATAGAGGAGTACAGAGAAGGTCAGAAGGAGCTGCATTGTGCCTTTGTGGATCTGGAGAAAGCATATGACAGGGTGCCGAGAGAAGAACTGTGGTATTGTATGAGGAAATCTGGAGTGGCAGAGAAGTATGTTAGAGTGGTGCAGGACATGTATGAGAGATGTAAAACAGTGGTGAGGTGTGCTGTCAGTGTGACACAAGAGTTCAAGGTGGAGGTGGGACTGCATCAAGGGTCAGTTCTCAGCCCCTTCTTGTTTGCTATGGTGATGGACAGGCTGACAGACGAGGTGAGACAAGAATCTCCATGGACTATGATGTTTGCAGATGACATTGTGATCTGTAGTGAGAGCAGAGAAAAAGTGGAGGAAAATCGAGAGGTGGAGATATGCCCTGGAAAGGAGCGGAATGAAGGTTAGTCTCAGTAAGACAGAATACATGTGTGTGAACGACAAGGACCCAAGAGGAACGCTGAGGTTACAAGGGGCAGAGATAAAGAAGGTGGAGGATTTTAAGTACTTCGGCTCAACAATCCAGAGCAATGGAGAGTGTGGAAAAGAGGTGAAGAAGCGTGGGCAGGCAGGTTGGAATGGATGGAGAAAAGTGTCCGGTGTGATAGGAGAGTATCGGCAAGAATGAAGGGAAAAAAGTGTACAAGACGGTGATGAGGCCAACGATGTTGTATGGTTTAGAAACAGTGGCCCTGGGGAAAAGACAGGAGTCAGAGTTGGAGGGAGCAGAGATGAAAATGTTGAGGTTCCCTTTAGGAGTAACGAGGATGGATAGGATCAGAAACGAGTACATCAGAGGGACAGCACATGTTGGATATTTTGGAGACAAAGTCAGAGAGGCTAGATTGAGATGGTTTGGACATGTACAGAGGAGGGATGGTGAGTATATTGGTAGTAGGATGCTGAGGTTGGAACTACCAGGCAGAAGGCCCAGAGGAAGACCAAAGGGAAGATTTATGGATGTGGTGAAGGCGGACATGAAGGTCGTTGGAGTAAGAGTAGAAGATGCAGAGGATAGGGAGAGATGGAGGCAGATCATTTGCTGTGGCGACCCCTGAAGGGAATAGCCAAAAGAAAAAGCAGATATATATATATATATATATATATATACACACACACACACACACACACATACATACACACACACACACACACACACTAGTCCTTCTCAAAAAATTAGCATATTGTGATAAAGTTCATTATTTTCTGTAATGTACCGATTAAAATTAAAATTTCATATATTTTAGATTCATTGCACACCAACTGAAATATTTCAGGTCTTTTATTGTTTTAATGCTGATGATTTTGGCATACAGCTCATGAAAACCCAAAATTCCTATTTCAAAAAATTAGCATATGATGGAAAGGTACTCTAAACGAGCTATTAACCTAATCATTTGAATCAACCAATTAACTCTAAACACCTGCAAAAGATTCTTGAGGCTTTTAAAAACTCCCAGCCTGGTTCATTACTCAAAACCGCAATCATGGGTAAGACTGCCGACCTGACTGCTGTCCACAAGGCCATCATTGACACCCTCAAGCAAGAGGGTAAGACACAGAAAGAAATCTCTGAGCGAATAGGCGGTTCCCAGAGTGCTATATCAAGGCACCTCAGTGGGACATCTGTGGGAAGGAAAAGGTGTGGCAGAAAACGCTGCACAACCAGAAGAGGTGACCGGACTCTGAGGAAGACTGTGGAGAAGGGCCGATTCCAGACCTTGGGGGACCTGTGGAAGCAGTGGACTGGGCTACAGGTGCCGCATTCCCCAGGTCAAGTCACTTTTGAACCAGAAACAGTGGCAGAAGCGCCTGACCTGGGCTACCGAGAAGCAGCACTGGACTGTTGCTCAGTGGTCCAAAGTACTTTTTTTGGATGAAAGCAAATTTTGCATTTCATTCGGAAATCAAGGTGCCAGAGTCTGGAGGAAGACTGGGGAGAAGGAAATGCCAACATGACTGAGGTCCAGTGTCAAGTACCCACAGTTAGTGATGGTCTGGGGTGCCATGTCAGCTGCTGGTGTTGGTCCACTGTGTTTTATCAAGGGCAGGGTCAATGCAGCTAGCTATCAGGAGATTTTGGAGCACTTCATGCTTCCATCTGCTGAACAGTTTATGGAGATGAAGATTTCATATTTCAGCACAACCTGGCACCTGCTCACAGTGCCAAAACCACTGGTAAATGGTTTACTGACCATGGTATTACTGTGCTCAGTTGGCCTGCCAACTCTCCTGACCTGAGCCCCATAGAGAATCTGTGGGATATTGTGAAGAGAAAGTTGAGAGACACCAGACCCAACACTGTGGATGAGCTTCAGGTTGCTATCAAAGCATCCTGGGCCTCCATAACACCTCAGCAGTGCCACAGGCTGATTGCCTCCATGCCACGCTGCATTGAAGCAGTTATTTCTGCAAAAGGATTCCCGACCAAGTATTGAGTGCATAACTGAACATAATTATTTGATGGTTGACTTTTTTGTATTAAAAACACTTTTTTATTGGTCGGATGAAATCTGCTAATTTTTTGAGATAGGAATTTTGGCTTTTCATGAGCTGTATGCCAAAATCATCAGTATTAAAACAATAAAAGACCTGAAATATTTCAGTTGGTGTGCATTGAATCCAAAATATATGAAAGTTTAATTTTTATCAGTACATGACAGAACATAATGAACTTTATCACAATATGCTAATTTTTCGAGAAGGACTATAAAATATATATGATTTTCTGAGTAGATCCTTCCGTAGGAGAGTGCTCAATACTTTTTGGTAGAGCAAATAAAAATAAAAGGACAGGACAAAGACTTTCTATTGAAACTCCATTTATCACTACAGATCTGTTTCGAGGGGTGGTGAAACCATCCTCTCTCTTCAGGTGATTATAGAAGAAGATTATAGAAGATTATAGTTCTTCTATAATCACCTGAAGAGAGAGGATGGTTTCACCACCCCTTGAAACAGATCTGTAGTGATAAATGGAGTTTCAATACAAAGTCTTTGTCCTGTCCTTTTATTTTCGTTTATTTATATATATATATATATATATATATACACACACACACACACACACACACACACACACACACACAGGGATCCCTCACTTTCCACAGTTAATTGGGACCGAGACCGCCCCTTGCGACTGCCGAATTCCGCGAAGTAGGATCAACTACCTTGACTGATGTATACGTACATGTATGTGTATATAATATTAATAAATACATATTTAATACTATAAATGCTCATAACAATTAAACATTCAAAACTAATGCATAGGATGTAAATAAAATATAAATACACACATACAGATGCGGGCCTCACATAAAAATCTAAGTAGTTTTGTTTGGGGGTTTTTGGGTTGTTTGTTTGTTTTTGTTTGTTTGGGTTTTTTGCATAATTGGCCTTGTTTTGTGGCATTTTCCTTAACTTTCCCGTATTCTTCCCTAATTTCCTTATTTTTTTAATTCGATGAATATTTCATAAAAAAAAAAAAAAAAAAAAAAAAAAAAAAAGAGACCCCCTAAGAAAGGGAAAAGCCAAAAGGAAAAGAAGACGATTAAAAAAAAAAAAAAAAAAAAAAAAAAAGCAATGCACGGAAGCCGCATGAATTGAAGCACAAAGTAGCGAGGGGACCCTGTTATATAAACACTACACCATGGGTGGCCAACCAGTCGGAGACCACGAGCCACATCATAACTTTACTGTTTTACCGCAAAGAGCCACATCACACACACATGAGCATTGGTCCCTTTTCCTCTCTCAAACACACACACTCACACACACACCTCTGCTCAGCCAGACGTATTGTAAACTCACACACCAACAAGATAAAATACATCTTTGAATGTAAGAGTGTAACTGATTCAATAGCCGCGTTAATGTCCGATATTCTGTGTTCAACGGTGTGACGGGACTGTTGGCCGTCCGATACCACGCATTTTAGTTTGTCGTTTTCAGGAGACAAGATTTCAACAACGTCACTGAGGGATTTTATAACGAACTCTCCTTCATTGTATGGCGTTTTGGCCTGTGTGATGTTCCAAGCCAGTCGATACCATGCAAGCGTTACGGTCTCTGAGGACTTTGTAAATTTTTGGAAAAACTGAAGATTTGGAAGGCGCTGAATATTTGAAGCTTTGAAATGCATCAATGATGCCTGACATATAAGGCAGAATGGCTTTCCATTACATCAGTGCTTCTCAATTATTTTCTGTGGCGCTCCCTCAAGGAAGAAAAAAACATTTCACACCCTCCCCATTGCCCTGTGAGCGCCTACAAGTAGTATTATTTGTCTAGAAAATTGTTATTAGTACACCTTGTATCTTTATTAACATTAAAAACAAACAAAGAAATATACTGTATTTGACGTGATAAGCACACGGGGCGCTTTAAAAATTGTGGGCGCTTACTAAAATGGTACCAGTGGAGTGGAACGGTAAAAACTTATTACCATGGGGGTGGAAAACATGAATAATGACAGAACAATAAAAGAGTTTCACTGGTATCTGTGTTATTCATTTTGTGTTATCAACCAAACTACTTACATGAAAGCTGAAAATAAGCAGAAAACAGCATAAATTAAAAAATAATAATAATAAATAAAAAAGACCCCTTACTTTTCCCTCCCGGTGGTGTTCCTTTAAACATTTTCACGAAAGTAAAATTGAGCCAATCAACACAAATGTCAACTTGAGCACATGGCATGTTGAACCAATCAACACGGACATAAACAAAAGCACATGGCCAGGAACGTCCTTAAAATGTATGAAGATAGTAAGCAGGAGAATCGGGTGAAAACTACTCATCACTTTCTGATAGGTCCATATCTGGCTAATCGTTCCATTCATTCAGAGCATCCCATAGTTTTGCTGTAGCAGTTTCTAATGGATCATCGGTTGTTGGACATTTCCCAAGAGAACACAGCAAAATATTTTTTAAAACCAGGCGGAACAATCAAATGTGTTGTTACTGATGAACATTATAGACATTCCCCAGTGGCAGGGGGTCTTGAAATACTATGTAAACTCACTTTTACAGGCAGCGAATGCCTCATTTTACCGATACAGAGACTGATCGAATAAAATTGCTAAGTTTGATCTATGATTTTGCTCCCAGTACCCGGGGGCAGTTATTAGATGTGAGATCAAAAACACTGTGGGTGGGGGGTGGCAAAGTTTGTAATCATTCTTCTATAATCCCCTGAAGAGAGAGGATGGTTTCACCACCCCTCGAAACAGATCTGTAGTGATAAATGGAGTTTCAATAGAAAGTCTTTGTCCTGTCCTTTTATTTTTACACACATATATATTTTATTACATATACACATACACACACACACACACGTACGTCTCAAAAAATTAGCATATTGCGATAAAGTTCATTATTTTCTGTAATGTACTGATAAAAATTAAACTTTCATATATTTTAGATTCATTGCACCCCGACTGAAATATTTCAGGTCTTTTATTGTTTTAATACTGAAGGTTTTGGCATACAGCTCATGAAAACCCAAAATTTCTATCTAAAAAAATTAGCATATCATGAAAAAGTACTCTAAACGAGTTATTAACCTAATCATCTGAATCAACCAATTAACTCTAAACACCTGCAAAAGATTCCTAAGGCTTTTAAAAACTCCCAGCCTGGTTCATTACTCAAAACCGCAATCATGGGTAAGACTGCTGACCTGACTGCTGTCCAGAAGGCCATCATTGACACCCTCAAGCAAGAGGGTAAGACACAGAAAGAAATCTCTGAGCGAATAGGCTGTTCCCAGAGTGCTGTATCAAGGCACCTCAGTGGGACGTCTGTGGGAAGGAAAAAGTGTGGCAGAAAACGCTGCACAACCAGAAGAGGTGACCAGACCCTGAAGAAGATTGTGGAGAAGGGCCGATTCCAGACCTTGCGGGACCTGTGGAAGCAGTGGACTGGGCTACAGGTGCCGCATTCCCCAGGTCAGGCCACTTTTGAACCAGACACAGCGGCAGAAGCACCTGATCTAGGCTACAGAGAAGCAGCACTGGACTGTTGCTCAGTGGTCCAATGTACTTTTTTCAGATGAAAGCAAATTTTGCATTTCATTCAGAAATCAAGGTGCCAGAGTCTGGAGGAAGACTGGGGGGAAGGAAATGCCAAAATGCCTGAAGTCCAGTGTCAAGTAACCACAGTCAGTGATGGTCTGGGGTGCCATGTCAGCTGCTTGTGTTGGTCCACTGTGTTTTATCAAGGGCAGGGTCAATGCAGCTAGCTATCAGGAGATTTTGGAGCACTTCATGCTTCCATCTGCTGAAAAGCTTTATGGAGATGAAGATTTCATTTTTCAGCACGACCTGGCACCTGCTCACAGTGCCAAAAGCACTGGTAAATGGTTTACTGACCATGGTATTACTGTGCTCAATTGGCCTGCCAACTCTCCTGACCTGAGCCCCATAGAGAATCTGTGGGATATTGTGAAGAGAAAGTTGAGAGACACCAGACCCAACACTGTGGATGAGCTTCAGGTTGCTATCGAAGCATCCTGGGCCTCCATAACACCTCAGCAGTGCAACAGGCTGATTGCCTCCATGCCACGCCGCATTGTCATTTCTGCAAAAAGATTCCTGACCGAGTATTGAGTGCATAACTGAACATAATTATTTGAAGGATGACTTTTATTGAATTAAAAGCACTTTTTTATTGGTTGGATAAAATATGCGAATTTTTTGAGTTCGGAATTTTGGCTTTTCATGAGCTGTATGTCAAAATCGTCAGTATTAAAACAAAAAAAGACCTGAAATATTTCAGTTGGGGTACAATGAATCTAAAATATATGAAAGTTTAATTTTTATCAGTACATTACAGGAAACAATGAACTTTATCACAATATGCTAATTTTTTGAGAAGCACGCATGCACGCCTTTTTTAATCCTGATAGTTATAGGATAATTATTTAGAGATTTAGGGGTAAAAATCCACCGTACGCAGAATTCCGGGTTACGACACGTCATAGAAACTGAACTCGTTCGTAACTTGAGGACCACCTGTACAGGCATGTGGTCACTGTACATTCTAATTGCTATCTGGAAAGATAGACATATGGGAGGGATATTATCTGTTAGCTGCGATCAGCTAAATAATGGATTCAGAGGTTTAATTATGACACGTAAATTTTTAAAACGAATTTGACATTGAGCATTTACATGCTGTTCTGGCTATACTTAAATCCATGAACTCATTCACATTATAATGAATCAACAACTGGTTGAACCAGGTCCGTTGCAGATGAAGCATCAACATACCCAGTCAATGACACACACACACACACACATTTCAAAGATATGGAAGTGTACTTCATCCATCTAGTGGCACAGTCGGGAAAAAATAAAGTGCCCCAAGAATTTTGGATCAGTGTACTGGATTATTTTATTACTCCAAAAATATTTCACTATTTCAACTCAACACAGCTTTGGTACTGATCCATGACACCAAAAACAAAAGAATTAACATAACTGTATAAAATCATTACAGCCGTAATTAGATTTACACGACTATCCAAACTGATAGTGCTAAGGTCTGATACATCAGGCTCATTTAATAATTGCAGATAACATCTGGAAATGTATGCAATGCAATTCCAGTGTACACCGCTACATCCTGATCAGATTTTTCTTGCAGTGCTGTGACTTTGTTTTACCCCTCAAAAGTTTGTACCACATCCCAATATTACTTTATTCTGAAATTATTATTACACCTTATCTTCTTCTTTCCTTTCGGTTTTTTCCTTTTTCTCAGGGGTCGCTTACGAATTTAATGTTTTCTGAGGGCGAGCTCGTAAACCAAAGCATTCGTTAGTTCAAACAATTATTCCCATCAGAAATAAAGCCAATGAATCCGCAGCAACCCCCTCCCAAACTCATACAACCTAACACAAACATATTTGACTTAATATATTAAAGATAAACATGTAAAAACAAATATTTACTATGCTTTTATTATTATTATTAACAACAAATGTACATTAACATTAATTATTATTAATATCAATAGCCAACTAACCCTTCCGCTCATCGACTGTGGCAAAACTGTCACGTGGGCAGTGGGCGGTGCATAACAGAGGAGGAAGAGGAGGAGAATTTTATGTATGACCCCCCCCCCCCCCCCGACTGATGTATACGTACATGTATATAATATCAGTAAATAACACGAAGTCGTGAGAGATCACTGTATAGGTAATATACAGGGATGACAACAGCAAAATATATTTTCAGCTGAACTTTAGCTTCTCTGGGGGTGGAGTCCAGGGCAAAGCCTGTTTGCAATCGACAATTGGTCAACATATCATCTGACCAGCATTCAACCCACACCACTCTACTCCGTTCAAACTCTGATCATTTGTAGCAACACCAAGGCACATTTCCAGGTCTTCAACTATATTAGGTTTATGTTCTTAATCATTATTGTGGATGCTTATATAGTGCAATTTCATACACACGTATGCTCAATGCGCATGAGACCCCGGCGCTCCGGGTACCTGTCGCCACTGTACAACACCAGTTGTTGCGTTGTTCCATCCTTTTGATGCTGAGCGCCAAGCAGGAAGCAACAACTCCTAAATTTTAACGTCTCATGGTATGACGCGGCCGGATTCGAACTCCAACCTTCCGGAGGATAAAGCGGACGCTCTACCAACTGAGCTAAATCCCCGGTTAATTATTATGTTCATTATTATTCGTACACATACCCAAATGAGGATGGGTTTCCCTTTTGGGCCTGGTTTCTCTCAAGGTTTCTTCCTTGCATCTACTGAGGGAATTTTTCGTTGCCATCGTCTTGCTCATCAAGGATGTGTAGGGGAAATGTTAAAATTCCTTTATAATTTGTGAGCCACTACTTTCACTGTTTTACTGTGTAAAGCTGCTTTTTGCGACAATGGCAATTGTAAAAAAAGCTCTACAGATAATACTGAACGGAATTGGATTGGATTTGTGTAGTCATGAAATTACATATAAAATAATAATTATATTTTCAATTTGGGGATTATTTTATCCTCAAATTATCTAAATAATTTATGACTTTTCTGTTAAAAAAAAAAAAAAAAAAAAAAAAAAAAAATCACTTTTCAAAATATTAGCCACCAATTTTATTCTTGAATTATCGTGATACTTTCCCTGATATTACTTTCACTATTTCAAATTATGACATTTAACACTTACTATATTTGCTCCTCTTCTTTTAAAATCCCTTGTTTTTACACAGTGGTCCATAAATATACCGTATATATTAAAAGGCTACATATAAAGTTCAGCAAAAAAAAAACGATCACACAACTAAAAGCAGTCAGTACTTCAGTGTTTAAAGCACGTCACATGAAATACACAGCAAACAGAAGAAGCAATACCCGTGATGACTCAATCAACATCCGTGTAGAAAGTGGTGATGATTGAAACACTCATGTCCCCTTAGACAAAGAGAGTAAACAGGAAGTTAATCCAAGAGAAAACTGCGGAAATTCATCCTTGAGGAAAATATTATGTCTTTAAAAAATTAGAATGCTGTTCAGCTCTTTGTGGAAAAGAAAGATTTAGAGAAGACAGATTTAAGGGTGCAATGTAAAGTACAAGCTAATTAACTGCAAATAAAAACTAGAGAACTAACTTAAAATTAACATTTATGAGGGAAATTATTCTCACTATTATTACTATTGAAATTATTCACAATAAAACAATGATCGTAGTAGTAAAAACATTATAGTATATCTGGGTTATCAAAGGCGGGCCATGTCTCTCACTGTCTATGGTGAGAGGTTCATGTAGAAGAACCATTGCTGACTTTAGTAAAGAGGGGCTGCATGTTTGGTTTCATGCCAAGAAAAATCACCACAGATGCAGTGTTTTCTTTGAGGATGTTAATAGAGAAGGTCACAGGGAGCTGCATTGTGGATCTGGAGAAAGCATATGACAGGGTGCCGAGAGAGGAACTGTGGTATTGTATGAGGAAGTCTGGAGTGGCAGAGAAGTCTGTTAGAGTGGTGCAGGACATATATGAGAGATGTAAGACAGTGGTGAGGTGTGCTGTCGGTGTGACAGAAGAGTTCAAGGTGGAGGTAGGACTGCATCAAGGGTCAGCTCTCAGCCCCTTCTTGTTTCCTATGGTGATGGACAGGCTGACAGACGAGGTTAGACAAGAATCTCCATGGACTATGATGTTTGCAGATGACATTGTGATCTGTAGTGAGAGCAGAGAACAAGTGCAGGAAAATCTAGAGAGGTGGAGGTATGCCCTCGAAAGGAGAGGAATGAAGGTTAGCCTCAGTAAGACAGAATACATGTGTGAACGAGAAGGATCCAAGAGGAACGGTGAGGTTACAGGGAGCAGAGATAAAGAAGGTAGAGGATTTTAAGTACTTCGGCTCAACAATCCAAAGCAATGGAGAGTGTGGAAAAGAAGTGAAGAAGCGTGGGCAGGCAGGTTGGAATGGATGGGGAAAACTGTCCAGTGTGATGTGTAATAGGAGAGTATCGGCAAAAATGAAAGGAAAAGTGTACAAGACGGTGATGAGGCCAGCGATGTTGTATGGTTTAGAAACATTGGCCCTGGGGAAAAGACAGGATGCAGAGCTGGAGGTAGCAGAGATGAAAATGTTGAGGTTCTCTTTGGGAGTAACGAGGATGGATAGGATCAGGAATGAGTACATCAGAGGGACAGCACATGTAAGATGTTTTGGAGACAAAGTCAGAGAGGATAGATTGAGATGGTTTGGACACGTACAGAGGAGGGATAGTGAATATATTGGTAGTAGGATGCTGATGTTGGAACTACCAGGCAGAAGGCCCAGAGGAAGACCAAAGAGAAGATTTATGGATGTGGTGAAGGAGGACATGAAGGTAGTTGGAGTAAGAGTAGAAGATGCAGAGGATAGGGTGAGATGGAGGCAGATCATTTGCTGTGGCAACCCCTGAAGGGAACATCCGAAAGGAAAAGAAGAAGAAAATCGCAATGCGTCACCGTTCATATTTACTGCGTATGCATAGAATAATTATTCACTGAAGGCAAGGTGGATATCACTGAACAGACTAAATGGGTTCGTGTTGTCCAAGATTCCATTGAAATCCATCAATTCATTTTCAAGTTATTGTGGTTAAACACACACACACACACAATAATAATAATAATAATTTGTTAACGATAGCTACCATTCAGCTTAATCTTTGAATTTTAAACATGCCGACACCTTAAGTAGGTGGAGAATGAGTGCCAGTAATGACAGTAAACACATTGCTCCATAATTAGAAACTATACACAGTGCTGTGTTGTTTAACCAGCAGCATGAAGAAGAAACAAGACAGATCACAACTTAAATTATGAAACCCAACTCAAACTTGTTGTCTTAGTTTCGATTTCACCTCGATTCGAACCATTGTCTCATGTTTGTCATGTGGAACAGATCTTGCTTCAAACTTAGTGTGTCACAAAGAGAAGGAAAGGTATTCTATAATATTAACTACAGAAAAGCTTAACGACAGTGATCAGGCGCGCTGAAACAGACAGAGAACTCAGGCAAGAAACGTCTATAAAGTCATGTGACCCTTCAGACCTGGGAGTGGAAAAAAACACACAGCATAAAAGCCATTTCATTTACACTCCCTGCATTCGTACTCTCAGCTCCCTGAATAGGATTGATCCTACCTGAGATAATTCCCTGGTCTACAGCTTGATTCTCTTCCTCCATAGGGTCTGAAATCCGAAACGTGTGTAAAACGCGCACACACACACACACACACACACACACACACACACACACACAAGAGCCAGAGAACAGTACACCTGAAGGTGTGTATGCTGTGCAACGTGAGATCAGATATCACCTACTCAACAGACTCTGGAGTCACATGATCAGCTCTAACGTATCCCGTCCCTGTCTCAGTGTGTGTATTTGCATTTCGGTGATGTCAGCAATGACTGTACTTTTCACTTCGGTGACTTCTTGGCAAAAAGGACAGACCTGCTAGTTTCAGTGGCTTAGCTTTACAGGTTTCAATAATACCCATCATGCTTTAAAAGGGAGAAGAGTCGATGCTGTCCTACCTCGTTTTTCCATTCCAGTATTGCAGCAGCTTGGAGGGACCTAAAATTGAGAATATTGATATTAGTGGTGTATAGAACATCAGTTACAACATTTTTATTTCAGTTACAGTATAGTCCTATATTTAAATGTGAAGAAAATGTTGAGAAAACACTTTTGGAATTTTAAAAGCTTGGAAGTTAAAAAAATAAATAAATAAAATATATACACCCATGATAGATAGACTTACAGAACTTATTACCGCAACTAATATTAATACAACTAATATTTCTGCTGCTGTGACTATGACAGACAGTACTACAGCACTAATACTACCACAACTTAACACTTTTACCAAGTTATTACTTCTTGTATTTATTACTTCTGTTATTACCAACATGACTATCACCACTTTTACTACCATGACAACTATTATAAACTATAACTTCGGTCATTGTTTCAAATGCTATTATTAATACATGCCCAATCAAAGTGATTATTAAGTTGGAAATTATTAAATACTTTGTCAAACATTAAACACACTTTTCTCCAGAGTTCCATGTTCAAAAAGATTAAAATTCCTGGCAGCTATTATAATAAACACTACCTCTATTACTAGTACTACTATAAAACATTTGTTATTCCTAAAGTTATTTCTCACAGGTACTACTACTACTACTGCTACTACTACAACAACTAGTACTACTACTGCACTCACCTATTTATTTGCCAAACTACCGAATCCTACAAGACGGCAGGGAGGTTGGAACCTCTCACACCCAACACGGAGCAGGACCATCACCCTGAACAGGTCATCAGACCATTGAATAGCCAATATACACATGCACAGTCATTCACACTCACACCCAGGAGTAAAGTACAAAAAAAAATAAAAATAAATAAATAAAATAATCATGCATTCATTTTCGGAACCATTTAATCCTAATTAGGGTCGCATGAGGGCTAGTGCCCATCTCTGTCAACTATGGGCAAGGGCAGAGTACACCCTGGACAGCTCGCCAGACCATCGCAGGGTAGAAACACGCTGTCGTCTATGCTGCCTACTTTTGACAAAAGTCAGCAATGATTCTTTTACATGAACCTCTCAGTGAGACACATGGCCATCCTTTGATAACCCAGTCAGCTGCACTGGGGATCCACTACTAGTGGGACTTGAACCTCCGACCTTGATATCAGTAATCCAGCATCCTACCACCGAGCCACCACCGCCCCAGAAAAATCATATGAACTAAAAAAAAAAAAAAAGATTTAATCTAAAAAAAACAAAACAAAACAAAACAAAAGACTATGTTCTGGTAAGGAAAACATCACTAGTATTATAAATTTACCAATAAATAAATGATAATTCTTTTTCATGGAACAATTTCACTTATATAATGACCAGTAAAGAATAAGTCTCTTGTAAATTGTAAGTTTTTCAGATAACTGTGGTACAAGAAGAATGAAACACTGATATTTAGTGACGGTACTGCAAAAGGTCTCACTATGGAGGGAACTGAGCATAAAGGACAAGGATTCTGAGATTTGCTTATTGGCCTAAAAAAATGAGAGGGTGGACACAAGTGACTAAAATGCGTTTCTTTTAGGGGACATCTAGGCTCAGTTTTCAAAATGGAGTGAGGAGCTCGGACATCTGGACAGAACTCAGAGTTAAGCCATTGTTCGTCCACATCGAACGGAGTTAGATGAGGTGGTGCGTGCATCTGATTTGAATGCTTCCAGGCTTCCTCGCTTTAGACATCTGACTGGAAGATGGAATGGGGTAGCTGGAGTGATTATATGTCCCCGTCTAGTCTGGAAACATCTCGTGTTCCCCTAGGAAGAGTTGGAGAGTGTCACTGGAGAAAGGGATGCCTGCGTTTACATCCTAGACCTGTTACCTCCACAACGGGAACTCGGAGAAGAAGTAGAAGAAATAGAATGGATGGATATTCAACTTCAGGGTGGTCATTGCTTTGTGTTCTGTTCAGCATAGCTCGAACAATTCTCCCAGCAGGTTTTATTCCCTGTGCATTAGTTTATGGCTGTGTGTTGTGGGGGTGCCTAGCCCAACTTGCATAATGCAAATGTTTTAATCACAGGATGACTCGAATGCATGGTTTGAGCCCTGGAACAAGAAACCCTAGCACACATGTACTAAAAATAAGGATGACCAAGATATATCCAATTACTGTACTTCAAATATGCACATCCAAAACCTGTATAGACAGCCACTGATGTATGTATGTATGTGTGTGTGAACATGTGAGTGTGAGATGATTTTTTTTTTTTGGGGTGCGGGTGGAGTGTTAGTTTTTGGAAGCAGGTAGAAGACTTGTAACATATTCACAGGGATGAACCAGATGTTACAGCACATGCTAAATGCTAAACAGAAACGTACTTCACTTGGTCTGTATTGCCGACTACAAAGTACAACGGCATGAAAGGAAAGTTGGGTGAATTCATCTGTCCTGCATTTGTAACCATTTGGGGGCAGCAGTGACCTAATGGTTAGAGAAATGGCTTTGGGACTGAAAGGTTGCTGGTTTAATTCCCGAATCATCAGGAAAAATGTGTAGTGGTGGGGGGAGTGAGCGAGCTACACCTTCCTTCCTCGACATTCATGGCTAAAGTGAAAGCACCTAACGCATAATTGCTCTCCTGGCACCCCAATGTGTGGCAGCCCACTGCTCCTAGTGTGTGTGTTCACTGTGGCTGGCTTAAAAGGAGACGGAAATAATTTCCACTGTGGGATTAACACAGTATTTCAGAGCAAAAGCAAAAAAAACACTGCATGTAAATTAAACCTTTGTCTGTTACTCTCTGTCCAACTCCAACACTCACAGTGTAATTACCCAGGAGTGCTAGGGTTTAAAAACTCTTATGTAATCTGACCCTGAGAGCTAACCATACGGAATCAGTAATGCTTAATTATTTGCCTAGACTTATTAAAAAAAAAAAAAAGAAAAACTGAATGGAAACCTAAATAAAGACAGTGTTCCTCATGTATCGGTTGTTATCTCTTGAGGACAGATTCCAGCAATTTCTACGTGGTGCATAATAAAAAGGTGTGTTTGGATGGCACCGTGCCACTCCCAAAGCTCTTTCTTTTCTTTTTTATGACTCACATATTAGCTGGAGGAATAATGCCCAAAGTGTCCTAAACACAGATGGACACAGTATCAACAAACTGCCCTTTGGAATGCGGTTTCAAAAACCAATCACGACGAATGTAGCAGCTGCTCCTCCCCCTGTTGCCGTCTCCTGGTCTCTCTCATTTCATTTGCTTTGATGACTAAAGGAAACATGACTTCATCGATACAGGAAGCCGTATATGACATGGACTTTAATACAGTGTATTTAAACACTGAATTTTGTGTGGTCAATTTAAACATTTGCTGGTCTCCTTATTCCTTCGTAACTCACCATTATGACACATACCAGACAATTAATATGAAGCATATCAATACCAAAAGTATTAACATCATTTAAAAAAAAGAATCAGCATTTTGTAAGTCTCCATGTAACAAGCAGAATAATGTAGAGCAAGGTCATCATTTCAAAACGGACACCTTTGGTGTGATGGTTAGGCAGCACGGCGGTGAAGTGATTAGCATATCCACCTCTCAGCAAGAAGGTTCTGGGTTCGAGACCTGGGCTTTTGCGTTTATGTCGAGTTTGTATATTCTCCCAGTGCTTGCATGGGTTTCCTCGCTCAGTCCAAAGACATGCACATTAGGCTAACTAGCTGTTCCAAATTGCCTCCAGCTGCGAGTGTGAATTGTTGTATTTCACATTTCACTGATGACTTTTTCAAGATTGATGTAGAATCTATAGGGGCATTTTAAAACAGAATATCCCATGGAAGATCACAGGACCAGACTCCACCATGCTACGATCCCAACCCCAGACAAATACACACAGAAGGACAAAGAATCCAATGCACACATATAGTTCTTGTGACTCCACAACTGAATGAGACTTTGTAAGTCGACTCTAATATCACTGCAGTATACAGATGTTACTGGTGCCAAAAACAGCTAAATATATTTTGAAAAATCGTAGTTATTTAAACATTTTTTTTTCCTTAAATACTGAAAATCATGACCCATCCCTAATGTAGACAAACTCGTTTAGAACTCATTGTTGCTTCTGTTTGAAGGGATGTGACTCATAGCAAGGCCTGTGTCATATCATAACTGTGTGTTCCAATAAAATCTACTGAGACATATACAGAAGCCTAAACTGTCCACAGTACATGACCTACAAGTGGAAACTTTCAATATACTGACACCAATAACAACACCTCACAAGTATCTTCAGGATTACATAACTGGAACTCCTATTGTACGCTTCGGTTTATGTTAATTGCAGCCGTGTACTTCTCAGACTAAGATGTTTGAAAAAAAAGGAACATATTCACTTACCAGGCATATTATATAATCCTAAAATACAGTATTATCCATTGGAATGCAAACAGAAATCAGCAATGATATCTTCCTGGACCACTCGTTAATGCAAATGTAACGGCACCATGTACAATTACTGCTATAAGTACTGTTTCAGCTGATTTTAACCATAACCGATACAATGAGTAGCTTCTCCTTCCTTAAAGTATCCTTTGCTCATGGAAAAAAAATGCCACAGTCTTTAATCCTTATTCTTCATTTCCTCATTTCGTGACCTTCGAACAAACCACAAGTTCTTTTTTTTTTGCTAAGTCCGGGGATTCAGCTCAGTTGGTAGAGCGTCTGCTTTATCCTCCGGAAGGTCAGCATTCAAATCCGACCGCGTCATACCATAAGAAAATTAGCATATTGTGATAAAGTTCATTATTTTCTGAAATATACTGATAAAAATTAAATGTTCATATATTTTAGATTCATTGCACACCAACTGAAATATTTCAGGTCTTTTATTGTTTTAATACTGATGATTTTGGCATACAGCTCATGAAAACCCAAAATTCCTCTCTCAAAAAATTAGCATATTTCACCCGACCAAGAGGGAAAAAAAAAAAAAAAAAAAAAAAAAAAGTGCTTTTAATACAAAAAAAAAAGTCAACCTTTAAATAATTATGTTCAGTTATGCACTCAATACTTGGTCGGGAATCCTTTTGCAGAAATGACTGCTTCAATGCGGCGTGGCATGGAGGCAATCAGCCTGTGGCACTGCAGAGGTATTACGGAGGCCCAGGATGCTTCGATAGCGGCCTTAAGCTCATCCACAGTGTTGGGTCTGGTGTCTCTCAACTTTCTCTTCACAATATCCCACAGATTCTCTCAGGGGTTCAGGTCAGGAGAGTTGGCAGGCCAATTGAGCACAGTAATACCATGGTCAGTAAACCATTTAGCAGTGGTTTTGGCACTGTGAGCAGGTGCCAGGTCGTGCTGAAAAATGAAATCTTCATCTCCATAAAGCTTTTCAGCAGATGGAAGCATGAAGTGCTCCAAAATCTCCTGATAGCTACTGCATTGACCCGCCCTTGATAAAACACAGTGGACCAACACCAGCAGCTGACATGGCACCCCAGACCATCACTGACTGTGGGTACTTGACACTGGACTTCAGGCATTTTGGCATTTCCTTCTCCCCAGTCTTCCTCCAGACTCTGGCACCTTGATTTCCGAATGACATGCAAAATTTGCTTTCATCTGAAAAAAGTACTTTGGACCACTGAGCAACAATCCAGTGCTGCTTCTCTGGAGCCCAGGTGCTACTGCCGGTGTTTCTGGTTCAAAAGTGGCTTGACCTGGGGAATGTGGCACCTGTAAGCCTATTTCCTGCACACACCTGTGCACGGTGACTTTTCACTTTTTCCTTCCCCACAGACGTCCCACTGAGGTGCCTTGATACAGCACTCTGGGAACAGCCTATTCGCTCAGAGATTTCTTTGTGTCTTACCCTCTCGCTTGAGGGTGTCAATGATGGCCTTCTCGTCAGCAGTCTTACCCATGATTGTGGTTTTGAGTAATGAACCAGGCTGGGAGTTTTTAAAAGCCTCAAGAATCTTTTGCAGGTGTTTAGAGTTAATTGGTTGATTCAGATGATTAGGTTAATAGCTCGTTTAGACTACCTGAACATGATATGCTAATTTTTTGAGATAGGAATTTTGGGTTTTCATGAGCTGTATGCCAAAATCATCAGCATTAAAACAATAAAAGACCTGAAATATTTCAGTTGGTGTGCAATGAATCTAAAATATATGAAAGTTTAATTTTTATCAGTACATTACAGAAAATAATGAACAATATGCTAATTTTTTGACAAGGACTAGTATATGGACGTATACGTACATACGTCGCGTGGGGCTCTCAGTCCCAATTAACCGCAGAAAGTAAGGGATCATAGAAATATATATTTATCATCCAGGTATGGAATAAATAGATCAGAAATAATGGTATCCTGCTCAGACGCATCCATCATGGTTACAGCCATCTTAGCGTGTGATGGTCAATAGCACGTTTTTTTTTGTTTTTTTTTAAATGGGGACTTGCAATTGAATTGCCTGGCGAGTCGTGCTCATTTATTCCTGAATTTCGATTCAAATTTCATTTTAAACTGGATAGAACACTCTAAATTTTTGTACCTAGTTAGTGGGGGTTATATTCTACATATTTTTAAAGAACCAGAAATCTTCTTGGGGATATTTATAAACATGAAGTTTTCAAAACAAACCAACAAAAAAAAAAAAGAAACAGCAAAATATAGTATCCCTCACGAACCGGGTATGTATGGAAAACTGGAGATTCACTGCTGAATATGGCAATGGTTTAGACCAAGTTTTTTTAGATCATTGCGACATGTGAGCTGATTTCGTGGACGATGCCCTGCAACAGGGGCACAGTGCACTTGGGATCTCAGCACAACTAAGGCGCTCTAATCAAGGTTGGTGAAAAAAAATAATCAACAATAATGCAGTTTAAAATTGAAATGTTCTTTTTCTATGAACATGGCTAAATTTGGTACCACTGGAACAGGAATGAAATTATCTTTTAACACAATTGAATTTATTCAGCATTATTACAAGGGCTGCATTTGCAGGTTGAAGTTTGACTATTTTCAGCCATCAGGCTTAGCGGTGTCACAATTCCTGGATGGATCATGCACCACTGCTGGTACCCACTGACAGCATGTTGAACAAGAACAATCTGGACAAACCAAATAAAAAAAAGCTACAGTAAGGCCAACAGTGACTCTGAAGGAGTAACAGAGTACAGAATAAACTGAAAGTGCACTGGATTACTTCAATCACATAACTGTGGACTGAATAGGATTGTGGACAGAAAGGTCAAGAGTAACCCAAAGTAATGAGACCAAAATCATGCATTTAAAACAAGCAAACAAACAAAAACAACACATTGACAAACTTGATTCATTACAGACGTCAAAATACATATTTTAATCCTATTCAGGGATGCTGGGGTCACCAGCGATTTTTCTATTTTTTGAGCTTTCCAGTAATCTTCATGCAATACTACCACCTACTCACTGGATCCAACTCCGCCTACAATACTCCAGACTATCTCTCAAGACCTTCCATTTACATCCACCATCATCAATAGCTCCATATCCTCTGGTCATGTCCCAACAGTGTTCAACAGAGCCAGGGATTTACCCATCTTAAAGAAACCCTCTCTGGATCCATCGGACATCAGCAACTACAGACCGGCATCACTTCTTTCTTTATTTTCTAAAATTGTTGAATGCATTGTTTATAACCAAATGCCTTTCTACCTTTTTCAGAATAACCTCCTTGACCCTAATCAATCTGGCTTCAAAGCTGCACATTCCACAGAGACTGCACTCTTGGCTGTTACAGAGATGCCCCATAATGTAAGTATTAAAAAAATAAATTGTCTGTCTGTCTTCCTTTCGGCTTTTACCCTTTAACTCAGGAGTCGCCACAGCGAATCATCGGATTCGCACGTTTGATTTGGCAGAGGTTTTTACGTCGGATGCCCTTCCTGTCACAACCCTTTTTAGCAAGGGACAGAAACACACCGTCAGCTTTGCAGCTCCTCTTTACGAAAGTCAGCAATGGTTCTTTTACATGCCTCTCACCATAGACAGTGAGAGACATGGCCCGCCTTTGATAACCCAGTTAGCCGCACTGGGGAGGACAGTGGCAACCTTGTGGAGAGTGGGACTCGAACCCCCAACCTTTGGATCAGCGATCCAGCGCCCTATACCACTAGACCACCACTGCCCCTGTAAAAAATAAATAAAATTTGAAAAAAAAAAAAAAAAAAAAAGGTTAATCCAGAAACAGTGCTAAATCTGACCTTAAAATTCAATTCATACATATGAACACACCTGGATTTCAAATGAGCAGACGCATTCCTTCATATGCTTGTGTAAGTAGCAGAGCTCCCACAATGCATTAGTGTTTATTAAACCCGGAGGGCAAATCAAGTGAACACAAGCACCCGAAACACCTCGGGCTGTGATGCTACTGTTAAAAAAAAAAAAGCACTGGGTCTGTGCTATGTGCTAGAACAGGTATGAAGATCAATGCATGTGAATACGTGTTTTTCTAGCTAGAGACCAAAAAAACAAAAAAAAACCCCAAACATGTACAAGGAAATAGAACGACAGAGCGAGACTAACAGGTTTGGTAAAGGGACCCGGTCACGCAGTGCTGTATTTACATAGCATTGAGAGGTGAAAGTGCACAGAGAGATGGCAACAACAGAATATTGCATATGGCCCGGTGTCCTCATAGAAGCGTTAGCATTAGTGCTAAATTAGCAAAAAGAAATAAATCCACACGCACAGGAGTGAACTTTACTGTGAAAAGTCAAACGTGTTTCACGTGTACGCAAATGTAAACATGGAATTAACATGCATAAGAATAACACCAGGTTATACCATTCGCTCATGTGAACAAGCCATTGTTTGATTTATGTAAACAGAAGCTTTTATGCATTTGTGAATAATTTTAATATATTCAGAAGTTCACTAGTTTATAGTTGCTCATTTCATATCTGTATACGTAACTAAAATGGCAGGCTTTAAAAACTGGCGAATGCAAACAATCAAATGGATTTTTGCAGATTGCAACTTCAAAAATGCAGGGGGAAAAAAAACAACACCTGTTAATGAAAATGTACGCATGTTCATGTGTAACAGGAGAATTTAGAAGGCATTGAAATTTTCAAAATATAGAAAAACCATCAATTTGGCTGCTAATCAGAAACGTGAATTAAAGTGGAACTAATAATGCTTTACTGAGTTCAGAGCTTCCGAGATGAAAACTGATGTTTCCACAGTTTTATTGATCTGTCTTCTAAAATTAAATTAAAACTGAAAAAAAAAAAAAAAAAAAAACATTCTATCCATTCTCACTGAAGATAATAAATGAATAAGCATTATCCACCTGGAATCTTTTCCTTTTGGCTTTTTCCCTTTTTCAGGAGTCGCCACAGCGAATGATCTGATTCGCACATTTGATTTGGCATAGGTTTTTACGCCGGATGCCCTTCCTGACACAACCCTTTAGAGCAAGGGGCAGAAACACGCTGACGTTCTTATAGAATAGTTCTTCTACATGAACCTCTCACCATAGACAGTGAGAGACATGGCCCGCCTTTGATAACCCAGTTAAGCTAAACAATTATTCAGTGAGGCAAAGTATATTAGAGAATTATTCAATCAAACAATTACTATCTGCTGGCATAACTTCCTATTGTATGAAAGCTGGATTCTATAATTGTTTTATTAATCAAAAACCTATTTGCAAAGTAGGCCGTCATGTTTGTGTTACAACTGCCTGTGGCGAAATATTCATTCAACTTATCCCATGATTGAAACAGGGTAATACAGTATAGTTATCCCATGGCAATGATGCAATAGATATAATTATTAGATACCATTTCACCAATGAGAAACAAGTAAATCTTGTGAATAATTAGTAATGTATTAAACCCCAGATTTAAAAGATTGTACCATTCCCACGAACTATATACGAATATAGTTTACGACATTAAAACATTAAACAAGGTCATGTGCTTTTATGAGCAGTATTTGCTTCTCTTTTCATACCTGAAACTAAACTGTTCAGAAGCCTTACACAATAACTGACCATGAGTTTGAAATGGGTTCATGTTGGCCCTATACAGTTTTGAAAAAGGTTTGAATATTCTTGTTTTATTAGTATTGGCAGGTCATGTTATGACACGTTTTGAAAACAAAGACACTTCATATATCTAGTTATAGTGCAGTCCAAATGCCTACGGCTAACAAACGTTTGAACAAGAGCAGGCATTTCAATGTAGAAAATAAATCTCACACTACTCCAAAACGACACAGAAGGCACAAACTTCGCTGTTAAAAAGTCATCTGAGTACTGTACATCTCAATCTCACAAGTGTGTATGGAGGCAGGGTAGCTTTTTAAAAAGGGGACTACAACCCCAGTTTGCCAATCCAGAGGTATGGCCCCAGATGACCACATGATGTTGCAGAGATAGGTCAACCAAGACATTCCTACAACATCCAGAGCCCTGAGATATTCAGGGCGGATCTCATCCACCCCCGGAACCTGACCACCAAGGAGCTTTTTGACTGCGAGAGTGACCTCATCTCCTGTGATGGGTGGACCCCACCCAAACCCCAAGGGTTTTCCTACTCCATGGAGGGTGTGTTGGTGGGATTGAGGAGGTGCTCAAAGTATCCCTGCCACCTCCCGACGACATCCTGAGTCAAGATGAGCAGCTACACACTTTCACTGTAAACACTATTTGTGGAGAACTGCTGCCCCCCCACCCCACTGAGGTGTCGGATGGTGGTCCAGAACCTTTTTTGAGGCCAACCGATAATCGCTCTCCAGGCCCTCACCGAACTCCTCCCACGCCTGAAATTTTGCATCGGTGACAGCTCGGGCTGCAGCACATTTGGCCTGCCAGTACATGTCTGCTGCCTCAGATGTCCCACAGGTCAACAAGACCCAATAGACCTTCTTTTTCGTCTGGACAGCCTCCTTCACCACTGGTGTCCACCACCAGTTTCGGGGGTTACCGCCATGACAGGCACCAATGGCGTCCCAGCGAGAGGTATGGGCTACCGCTTCAATAATGAAAGCACGAAACATGGCCCATTCAGATTCCATGTCACCCGCCTCCTTCGAGACGTGGTTGTAGCTCTGTTGGAGGTGGGAGTTAAAGGCCCCTCTGAAAGGAGGCTTCGCCAAACATTGCTAGGAGACCCTGACTACATGCTTGAGCCTGCCAGGTCTGGATAGCATCCTCCCCTGCCATCGGAGTCAGCTCACCACCAAGTGTCGATCGGTTGAAAGCTCAGTTCCCCTCTTCACCCGAGTGTCCACAAGTCCGGTAACACGACTACAAAGTCAATCATCGAACTACGGCCTAGGGTGGCCTGGTGCCAAGTGCCCTTATAGATACCCTTGTGTTTGAACATGGTGTTCATGATGGACTAACATGACAAGCACAGAAGTCCAACAAAGAAACACCATTCAGGTTCAGACTGGAGAGGCCATACCTACTGATCACACTGTTGTTGCCCACATGGGCGTTGAAGTCTTGAAGGACAAAAAAAAAAAAAAAAAATTGTATAAACTAGAAGACAATCTGAAAACACAAAGATTGCATGTGATTGATGTCCAGATTCAAGAAAAGTCCCATTCAGTCCTAGAGCATGACTTTTCTAACTCCATCGCCTGAGAGACAGAGGGGCCAATTATTTGAATGAATATTCACATGGGTGATATATGGGTTAGTGAGGCTTTTGTTTGAAAAGCCATGAGGTCCCTGAAAACTTTATTATTAATGTTCAGTTTGTCTTTTGTATTGTATTAATTTTGTTTGGTGGTCAGAAGCAGACATGTCATGAATGAATCAGAAAGGGGCAACTAGTTTTTTCGCAGCATTATTAATACAGATGCAACTTGGATATCAGACCACAGTGTTCCGATTTCCTTGTTGCCCTTCTGATCTTGAACATCCACACTGATAAACAGACAAATGTTCTTCAACTGGAACGTACTCTCCAAATCTAAGCTAATAATGAGTTGCATTTCAAATTGGAGGATGAAAAATCTCTTCAGTCTGGTTGGGGTATTTTTTGGCAAAAATAAACTTTTTTTGTGTACCGAGTTTACATTAATGGACAATTATCCCAAGGCCCTGGGAATGCAGTGTGGAAGTGCAGCTACTTCCTGCCCAAATCAGCATAAACAAGATAAGCAAGACAGCGCAGATCAGCAGATACTGAACTCACCATGGCCATGTCTCCGAGCACCCTCTATCACAACCTCTCGAAATAACTCGCTTACCTTCAGAGCAGGTTTTTACGAAGTAAAAATCTTAGCTGGATGTAGTAAGAATCTCTTCCATTTCTCGCGCCCGTATCTTAAAAGTGGCGTCCCAGGTAGCTCATTCCCGTGCTGTTAAAACCCGTGTGTAACTGAACTGTCGGGCACCACACTTGTCCTGACTTGTTGGTGACACACATGAGGAATGTGCAGGAATGCTCAGAGTGTGGAGGCTGGCTTTGGTTTAAACCCAAACCATAATCTCAATGGATCTCAACAAGAAAAGCAGAACATGCTCTACGACATGGCGCACATGGAATGAAGTACAATGGAGAGCGCTTTCAGAGAAAAATAAACACAATGAGATCATGTGATTTGGTCTGATGTTGTGCATGGTTACTGTTACCACCCCGACACTGATTATTTTCCTTTATTATTGATTGATTATCATTATCATCATGCCTCAATGTTTTACTTCTCTTATACAGCATGATCACATTTTGTTTTATTTACCTGTACGTTTTGATTAATAGCAATTTACACCCAGATTTAATGTTAGAAAACATCCACACACAAAAAAAATGGTTCTTTATAACTGCTGTATTAAATGTCTTCTTCCTCAGCAGGTGCTGAGATTTTCTCTCACTGAAAGTTAAGCAGTTTCTATAGAAAATACAAAGGAAATCTCTTCAGATCACATTACTGCTGCTCTTTATATAGACCGAGGAGAAGGTTCCATCAACTCATCATGTCTGTGTGAAATCCTGACTGAGGAACCCTCACGCAAGTTACTGTTCCCATCAATCAACCACTGGCTACCGCTGTTGCCATCAACCAGTCACTAATTAGCTCTGTTCCCATCAACCAACCACAGATCACTGCTGTTCTCAGCAACCAACCACAGCTCACCGCAATTTCCATGAGTCATCCACAGATCACTACTTCTTCCATCATCCAACCAAAGATCACCACTGTTCTCACCAAGCCAACCACAGATCACGCTCCGTGATGGTCTGGTGAGCTGTCCAGGGTGTACTCTGCCCTGGCCCAGAGTTGGCTGGGATGGGCACCAGCCCCCCACGTGACCCTAATTAGGATTAAGTGGTGACAGAAAATGAATGGATAAATGATAATGATGTAATTTGCGTGCTATATGCCCATTGAAAAAATACTTATGCAAACCAAAAAAATGTTATTTGCATAACTAAATAAAATCATCCGAATCTCTGATTTGATCGCTCAATATGACAGAATTGGAGGTAATGCCACTCTTACTGTTTCAGTAAGTTGCACAGTCGCGGTCAGTCAGTTTGTTTTAATCCTTCATTACATTTGCAAGTTTTTTGCCATGAACACAAGCCTTTCTGCAACATCTGGCATGAGGGAGATCCTGTGGTATGTTAAAACCTTCACTCAGACACTAAAGAGCTGCTCGGATGAGGCCGCCGCTGCAGAGATTGAGAGGTATTCTCTGGCTAGCTTGCAGAGTGTTGGAAAGTTGCCTCCGTGTTTCTACCACCACTGAAGTGGATCAGCATCCTCGCTGATCTCAGGGTTCAACAGGTATGTTTCCAGCGCAGTTCTAACTCGGCCCACCACTGACAGAGAGGAAGAGGACACGGTCCATTTTCTGAGTCTGTGAATGCTCACGTGGGGTTTTTATGTACAATATCGGCCCAACCGGCCGTGTTACAGCCAAAAAAGTAAGGCTGGCCTCGTGTAGCCCTATATAAACATTTTAATAGTAGTGTTCTTTCAAATCGTGGGTGTCACTTTGGTGTAGTATATAGCACACCTGCCTCACAGCAAACAGGTCCTGGGTTCAAGTCCCGGGCTCTGGGGTTTCTACGTAGAGTTTAAGTTGTTGTCCATGTGCCACGTGGGTCCCCGCACAGTACGAAGACATGCACAGTAGGCTGGTACAAAATTGGCTCTAGACGTGTGCGCTGGCCCTGTGATGGTCTGCTACACAGTCACGGGTGTACTCGTGAACAGTGTCGGCAGATATAGGTTCTATCCTCCCAGAGACCCTAATAGGATTATGTGCTTTGAGCACTCACTCAAATGAGTGAGTAACTGAATGAGAGAGACAGCAAAGGTCCTAATTACTCAGGTTTAAAATTGCCCGAGTTCTTTCTTGTTTTTAAAGATTTCTGAAGAAAGGAGGTGCCAACCTAAAGGTAATATAATGCTCTATTAACAGGACTGAATAAAAACAGGCTTTGGGATCTTTGGCATGTCCTTAAGGGGAACTTCTGGTGAATTTGTATTAGTAGCTCTTTAAAACGGTCACGAATAGCATGTATGAGGCGCTCCACTGAAAGGAGGCGCTTGTCGCACAGACCACTTTTCAGATAAAGGCCATAAAGTAAAAAATGGTTCAATTTTATCGAAATTTGGATTTCGGCTTAAACTATTAAAACAAGTATTCAACCATCACTTGCTCACGTGAGATCGACTAAACTCATTAAAAAATGTCTTTCCCCCCCCCCCCCCATTTTTCTGATGAGTACCCTCATAAAACTAGATAAAAACAGTAGCAAACTTACTGGTTTTCGTTGCAATTATTCACCAAGTTCGGAACAAGATACACAATAATCCATACATCAGAAGAACAGTTGAAGTCGTCTCTCCATTTTGGATACTGTTTTGATATTGAAATGCTGTTTCAGCAAATAAAATAAAGCTTATGAAGACATGTAAACAATGCAGGCTAGATGCTAAGGAAGATCTGAAATGAGCACACTGATTGGTCAGCTCGGGCCTGCACATGCTCAGTGCCCGTAACACGTTAACTTCCGGTTTACTTCCTGCTTCTGGTTTACTGCATGCTGAATTTCTCTATCTTTCTCTTCAACAACAGTCATTAAGTTTATTTATAAGATTGTGAATACACATAATTTCTGGAAAAGGAAAGTGAAATGTCATCTGTGATGTCTAGCAACATTAGTATACATGTTAAATTCAACGCGAGAATAAGGCTTTGAAGATGCCGGAATGATTGGCGTTCTTGAAGATTATTTCACTGGTGAGTATTTTTCTCTGCATGTAAAATTCGATTATGGAATTTTTTTTGATTATTTGATTTGTGTGTAATCTTGTCTGGACTGGACATGCTGGATCATGGATTGTTTAGTTTTGTACGAAAATTGGTCAAGACCTGAAAAATACTTAAATGTTTCATTCCTTTAACAGATGAACAAACTGATGATGATGATGCCAGCTGTGTTGATGAAGATTTTGATGAAGAGGCATCTGTTCATAAAAGTGTGCATGAGTGGTGTTTGTGAAGATGTGATCCTTTCTGCTGTGCAGAATATAGATCAAGATAATGATGATGAGGACAGAGTTGATGAAGCTTGCTTGTATAAAGAGATCAGAGAGTTTTAGATATATATATAGTGTTCTTAATTGCAGTGTGAGTGATTGAACCTGACTGTTTTTTTTTTCCAATCAGTATCATTTAAAGGTATTTAAACCTTTATATAATGGTCAAATAGATACATACTGATCTTATTGGAATAAACAGAAATGAAAAAAGTCTTTGTTAATTTTTGGGGGTTACCACGGTGACGGATGGGTTTAAAAAGGGTGTGTCGGATTAAAATGAGGATGATTTCTCGAATCTTCTCTTCCTAAAATTTTTCCGAGACATGTTTTCTAAAAGTTGTTATGGCTGAGGTGCATAAAAATGTTTGGTTGCTAAGGACTAATGATGTTGGAAGAAGTGCAATCTTTTGTGCTCATTTATCTCTAAAACATCTTTTGAAAATTTTAGTTGAATGCTGACACACCCCAGTGCAGCTAACTGGGTTATCAAAGGCGGGCCATGTCTCTCACTGTCTATGGTGAGAGGCATGTAAAAGAACTATTGCTGACTTTCGTAAAGAGTAGGCTGCAAAGTCGTCAGCGTGTTTCTGTCCCTTGCTAAAAAGGGTTGTGGCAGGAAGGGCATCCGACGTAAAAACCTCTGCCAAATCAAACGTGCGAATCAGATGATTCGCTGTGGCGACTCCCGAGTAAAAGGGAAAAAGCCGAAAGGAAGACAGACAGTTGAATGCTGACACAAGACATCGCATACCTCGCTCAGTTTTCAAGGTATTGACAAACTTTTTGCTGCATTTTTCAGCTTTGAGCCTCCTCTATCTGACTGTGTAAAAATCTCATTTTTGAACACAAGAGCCTACTTTCCATGGAGTGACTCAAATTTAACAATACACCACTGAGCAATAAAAACATCCAGTAAGCAAATAAACTTGTGACGTCACTGGCGACCGTTAAAAAAAAGCTTGCTTTATGTCCCTTGAAAAGAGTCGACAACACTTCCTTCATCCGGGTACTGCACCAGTCCAGGGTGACAGGTGCATTAAGTTGAGTCAAGGTGGTTAGAGCGTCTGTTTTTTCCCCCCACAACCTTCAGTTAATTCGTATTAACATTAAATGGAACACTAAAAAGTAAACTTTACTAAGCAAAACTTGACCGGGGGGGGGGGGGGACACGACATAACATGCTCAGCTTGTAGCAAACAAACTTGGCAAGCTAACATGCTAACCTTCTAGCAATTTACCTGTGCTATTCAAACCAAGTGAGATTTTATTCCACCTAGTGCTATTATCATGACTATTTCTTTATTTTTACTTGTTTTTGTTCATATTAAAGCATTAAAAATTAGCACGAACCCGTTTTCGAGGAAAATGGCGTTTTCGTTTTCCTCCCTGAATAAAGTTTAAAAGTCCAAAGTTCTGTTAGCGAGTTAGCTTAGCAATTAGCTTCCATGTAAGCAACAGGTTGCTCTCAGGTCTCCTGGTTACATTCACAACTCGCATAGAAGAGCATGAGAAGCACATGTGTAGAAAACTGTCAACTTGTTTTTTTTTTTTAATAATTACAATTATTTTTCAGTGTCTTACCTGCTCACAGGATGTATTGGTGAGGCGCTTCTTCCATGTATTGAACACAACTTTGAGTTTTTTGTTTGTTTGTTTGCCTTATTTACTGGAGTTGACGACAGATCAGCAAAAAAAAAAAAAAATTAGAAAAAATCTGAGTGAAGAGCCACAAACTCAGAACACGACAGACAACCTGACAAGACACCAGGCGGAAGAGTAATCGAAACAGACATGAATCAGGTCTGTTTATTAGAATAATCACAGCCTCCTGATCCTCGACTGTTTCTCACACGACAGTGCGACAAAATCACAGGTTGCCAAATTGCGCGAAACTCCTCCTTTTTTCCTGTTTTCAGTAGTACTAGATCACCTGAAGCAGGTTGGATTGAAACCAGTAATTTGGATTAACAGCCGGTTTTAACCTTTTTTGAAAAAAAAAAATACATCTATACTGAAAACCTGTAGAATAAATACCGGGTATGACTCATTTACTCATTGACTGACTTACATATCAATCAAACGCATATCCGCATTTAGGAATTGAGTCATGGCTGCCATCTTCTGGCTAGTTTGTGTATTACGACTTTCAAGCACTTCAATTGTCCCTCCTGTTTGTCAATCAAAACCATATTTAAGGATGTCAGTCTTCATCCATCCATTTGAAGACTCGGTGTAGGTCATCTTTACAACATAATTTGTGGGTATGTAATATATTTAAGCAATACAGAGGCTTATTTAAACATAAATTACCCTAAAAAGCACAAAACTTGGTCATTGTGTCCTGTTGATTACTATCAGGGGCTGAATCAATGGTGAACAAGTGTTTTGTTTTTGTTTTTCTTTTTTCCTGGAAATGATGTGCTCTTATTGAGCGGCGTTGTTCACTGCAAGTAAACAAGCAGATCTATTAACCAAGCAACATTTTATGTAACTCTAACTAAAAGAAGTGGCCATGGCTGGCAATCTCAAGGGCCTGGATGGAAATGGTGACCTGTTTGAACCGGGGAGGGAAGAGTCTGTTGTGGAGACTGTGAGACATCACATCGCAGTGTCTCTGAGGACGAGAATGCTGCCCACAATGTGTGCGTCTTTAAATCCAATGCAGATAATGTGATACCTCACTTTACTTGTGATCAGATAATGTGATACCTCACTTTACGGTAGCCTCAGCAAACGAAAAATCCAGGTTACGAAAAACATTTTCCAAATTTTTTTGTCTGTGGATATGAAACAAGTTCTCCTTACGAAATGTGCCAGACACGCCATTCAAATATTCAAACAATGCATGAGCTGCTCTCCCATCAATGATGTTCAAAGATCCCACCCTGCTGGCCTCCCATTGGCTAGGAGGGATGACACAGCTACCCCCCATTGCCTATCTTCCAACATCAAACCTCACTGGCCTCCCATTGGCTAGGAGGGATGAGGTAGCTCCCTCTTATAGGCTATCTCCCAACATCCCGCCCCACTGGCCTCCCATTGGTGAGAAGGGATGACACAGCTCCCTCCCATTGGCTATTATGGAGTTGCATCTCCGAGAATGCTTTTCGTGTAAAGGACAGAGTTACTGTTGTTTCATGTTTTATTTCTTGACTCAGGCTTTTAACCTTGCATAAACATTTGTAAGATTATAACTCTGCAAAGAAGACGTGGTCAACACATGCGCGCACACGCACAGACACACACACACACACACACACACACACACACAGACAAGCCCACGCGCACGTGTGATTTCTGGTGAGAGTGAGAAGAAAAAAATGGGCTCGAGAATTATTGCAAAGGAATATGGCCAAACCCGTCTACCATCGGTATGATATTGAAGCAGAAGGAGGTCTGAAAAGATATATTTTTATATATTTTAAAGGGTTTAGGGGGTAGTATTGGGGGCCTTGGAACGAATCACACGTTTTACATGTAAAATGCTGTTCAAATTATGAAAAATCCAGGTTAAGAAAAAGGCGCTGGAATGGATTATTTTCGTAAGGTGAGGTACCACTGTACAATCATTCACACTCATATTCGGATAAATGGGAAATTTAGAGTTTGGGACTCTAACGGGACTGGGAGACAGTCTTTGGACTGTCGGAGGAAACCGGAGTATTCTGAAGAAACGTATGCATGCACGGAAAGAACATACGCACTCCAGACTGGAAGGCACCATTCGAATCCAGAATCTTCTAGTCGTAAGGTGACAGTTCTAAGTTCTAGATCACCATCCATTCATTCATTCATTCATTTTCTTATCCATTACAAGTTACAGGTGAGCTGGAACCAATCACAGCTAACTTTGTCTGAGAGGCAGGTACACCATGGACAAAGGTGTCAGTCTACTGCAGGGCCAAAGCAATAGCAGCGGTAGCAGTAGTCATCGAGTAGTGTGACCTCATATTGGTGCTTCATGAGTTACACCTGATCCCTGCTGAGTGATGGAAATTATTTTTATTCTTATTTTGTAACTGTAGTACAACCTGTATGTACTGGTCCTTCTGAAAAAATTAGCAGATTGTGATAAAGTTCATTATTTTCTGTAATGAACTGATAGAATTAAACTTTCATATATTTTAGATTCATTGCACCCAACTGAAATATTTCAGGTCTTTTTTTGTTTTAATACTGATGATTTTGGCAGACAGCTCATGAAAACCCAAAATTCCGATCTCAAAAAATTAGCATATTTCAGCCGACCAAAAGTCAACCTTCAAATAATTATAGTCAGTTATGCACTCAATACTTGGTTGGGAATCCTTTGGCTGAAATGACTGCTTCAATGCGGCGTTGCATGGAGGCAATCAGCCTGTGGCACTGCTGAGGTGTTATGGAGGCCCAGGATGCTTCGATAGCAACCTGAAGCTCATCCACAGTGTTGGCTCTGGTGTCTCTCAACTTTCTCTTCACAATATCCCACAGATTCTCTATGGGATTCAGGTCAGGAGAGTTGGCAGGCCAATTGAGCACAGTAATACCACGGTCTGTAAACCATTTTCCAGTGGTTTTGGCACTTTGAGCAGGTGCCAGGTCGTGCTGAAAAATGAAATCTTCATCTCCATGAAGCTTTTCAGCAGATGGAAGCATGAAGTGCGCCAAAATCTCCTGATCGCTACCCTCATTGGCCCTGCCCTTGATAAAACACAGTGGACCAACACCAGCAGCTGACATGGCACCCCAGACCATCACTGACTGTGGGTACTTGACACTGGACTTCAGACATTTTGGCATTTCCTTCTCCCCAGTCTTCCTCCAGACTCTGGCACCTTGATTTCCAAATGACATGCAAAATTTGCTTTCCTCCGAAAAAAGTACTTTGGACCGCTGAGCAACAGCCCAGTGCTGCTTCTCTGTCGCCCAGGTCAGGCGCTTCTGCCGCTGTTTCTGGTTCAAAAGTGGGGTGACCTGGGGAATGCGGCACCTGTAGCCCAGTCCACTGCTTCCACAGGTCCCCCAAGGTCTGGAATCGGCCCTTCTCCACAATCTTCTTCAGGGTCCGGTCACCTCTTCTGGTTGTGCAACGTTTTCTGCCACGCTTTTTCCTTCCCACAGACGTCCCACTGAGGTGCCTTGATACAGCACTCTGGGAACAGCCTATTCGCTCAGAGATTTCTTTCTGTGTCTTACCCTCTCGCTTGAGGGTGTCAATGATAGCCTTGTGGACAGCAGTCAGGTCGGCAGTCTTACCCATGATTGCGGTTCTGAGTAATGAACCAGGCTGGGAGTTTTTAAAAGCCTCAAGAATCTTTTGCAGGTGTTTAGAGTTAATTGGTTGATTCAGATGATGAGGTTAATAGCTCGTTTAGAGTACCTTTTCATCATATGCTAATTTTTTGAGATAGGAATTTTGGGTTTTCATGAGCTGCATGCCAAAATCATCAGTATTAAAACAGTAAAAGACCTGAAACATTTCAGTTGGTGTGCAATGAATCTAAAATAAATGAAAGTCGAATGTTTATCAGTACATTATAGAAAATAATGAACTTTATCACAATATGCAAATTTTTTGAGAAGGACTCGTACACTGAAGGCTTTGCAGCCGACTTTTGTCAAAGGTCGGCAAGGGTTCCTTTCCATGAGCCTCCTACCATCGACAGTGAGACACATGGTCCGTCTTTGATCACCAAATTTGCTGCACTGGGGAGGAAATTGACAAGCTTGTGGACAGTGGGACACGAACTCCAAACTCTTGGATGAGTGATCCAGCTGACGTTACCACCAGGCTCCCACTGCCCAAAATTAGCACTCGTCCGGCAATCATGCCCCGAGACCAACGAGCCTGCTTTAGCCAGCAATCTATATATTAGCTGTAGCAGCGGTTATCGAGATTGAGTAGAAATCGGCACATCAGTTCAGTTCCTCAAACCGCTTCACCCGAATTCGGGTCGGAGAAGGGGGTGGCGGTTGGCACCGACCCAGCCGAGAGCAGAGCACAACCCGCCACAAGGCGGAAACACGCTGACAGCTTTGCAGCTTCCTTGTATCGAAAGTCAGCAATGGTTTTTTTCCATGAGCCTCTCACCATTTCCAGTGAGAGACATGGCTGTCCTTTGAGAATCCACTGAGATGTACTGGGGGGGCAGTGACACTTTTGTGGAGAGTGGGACTGGAACCCCAAATTCTTGGATTCGCGATCCAGCTCACATTACCACCAAGCTCCCGCTGCCCAAAATTTGGGCTCATCCGGGATTTGAACCCAGGACCGCTCACACCCGAAGCGAGAATCATACCCCTAGACCAGGGGTCAGCAACCTGCGGCTCCAGAGCCGCATGCGGCTCTTTCATCCTTATGCTGCGGCTCTGCATGGCTCGGGAAAATAAATTGCAAGTATCCGATTTTAAGTATATTGCAGGGAGCTGAGTACAACAATTAATACACTGCTTCTGTCTGCTGTGCAATTGACAACTGACAGCTACTTTTATTGTGACATGTTCAACACAACGTCGACAGCACTTGACGTGTCAGCAGGCAGATTTGACAGCCGGCATGCACGGAAAGCCCAGCAACACCAAAACTGCACAATATCTTAAAGTATTTTATTTGTGTCTGTTCGTTTGTTTAATTGTAGCTGTAAATTGTATGATTATTGTGATCTGTAAATATTAAAATAAAATAATATATATAGATTGTATTGTTTTTCGTTGCTTAAAATATGCGTCACACTCTCCGACAGCCCGCCAAAACGCCGTACATTTATCGAGACTTTCAACCCTAGGTAGGCCACGGATGGATAAATCTAAGAAAAGAAAAATATTTGAAGAAAACAGAGCATTTAATGGTGAATGGGCAGATTCATTTGTAAAAGGTACAAATCACCTTCAGTTTCGTTCATTACTGGATGAGGTGGCACGTACTCTGATCTGATGCATAACAGAGTGCGGTGGCTGTCCAGAGGAGAAGTGCTGAAACGCTTTGCTGCATGTCTGGGACAGGTGAAGACTTTCATGAGCAGCAAAGGACTCACCTTTCCTGAGCTGGAACGGCAAGAGTGGCTGGAAAAGCAGTATTTCATGGTGGACATGACGGCGAACCTGAATGCGCTGAATACAACTCTTCAGGGGAGAGGAGGCACAGCGCTACACATGCTGGAAGAGGTGATGGCGTTTGAGCGCAAGCTGACAGTGTTTGTGAGAGATTTAGAGAGAGGAACACTGTCTCACTTCCCCTCCTTAAGGGAGTTCAAACAAGCGAACAAGGTGATAAATTCAGAGTATTTGCAGTCTGCAATCACTACAATGCAAGCATCGTTTGGAAACGATTCCAAGAGTTCAGAGAGGAAAAAGCCACATTATCCTTCCCCGTCGCTCCCCTGACCATCGACCCATCCCTGTTAAATGTGTCTGCATTTGCAGGTGTAAGTCAACCTGATCTGGAGCTGGCTGACATAGCTGACAGAGATATATGGGCGTCTGAGTTTGAACACATGAGAGATATATTTATATACATGCGAACATATTCATTTCAGATGTCAAAAAGTGTTTGCGGCTCCCAGTGTTGTCTTTTCCGTGGAAACCGGGTCGAAATGGCTCTTTGAGTGTTAAAGGTTGCCGACCCCTGCCCTAGACCAACGAGCCAGCTCTGGCCAGCTATCTATATACTAGCTGTAGCAGCGGTTTTCAACCTGTAGTAGCATGAGGAAAATCTGTTCAGTTCAGTTCCGATCACCACTTGATGCTTATTAGGGTCACGGAGAGGCTGGCGCCTATTCCAGCCCTCTCCGGACGTAAGCAAAGTACACCCTGGACAGCTCGTCAAGCAATCGCAGGGTGGAAATCTGCTGACAGCTTTGCAGCTTCCTTTTGTCAAGGGTCTGCACCAAGGGTTCTTTTCCATGAGCCTCTCGCCATCGACAGTGAGAGACATGGTCCGTCTTTGATCACCAAATTTGCTGCACTGGGGAGGACAGTGGGACTCGAACCCCAAACTCTTGCATGAATGATCCAGCTGACATTGCCACCAGGCTTGCAATGCCCAAAATTAGGGCTGGTCCGGGATTTGAACCCGGGAAATCTCACACCCAAAGCAAGAATCATACCCCTAGACCAGGGGTCGGCAACCTTTGCCATTCAAAGAGCCATTTGGACCCGTTTTCCACATTAAAGAAAACACTGAGAGCCACAAATCCTTTTTTGACATTTAAAATCAAATAAAACTGCATATAATGTTTTTTTCCCCTTTTTCCTTCATGTTAATATAAAACAACAATGTGTTGCAATGATTTACAATTACAATTCTGCTTGCAACAAAAACATTTAGATTAAAAAAAAAATCTCCAGCCTCCCCACGACCCTAATTGGGATTAAGCGGTTCAGAAAATGAATGAATGTGTTCGAGTCCTTCTTGTATTTTTATAAAGAAAAAAAAAAATCTATCCCATGAAGCATGGGACAGGGAACAGCCAGATGTGTTAATGGGTTGGGTATCTGCCTCACCATCACTACCTTCGTGGGATCTTCTTTTCTTTATTCGTTATATTAATGTTGTTTTGTCAAAGTTTTAATTTACAAAAAATGACAACAATACAGAAAAGTATATGAAGATTTATTTTAAGAAGGAGCCTGCTCAACATTCTTTTAAATAATATTAATGCTTAATGCTGCACTGACAGAGTGGAGACTGAACCACACCCAGTCTTTTATTTTGTCACTGTGAGGACAGTTATTTAACTCGGAGATTGCCGTGTATAAACAAATCTCATCCAACGTCTCTTACTTCAGCTGTGATTTCTGTTCCTGGATTACAAACCCCGGCGGCAGAAAAAATCTCTCTCTCGCCGTGCTGCTGTTTGCAAAGAGCTCTTTTAGGGCTCTTTTATATTTCTTTGGTGTGGGCAGGGTTATTTTGTGTGTGTTCTTGTGGATACACACACAAAATCACCCTGCCCACACCAAATAAATATCCGCCTACACGCGTGACTGTTAATTTTCAGATCACTCAGGTTAAAAAAATCTAGATTGGATATTACTGTTTCAATTCTGAAGTGGAGCCATCTTGGTGAGATCACCTGGTTTTAAGTCTTAAACAGGAATGTGATCTCACCAAGATGGCTCCACTTCAGAATTGAACCAGTAATGTCCAATCTAGATTTGTTTTCTTTTCTTTTGATGATCAGTGATTGGTGTAAACAGGTGGAAGGTGTGGCTATGGTTTGGTTGAAGTGAAAACCTGCACCCACACCAGCCCTTTGCCGTGTGAGTAAATAAGCACCTTGTGGCCATCGTAAAGTACATTATTTTGAAAAGCCATGGAGCCGCACCAGAAAGGTGAAAGAGCCGCATGCGGCTCCGGAGCCGCGTGTTGCCGACCCCTGCCCTAGACCAACAAGCCTGCTCAGGACAGCTGACCGTTTACAGGTATCCCTCACTTTCTATGGTTAAAAGGCCCGAGAACCCCACGTGACTATCAAAAGCCGCTAAATTCTCGAAATCCGCTACACGAAATATTTTTCCTCTGTGAGGCGCTTCACTGGAAGTCGGCGCGTGTCGCAAGTGACACACGAAGCGTGGCTTATCCGGCCTTCCGATCTTTCAAGTGAGCAAGTGATGGTTGAGTACTCAACACCTATTCGACGTGCATTTGCTCACATGGAAGTCCGAGTAAGAAATGCTTCGCCTCACAAGCTCTGTGTATCACTTGTGACAAGTGCCTGCTTTTGGTTGAGCGCGTCACATCTTTTTGAAAAACCCGCGATGCACTAAAGCCTCAAGAACTGAAGCTCGAAGTAGCGAGGGATCACTGTCACCATTTTTATTTATTTATTTATTTATTGCTGCCCATCGACATCAGCGTCAACTCAGGCACAGGTGCAGAACAACTGTCCAGGTGATGTTCCATGCCCATTGGTCGAGACTCAGGAGCTCTGCTATTAATCACAGCAGTTCTGTACAACAAAGACATACAGTCCGTCATCTGATGCGCTCATTTGCCAAACTGCTTCATCTTAAGACTTGCAGGCTTGCAAGGAGGCTGGTGGTCATCTCAGCGAACACTGGGCTGAAGGCAAGATACAGCCTGGAAAGCTCTCCAGCCCATTGCAGGGCAAATACACAGAACCACTCACACTCAGGTCAACACTTAGGGTCAATTTAGAACAGCTAATTAGCCTCATGTGCATGATTTTGGACTGGGGAGGAAACCAGAGTACTTGGAAAAAGCCCACACAAGCACAGGGAGAATATGCAAGCTTGATACAAAACCACCAGAGTCAAACTCACCATGGACAGTGAGAGACATGGCCGGCCTTTGACAACCAAAATCGCTTCAATGGTGGGGGGGGGGCAGTGACAACCTTGTGGAGAGTTGGAATCGAACCCCAAACTCTTGGATAAGTGATCCAGCTGACATGACCACCAGGCTAGCACTGCCCAAAACAAGGGCTCGTCCGGGATTTGAGCCCGGGACCTCTCGCACCCTAAGCAAGAATCATACCCCTAGACCAACGAGCCGGCTCTGGCCAGTTATCTATATATGAGCTCTTGAAGTGGTTTTCAACCTTTAGTAGCATTCGGCAAGTCAGTTCAGAGTCAGTTCAGTTCACCATTTGATCCTTATTCGGGTCACGGGGAGGCTGGAGCCAATCCCAGCACACTTCGGGCGAGGGGAGAGTGCACCCTGGACAGCCTGTCAGGCCATCGCACGATGGAAATACTAATCCTTCTAAAAAAAATTAGCATATTGTTATAAAGTTCATTATTTTCTGAAATGCACTGATAAAAATTAAACTTTCATATATTTTACATTCATTGCACACCAACTGAAATATTTCAGGTCTTTTATTGTTATAATACTAATGATTTTGGCATACAGCTCATGAAAACCCAAAATTCCTCTCAAAAAATTAGCATATTTCATCCGACCAAGAAAAAAAAAAAAATAGTGTTTTTAATACAAAAAAAGTCAACCTTCAAATAATTATAGCCAGTTATGCACTCAATACTTGGTCGGGAATCCTTTGGCTGAAATGACTGCTTCAATGCGGCGTTGCATGGAGGCAATCAGCCTGTGGCACTGCTGAGGTGTTATGGAGGCCCAGGATGCTTCGATAGCAACCTGAAGCTCATCCACAGTGTTGGGTCTGGTGTCTCTCAACTTTCTCTTCACAATATCCCACAGATTCTCTATGGGATTCAGGTCAGGAGAGTTGGCAGGCCAATTGAGCACCGTAATACCATGGTCTGTAAACCATTTTCCAGTGGTTTTGCCACTTTGAGCAGGTGCCAGGTCGTGCTGAAAAATGAAATCTTCGTCTCCATGAAGCTTTTCAGCAGATGGAAGCATGAAGTGCTCCAAAATCTCCTGATCGCTACCCTCATTGGCCCTGCCCTTGATAAAACACAGTGGACCAACACCAGCAGCTGACATGGCACCCCAGACCATCACTGACTGTGGGTACTTGACACTGGACTTCAGACATTTTGGCATTTCCTTCTCCCCAGTCTTCCTCCAGACTCTGGCACCTTGATTTCCGAATGACATGCAAAATTTGCTTTCCTCCGAAAAAAGTACTTTGGACCGCTGAGCAACAGCCCAGTGCTGCTTCTCTGTCGCCCAGGTCAGGCGCTTCTGCCGCTGTTTCTGGTTCAAAAGTGGGGTGACCTGGGGAATGCGGCACCTGTAGCCCAGTCCACTGCTTCCACAGGTCCCCCAAGGTCTGGAATCGGCCCTTCTCCACAATCTTATTCAGGGTCCGGTCACCTCTTCTGGTTGTGCAGCGTTTTCTGCCACGCTTTTTCCTTCCCACAGACATCCCACTGAGGTGCCTTGATACAGCACTCTGGGAACAGCCTATTCGCTCAGAGATTTCTTTCTGTTTCTTACCCTCTCGCTTGAGGGTGTCAATGATGGCCTTGTGGACAGCAGTCAGGTCGGCAGTCTTACCCATGATTGCGGTTCTGAGTAATGAACCAGGCTGGGAGTTTTTAAAAGCCTCAAGAATCTTTTGCAGGTGTTTAGAGTTAATTGGTTGATTCAGATGATTAGGTTAATAGCTCGTTTAGAGTACCTTTTCATCATATGCTAATTTTTTGAGATAGGAATTTTGGGTTTTCATGAGCTGCATGCCAAAATCATCAGTATTAAAACAGTAAAAGACCTGAAACATTTCAGTTGGTGTGCAATGAATCTAAAATAAATGAAAGTCGAATGTTTATCAGTACATTATAGAAAATAATGAACTTTATCACAATATGCAAATTTTTTGAGAAGGACTCGTACACTGAAGGCTTTGCAGCCGACTTTTGTCAAAGGTCGGCAAGGGTTCCTTTCCATGAGCCTCCTACCATCGACAGTGAGACACATGGTCCGTCTTTGATCACCAAATTTGCTGCACTGGGGAGGAAATTGACAAGCTTGTGGACAGTGGGACACGAACTCCAAACTCTTGGATGAGTGATCCAGCTGACGTTACCACCAGGCTCCCACTGCCCAAAATTAGCACTCGTCTGGCAATCATGCCCCGAGACCAACGAGCCTGCTTTAGCCAGCAATCTATATATTAGCTGTAGCAGCGGTTTTCGAGATTGAGTAGAAATCGGCACATCAGTTCAGTTCCTCAAACCGCTTCACCCGAATTCGGGTCGGAGAAGGGGGTGGCGGTTGGCACCGACCCAGCCGAGAGCAGAGCACAACCCGCCACAAGGCGGAAACACGCTGACAGCTTTGCAGCTTCCTTGTATCGAAAGTCAGCAATGGTTTTTTTCCATGAGCCTCTCACCATTTCCAGTGAGAGACATGGCTGTCCTTTGAGAATCCACTGAGATGTACTGGGGGGGCAGTGACACTTTTGTGGAGAGTGGGACTGGAACCCCAAATTCTTGGATTCGCGATCCAGCTCACATTACCACCAAGCTCCCGCTGCCCAAAACTTGGGCTCGTCCGGGATTTGAACCCAGGACCTCTCACACCCGAAGCGAGAATCATACCCCTAGACCAACGAGCCTGCTCAGGACAGCTGACCGTTTACAGGTATCCCTCACTTTCTATGGTTAAAGGGCCCGAGAACCCCACGTGACTATCAAAAGCCGCTAAATTCTCGAAATCCGCTACACGAAATATTTTTCCTCTGTGAGGCGCTTCACTGGAAGTCGGCGCGTGTCGCAAGTGACACCTGGCGTGGCTTATCCGGCCTTCCGATCTTTCAAGTGAGCAAGTGATGGTTGAGTACTCAACACCTATTTGACGTGCATTTGCTCACATGGTAGTCCGAGTAAGCAATGCTTCGCCTCACAAGCTCTGTGTATCACTTGTGACAAGTGCCTGCTTTTGGTTGAGCGCGTCACATCTTTTTGAAAAACCCGCGATGCACTAAAGCCTCAAGAACTGCAGCTCGAAGTAGCGAGGGATCACTGTCACCATTTTTATTTATTTATTTATTTATTGCTGCCCATCGACATCAGCGTCAACTCAGGCACAGGTGCAGAACAACTGTCCAGGTGATGTTCCATGCCCATTGGTCGAGACTCAGGAGCTCGTCCGTCATCTGATGCGCTCATTTGCCAAACTGCTTCATCTTAAGACTTGCAGGCTTGCAAGGAGGCTGGTGGTCATCTCAGCGAACACTGGGCTGAAGGCAAGATACAGCCTGGAAAGCTCTCCAGCCCATTGCAGGGCAAATACACAGAACCACTCACACTCAGGTCAACACTTAGGGTCAATTTAGAACAGCTAATTAGCCTCATGTGCATGATTTTGGACTGGGGAGGAAACCAGAGTACTTGGAAAAAGCCCACACAAGCACAGGGAGAATATGCAAGCTTGATACAAAACCACCAGAGTCAAACTCACCATGGACAGTGAGAGACATGGCCGGCCTTTGACAACCAAAATCGCTTCAATGGTGGGGGGGGGGCAGTGACAACCTTGTGGAGAGTTGGAATCTAACCCCAAACTCTTGGATAAGTGATCCAGCTGACATGACCACCAGGCTAGCACTGCCCAAAACAAGGGCTCGTCCGGGATTTGAGCCCGGGACCTCTCGCACCCTAAGCAAGAATCATACCCCTAGACCAACGAGCCGGCTCTGGCCAGTTATCTATATATGAGCTCTTGAAGTGGTTTTCAACCTTTAGTAGCATTCGGCAAGTCAGTTCAGAGTCAGTTCAGTTCACCATTTGATCCTTATTCGGGTCACGGGGAGGCTGGAGCCAATCCCAGCACACTTCGGGCGAGGGGAGAGTGCACCCTGGACAGCCTGTCAGGCCATCGCACGATGGAAATACTAATCCTTCTAAAAAAAATTAGCATATTGTTATAAAGTTCATTATTTTCTGAAATGCACTGATAAAAATTAAACTTTCATATATTTTACATTCATTGCACACCAACTGAAATATTTCAGGTCTTTTATTGTTATAATACTAATGATTTTGGCATACAGCTCATGAAAACCCAAAATTCCTCTCAAAAAATTAGCATATTTCATCCGACCAAGAAAAAAAAAAAATAGTGTTTTTAATACAAAAAAAGTCAACCTTCAAATAATTATAGCCAGTTATGCACTCAATACTTGGTCGGGAATCCTTTGGCTGAAATGACTGCTTCAATGCGGCGTTGCATGGAGGCAATCAGCCTGTGGCACTGCTGAGGTGTTATGGAGGCCCAGGATGCTTCGATAGCAACCTGAAGCTCATCCACAGTGTTGGGTCTGGTGTCTCTCAACTTTCTCTTCACAATATCCCACAGATTCTCTATGGGATTCAGGTCAGGAGAGTTGGCAGGCCAATTGAGCACCGTAATACCATGGTCTGTAAACCATTTTCCAGTGGTTTTGCCACTTTGAGCAGGTGCCAGGTCGTGCTGAAAATGAAATCTTCGTCTCCATGAAGCTTTTCAGCAGATGGAAGCATGAAGTGCTCCAAAATCTCCTGATCGCTACCCTCATTGGCCCTGCCCTTGATAAAACACAGTGGACCAACACCAGCAGCTGACATGGCACCCCAGACCATCACTGACTGTGGGTACTTGACACTGGACTTCAGACATTTTGGCATTTCCTTCTCCCCAGTCTTCCTCCAGACTCTGGCACCTTGATTTCCGAATGACATGCAAAATTTGCTTTCCTCCGAAAAAAGTACTTTGGACCGCTGAGCAACAGCCCAGTGCTGCTTCTCTGTCGCCCAGGTCAGGCGCTTCTGCCGCTGTTTCTGGTTCAAAAGTGGGGTGACCTGGGGAATGCGGCACCTGTAGCCCAGTCCACTGCTTCCACAGGTCCCCCAAGGTCTGGAATCGGCCCTTCTCCACAATCTTATTCAGGGTCCGGTCACCTCTTCTGGTTGTGCAGCGTTTTCTGCCACGCTTTTTCCTTCCCACAGACGTCCCACTGAGGTGCCTTGATACAGCACTCTGGGAACAGCCTATTCGCTCAGAGATTTCTTTCTGTTTCTTACCCTCTCGCTTGAGGGTGTCAATGATGGCCTTGTGGACAGCAGTCAGGTCGGCAGTCTTACCCATGATTGCGGTTCTGAGTAATGAACCAGGCTGGGAGTTTTTAAAAGCCTCAAGAATCTTTTGCAGGTGTTTAGAGTTAATTGGTTGATTCAGATGATTAGGTTAATAGCTCGTTTAGAGTACCTTTTCATCATATGCTAATTTTTTGAGATAGGAATTTTGGGTTTTCATGAGCTGCATGCCAAAATCATCAGTATTAAAACAGTAAAAGACCTGAAACATTTCAGTTGGTGTGCAATGAATCTAAAATAAATGAAAGTCGAATGTTTATCAGTACATTATAGAAAATAATGAACTTTATCACAATATGCAAATTTTTTGAGAAGGACTCGTACACTGAAGGCTTTGCAGCCGACTTTTGTCAAAGGTCGGCAAGGGTTCCTTTCCATGAGCCTCCTACCATCGACAGTGAGACACATGGTCCGTCTTTGATCACCAAATTTGCTGCACTGGGGAGGAAATTGACAAGCTTGTGGACAGTGGGACACGAACTCCAAACTCTTGGATGAGTGATCCAGCTGACGTTACCACCAGGCTCCCACTGCCCAAAATTAGCACTCGTCTGGCAATCATGCCCGAGACCAACGAGCCTGCTTTAGCCAGCAATCTATATATTAGCTGTAGCAGCGGTTTTCGAGATTGAGTAGAAATCGGCACATCAGTTCAGTTCCTCAAACCGCTTCACCCGAATTCGGGTCGGAGAAGGGGGTGGCGGTTGGCACCGACCCAGCCGAGAGCAGAGCACAACCCGCCACAAGGCGGAAACACGCTGACAGCTTTGCAGCTTCCTTGTATCGAAAGTCAGCAATGGTTTTTTTCCATGAGCCTCTCACCATTTCCAGTGAGAGACATGGCTGTCCTTTGAGAATCCACTGAGATGTACTGGGGGGGCAGTGACACTTTTGTGGAGAGTGGGACTGGAACCCCAAATTCTTGGATTCGCGATCCAGCTCACATTACCACCAAGCTCCCGCTGCCCAAAACTTGGGCTCGTCCGGGATTTGAACCCAGGACCTCTCACACCCAAAGCAAGAATTATACCCCTAGACCAACGAGCCAGCTCTGGCCAGCTATCTATATACTAGCTGTAGCAGCGGTTTTCAACCTTTAGTAGCATGAGGAAAATCCGTTCAGTTCAGTTCCGATCACCACTTGATGCTTATTAGGGTCACGGAGAGGCTGGCGCCTATTCCAGCCCTCTCCGGACGTAAGCAAAGTACACCCTGGACAGCTCGTCAAGCAATCGCAGGGTGGAAATCTGCTGACAGCTTTGCAGCCTCCTTTTGTCAAGGGTCTGCACCAAGGGTTCTTTTCCATGAGCCTCTCGCCATCGACAGTGAGAGACATGGTCCGTCTTTGATCACCAAATTTGCTGCACTGGGGAGGACAGTGGGACTCGAACCCCAAACTCTTGCATGAATGATCCAGCTGACATTGCCACCAGGCTTGCAATGCCCAAAATTAGGGCTCGTCCGGGATTTGAACCCGGGACCTCTCACACCCAAAGCGAGAATCATACCCCTAGACCAACGAGCCTGCTCAGGACAGCTGACCGTTTACAGGTATCCCTCACTTTCTATGGTTAAAGGGCCTGAGAACCCCACGTGACTATCAAAAGCCGCTAAATTCTCAAAATCCGCTACACGAAATATTTTTCCTCTGTGAGGCGCTTCACTGGAAGTCGGCGCGTGTCGCAAGTGACACACGAAGCGTGGCTTATCCGGCCTTCCGATCTTTCAAGTGAGCAAGTGATGGTTGAGTACTCAACACCTATTTGACGTGCATTTGCTCACATGGTAGTCCGAGTAAGCAATGCTTCGCCTCACAAGCTCTGTGTATCACTTGTGACAAGTGCCTGCTTTTGGTTGAGCGCGTCACATCTTTTTGAAAAACCCGCGATGCACTAAAGCCTCAAGAACTGCAGCTCGAAGTAGCGAGGGATCACTGTCACCATTTTTATTTATTTATTTATTTATTGCTGCCCATCGACATCAGCGTCAACTCAGGCACAGGTGCAGAACAACTGTCCAGGTGATGTTCCATGCCCATTGGTCGAGACTCAGGAGCTCGTCCGTCATCTGATGCGCTCATTTGCCAAACTGCTTCATCTTAAGACTTGCAGGCTTGCAAGGAGGCTGGTGGTCATCTCAGCGAACACTGGGCTGAAGGCAAGATACAGCCGAGAAAGCTCTCCAGCCCATTGCAGGGCAAATACACAGAACCACTCACACTCAGGTCAACACTTAGGGTCAATTTAGAACAGCTAATTAGCCTCATGTGCATGATTTTGGACTGGGGAGGAAACCAGAGTACTTGGAAAAAGCCCACACAAGCACAGGGAGAATATGCAAGCTTGATACAAAACCACCAGAGTCAAACTCACCATGGACAGTGAGAGACATGGCCGGCCTTTGACAACCAAAATCGCTTCAATGGTGGGGGGGGGCAGTGACAACCTTGTGGAGAGTTGGAATCGAACCCCAAACTCTTGGATAAGTGATCCAGCTGACATGACCACCAGGCAAGCACTGCCCAAAACAAGGGCTCGTCCGGGATTTGAGCCCGGGACCTCTCGCACCCTAAGCAAGAATCATACCCCTAGACCAACGAGCCGGCTCTGGCCAGTTATCTATATATGAGCTCTTGAAGTGGTTTTCAACCTTTAGTAGCATTCGGCAAGTCAGTTCAGAGTCAGTTCAGTTCACCATTTGATCCTTATTCGGGTCACGGGGAGGCTGGAGCCAATCCCAGCACACTTCGGGCGAGGGGAGAGTGCACCCTGGACAGCCTGTCAGGCCATCGCACGATGGAAATACTAATCCTACTAAAAAAAATTAGCATATTGTTATAAAGTTCATTATTTTCTGAAATGCACTGATAAAAATTAAACTTTCATATATTTTACATTCATTGCACACCAACTGAAATATTTCAGGTCTTTTATTGTTATAATACTAATGATTTTGGCATACAGCTCATGAAAACCCAAAATTCCTCTCAAAAAATTAGCATATTTCATCCGACCAAGAAAAAAAATAGTGTTTTTAATACAAAAAAAGTCAACCTTCAAATAATTATAGCCAGTTATGCACTCAATACTTGGTCGGGAATCCTTTGGCTGAAATGACTGCTTCAATGCGGCGTTGCATGGAGGCAATCAGCCTGTGGCACTGCTGAGGTGTTATGGAGGCCCAGGATGCTTCGATAGCAACCTGAAGCTCATCCACAGTGTTGGGTCTGGTGTCTCTCAACTTTCTCTTCACAATATCCCACAGATTCTCTATGGGATTCAGGTCAGGAGAGTTGGCAGGCCAATTGAGCACCGTAATACCATGGTCTGTAAACCATTTTCCAGTGGTTTTGCCACTTTGAGCAGGTGCTAGGTCGTGCTGAAAAATGAAATCTTCGTCTCCATGAAGCTTTTCAGCAGATGGAAGCATGAAGTGCTCCAAAATCTCCTGATCGCCACCCTCATTGGCCCTGCCCTTGATAAAACACAGTGGACCAACACCAGCAGCTGACATGGCACCCCAGACCATCACTGACTGTGGGTACTTGACACTGGACTTCAGACATTTTGGCATTTCCTTCTCCCCAGTCTTCCTCCAGACTCTGGCACCTTGATTTCCGAATGACATGCAAAATTTGCTTTCCTCCGAAAAAAGTACTTTGGACCGCTGAGCAACAGCCCAGTGCTGCTTCTCTGTCGCCCAGGTCAGGCGCTTCTGCCGCTGTTTCTGGTTCAAAAGTGGGGTGACCTGGGGAATGCGGCACCTGTAGCCCAGTCCACTGCTTCCACAGGTCCCCCAAGGTCTGGAATCGGCCCTTCTCCACAATCTTATTCAGGGTCCGGTCACCTCTTCTGGTTGTGCAACGTTTTCTGCCACGCTTTTTCCTTCCCACAGACGTCCCACTGAGGTGCCTTGATACAGCACTCTGGGAACAGCCTATTCGCTCAGAGATTTCTTTCTGTTTCTTACCCTCTCGCTTGAGGGTGTCAATGATGGCCTTGTGGACAGCAGTCAGGTCGGCAGTCTTACCCATGATTGCGGTTCTGAGTAATGAACCAGGCTGGGAGTTTTTAAAAGCCTCAAGAATCTTTTGCAGGTGTTTAGAGTTAATTGGTTGATTCAGATGATTAGGTTAATAGCTCGTTTAGAGTACCTTTTCATCATATGCTAATTTTTTGAGATAGGAATTTTGGGTTTTCATGAGCTGCATGCCAAAATCATCAGTATTAAAACAGTAAAAGACCTGAAACATTTCAGTTGGTGTGCAATGAATCTAAAATAAATGAAAGTCGAATGTTTATCAGTACATTATAGAAAATAATGAACTTTATCACAATATGCAAATTTTTAGAAGGACTCGTACACTGAAGGCTTTGCAGCCGACTTTTGTCAAAGGTCGGCAAGGGTTCCTTTCCATGAGCCTCCTACCATCGACAGTGAGACACATGGTCCGTCTTTGATCACCAAATTTGCTGCACTGGGGAGGAAATTGACAAGCTTGTGGACAGTGGGACACGAACTCCAAACTCTTGGATGAGTGATCCAGCTGACGTTACCACCAGGCTCCCACTGCCCAAAATTAGCACTCGTCCGGCAATCATGCCCCGAGACCAACGAGCCTGCTTTAGCCAGCAATCTATATATTAGCTGTAGCAGCGGTTTTCGAGATTGAGTAGAAATCGGCACATCAGTTCAGTTCCTCAAACCGCTTCACCCGAATTCGGGTCGGAGAAGGGGGTGGCGGTTGGCACCGACCCAGCCGAGAGCAGAGCACAACCCGCCACAAGGCGGAAACACGCTGACAGCTTTGCAGCTTCCTTGTATCGAAAGTCAGCAATGGTTTTTTTCCATGAGCCTCTCACCATTTCCAGTGAGAGACATGGCTGTCCTTTGAGAATCCACTGAGATGTACTGGGGGGGCAGTGACACTTTTGTGGAGAGTGGGACTGGAACCCCAAATTCTTGGATTCGCGATCCAGCTCACATTACCACCAAGCTCCCGCTGCCCAAAACTTGGGCTCGTCCGGGATTTGAACCCAGGACCTCTCACACCCGAAGCGAGAATCATACCCCTAGACCAACGAGCCAGCTCTGGCCAGCTATCTATATACTAGCTGTAGCAGCGGTTTTCAACCTTTAGTAGCATGAGGAAAATCCGTTCAGTTCAGTTCCGATCACCACTTGATGCTTATTAGGGTCACGGAGAGGCTGGCGCCTATTCCAGCCCTCTCCGGACGTAAGCAAAGTACACCCTGGACAGCTCGTCAAGCAATCGCAGGGTGGAAATCTGCTGACAGCTTTGCAGCCTCCTTTTGTCAAGGGTCTGCACCAAGGGTTCTTTTCCATGAGCCTCTCGCCATCGACAGTGAGAGACATGGTCCGTCTTTGATCACCAAATTTGCTGCACTGGGGAGGACAGTGGGACTCGAACCCCAAACTCTTGCATGAATGATCCAGCTGACATTGCCACCAGGCTTGCAATGCCCAAAATTAGGGCTCGTCCGGGATTTGAACCCGGGACCTCTCACACCCAAAGCGAGAATCATACCCCTAGACCAACGAGCCTGCTCAGGACAGCTGACCGTTTACAGGTATCCCTCACTTTCTATGGTTAAAGGGCCTGAGAACCCCACGTGACTATCAAAAGCCGCTAAATTCTCGAAATCCGCTACACGAAATATTTTTCCTCTGTGAGGCGCTTCACTGGAAGTCGGCGCGTGTCGCAAGTGACACACGAAGCGTGGCTTATCCGGCCTTCCGATCTTTCAAGTGAGCAAGTGATGGTTGAGTACTCAACACCTATTTGACGTGCATTTGCTCACATGGTAGTCCGAGTAAGCAATGCTTCGCCTCACAAGCTCTGTGTATCACTTGTGACAAGTGCCTGCTTTTGGTTGAGCGCGTCACATCTTTTTGAAAAACCCGCGATGCACTAAAGCCTCAAGAACTGCAGCACGAAGTAGCGAGGGATCACTGTCACCATTTTTATTTATTTATTTATTTATTGCTGCCCATCGACATCAGCGTCAACTCAGGCACAGGTGCAGAACAACTGTCCAGGTGATGTTCCATGCCCATTGGTCGAGACTCAGGAGCTCGTCCGTCATCTGATGCGCTCATTTGCCAAACTGCTTCATCTTAAGACTTGCAGGCTTGCAAGGAGGCTGGTGGTCATCTCAGCGAACACTGGGCTGAAGGCAAGATACAGCCGAGAAAGCTCTCCAGCCCATTGCAGGGCAAATACACAGAACCACTCACACTCAGGTCAACACTTAGGGTCAATTTAGAACAGCTAATTAGCCTCATGTGCATGATTTTGGACTGGGGAGGAAGCCAGAGTACTTGGAAAAAGCCCACACAAGCACAGGGAGAATATGCAAGCTTGATACAAAACCACCAGAGTCAAACTCACCATGGACAGTGAGAGACATGGCCGGCCTTTGACAACCAAAATCGCTTCAATGGTGGGGGGGGGCAGTGACAACCTTGTGGAGAGTTGGAATCGAACCCCAAACTCTTGGATAAGTGATCCAGCTGACATGACCACCAGGCTAGCACTGCCCAAAACAAGGGCTCGTCCGGGATTTGAGCCGGGACCTCTCGCACCCTAAGCAAGAATCATACCCCTAGACCAACGAGCCGGCTCTGGCCAGTTATCTATATATGAGCTCTTGAAGTGGTTTTCAACCTTTAGTAGCATTCGGCAAGTCAGTTCAGAGTCAGTTCAGTTCACCATTTGATCCTTATTCGGGTCACGGGGAGGCTGGAGCCAATCCCAGCACACTTCGGGCGAGGGGAGAGTGCACCCTGGACAGCCTGTCAGGCCATCGCACGATGGAAATACTAATCCTACTAAAAAAAATTAGCATATTGTTATAAAGTTCATTATTTTCTGAAATGCACTGATAAAAATTAAACTTTCATATATTTTACATTCATTGCACACCAACTGAAATATTTCAGGTCTTTTATTGTTATAATACTAATGATTTTGGCATACAGCTCATGAAAACCCAAAATTCCTCTCAAAAATTAGCATATTTCATCCGACCAAGAAAAAAAAATAGTGTTTTTAATACAAAAAAGTCAACCTTCAAATAATTATAGCCAGTTATGCACTCAATACTTGGTCGGGAATCCTTTGGCTGAAATGACTGCTTCAATGCGGCGTTGCATGGAGGCAAATCAGCCTGTGGCACTGCTGAGGTGTTATGGAGGCCCAGGATGCTTCGATAGCAACCTGAAGCTCATCCACAGTGTTGGGTCTGGTGTCTCTCAACTTTCTCTTCACAATATCCCACAGATTCTCTATGGGATTCAGGTCAGGAGAGTTGGCAGGCCAATTGAGCACCGTAATACCATGGTCTGTAAACCATTTTCCAGTGGTTTTGCCACTTTGAGCAGGTGCTAGGTCGTGCTGAAAAATGAAATCTTCGTCTCCATGAAGCTTTTCAGCAGATGGAAGCATGAAGTGCTCCAAAATCTCCTGATCGCCACCCTCTTTGGCCCTGCCCTTGATAAAACACAGTGGACCAACACCAGCAGCTGACATGGCACCCCAGACCATCACTGACTGTGGGTACTTGACACTGGACTTCAGACATTTTGGCATTTCCTTCTCCCCAGTCTTCCTCCAGACTCTGGCACCTTGATTTCCGAATGACATGCAAAATTTGCTTTCCTCCGAAAAAAGTACTTTGGACCGCTGAGCAACAGCCCAGTGCTGCTTCTCTGTCGCCCAGGTCAGGCGCTTCTGCCGCTGTTTCTGGTTCAAAAGTGGGGTGACCTGGGAATGCGGCACCTGTAGCCCAGTCCACTGCTTCCACAGGTCCCCCAAGGTCTGGAATCGGCCCTTCTCCACAATCTTATTCAGGGTCCGGTCACCTCTTCTGGTTGTGCAACGTTTTCTGCCACGCTTTTTCCTTCCCACAGACGTCCCACTGAGGTGCCTTGATACAGCACTCTGGGAACAGCCTATTCGCTCAGAGATTTCTTTCTGTTTCTTACCCTCTCGCTTGAGGGTGTCAATGATGGCCTTGTGGACAGCAGTCAGGTCGGCAGTCTTACCCATGATTGCGGTTCTGAGTAATGAACCAGGCTGGGAGTTTTTAAAAGCCTCAAGAATCTTTTGCAGGTGTTTAGAGTTAATTGGTTGATTCAGATGATTAGGTTAATAGCTCGTTTAGAGTACCTTTTCATCATATGCTAATTTTTTGAGATAGGAATTTTGGGTTTTCATGAGCTGCATGCCAAAATCATCAGTATTAAAACAGTAAAAGACCTGAAACATTTCAGTTGGTGTGCAATGAATCTAAAATAAATGAAAGTCGAATGTTTATCAGTACATTATAGAAAATAATGAACTTTATCACAATATGCAAATTTTTTTAGAAGGACTCGTACACTGAAGGCTTTGCAGCCGACTTTTGTCAAAGGTCGGCAAGGGTTCCTTTCCATGAGCCTCCTACCATCGACAGTGAGACACATGGTCCGTCTTTGATCACCAAATTTGCTGCACTGGGGAGGAAATTGACAAGCTTGTGGACAGTGGGACACGAACTCCAAACTCTTGGATGAGTGATCCAGCTGACGTTACCACCAGGCTCCCACTGCCCAAAATTAGCACTCGTCCGGCAATCATGCCCCGAGACCAACGAGCCTGCTTTAGCCAGCAATCTATATATTAGCTGTAGCAGCGGTTTTCGAGATTGAGTAGAAATCGGCACATCAGTTCAGTTCCTCAAACCGCTTCACCCGAATTCGGTCGGAGAAGGGGGTGGCTGTTGGCACCGACCCAGCGGAGAGCAGAGCACAACCCGCCACAAGGCGGAAACACGCTGACAGCTTTGCAGCTTCCTTGTATCGAAAGTCAGCAATGGTTTTTTTCCATGAGCCTCTCACCATTTCCAGTGAGAGACATGGCTGTCCTTTGAGAATCCACTGAGATGTACTGGGGGCAGTGACACTTTTGTGGAGAGTGGGACTGTAACCCCAAATTCTTGGATTCGCGATCCAGCTCACATTTCCTCCAAGCTCCCGCTGCCCAAAACTTGGGCTCGTCCGGGATTTGAGCCCAGGGGCTCTCACACCCGACGCGAGAATCATACCCCTTGACCAACGAGCCAGCTCTGGCCAGCTATCTATATACTAGCTGTAGCAGCGGTTTTCAACCTTTAGTAGCATGAGGAAAATCCGTTCAGTTCAGTTCCGATCACCACTTGATGCTTATTAGGGTCACGGAGAGGCTGGCGCCTATTCCAGCCCTCTCCGGACGTAAGCAAAGTACACCCTGGACAGCTCGTCAAGCAATCGCAGGGTGGAAATCTGCTGACAGCTTTGCAGCCTCCTTTTGTCAAGGGTCTGCACCAAGGGTTCTTTTCCATGAGCCTCTCGCCATCGACAGTGAGAGACATGGTCCGTCTTTGATCACCAAATTTGCTGCACTGGGGAGGACAGTGGGACTCGAACCCCAAACTCTTGCATGAATGATCCAGCTGACATTGCCACCAGGCTTGCAATGCCCAAAAGTAGGGCTCGTCCAGGATTTGAACCCAGGACCTCTCACACCCAAAGCGAGAATCATACCTCTAGACCAACGAGCCTGCTCAGAACAGCTGACCGTTTACAGGTATCCCTCACTTTCTATGGTTAAAGGGCCCGAGAACCCCACGTGACTATCAAAAGCCGCTAAATTCTCGAAATCCGCTACACGAAATATTTTTCCTCTGTGAGGCGCTTCACTGGAAGTCGGCGCGTGTCGCAAGTGACACACGAAGCGTGGCTTATCCGGCCTTCCGATCTTTCAAGTGAGCAAGTGATGGTTGAGTACTCAACACCTATTCGACGTGCATTTGCTCACATGGAAGTCCGAGTAAGAAATGCTTCGCCTCACAAGCTCTGTGTATCACTTGTGACAAGTGCCTGCTTTTGGTTGAGCGCCACATCTTTTGAAAAACCCGCGATGCACTAAAGCCTCAAGAACTGAAGCTCAAGTAGCGAGGGATCACTGTCACCATTTTTATTTATTTATTTATTTATTGCTGCCCATCGACATCAGCGCCAACTCAGGCACAGGTGCAGAACAACTGTCCAGGTGATGTTCCATGCCCATTGGTCGAGACTCAGGAGCTCTGCTATTAATCACAGCAGTTCTGTACAACAAAGACATACAGTCCGTCATCTGATGCGCTCATTTGCCAAACTGCTTCATCTTAAGACTTGCAGGCTTGCAAGGAGGCTGGTGGTCATCTCAGCGAACACTGGGCTGAAGGCAAGATACAGCCTGGAAAGCTCTCCAGCCCATTGCAGGGCAAATACACAGAACCACTCACACTCAGGTCAACACTTAGGGTCAATTTAGAACAGCTAATTAGCCTCATGTGCATGATTTTGGACTGGGGAGGAAACCAGAGTACTTGGAAAAAGCCCACACAAGCACAGGGAGAATATGCAAGCTTGATACAAAACCACCAGAGTCAAACTCACCATGGACAGTGAGAGACATGGCCGGCCTTTGACAACCAAAATTGCTTCAATGGTGGGGGGGGGCAGTGACAACCTTGTGGAGAGTTGGAATCGAACCCCAAACTCTTGGATAAGTGATCCAGCTGACATGACCACCAGGCTAGCACTGCCCAAAACAAGGGCTCGTCCGGGATTTGAGCCCGGGACCTCTCGCACCCTAAGCAAGAATCATACCCCTAGACCAACGAGCCGGCTCTGGCCAGTTATCTATATATGAGCTCTTGAAGTGGTTTTCAACCTTTAGTAGCATTCGGCAAGTCAGTTCAGAGTCAGTTCAGTTCACCATTTGATCCTTATTCGGGTCACGGGGAGGCTGGAGCCAATCCCAGCACACTTCGGGCGAGGGGAGAGTGCACCCTGGACAGCCTGTCAGGCCATCGCACGATGGAAATACTAATCCTTCTAAAAAAAATTAGCATATTGTTATAAAGTTCATTATTTTCTGAAATGCACTGATAAAAATTAAACTTTCATATATTTTACATTCATTGCACACCAACTGAAATATTTCAGGTCTTTTATTGTTATAATACTAATGATTTTGGCATACAGCTCATGAAACCCCAAAATTCCTCTCAAAAATTAGCATATTTCATCCGACCAAGAAAAAAAATAGTGTTTTTAATACAAAAAGTCAACCTTCAAATAATTATAGCCAGTTATGCACTCAATACTTGGTCGGGAATCCTTTGGCTGAAATGACTGCTTCAATGCGGCGTTGCATGGAGGCAATCAGCCTGTGGCACTGCTGAGGTGTTATGGAGGCCCAGGATGCTTCGATAGCAACCTGAAGCTCATCCACAGTGTTGGGTCTGGTGTCTCTCAACTTTCTCTTCACAATATCCCACAGATTCTCTATGGGATTCAGGTCAGGAGAGTTGGCAGGCCAATTGAGCACCGTAATACCATGGTCTGTAAACCATTTTCCAGTGGTTTTGCCACTTTGAGCAGGTGCCAGGTCGTGCTGAAAAATGAAATCTTCGTCTCCATGAAGCTTTTCAGCAGATGGAAGCATGAAGTGCTCCAAAATCTCCTGATCGCTACCCTCATTGGCCCTGCCCTTGATAAAACACAGTGGACCAACACCAGCAGCTGACATGGCACCCCAGACCATCACTGACTGTGGGTACTTGACACTGGACTTCAGACGTTTTGGCATTTCCTTCTCCCCAGTCTTCCTCCAGACTCTGGCACCTTGATTTCCGAATGACATGCAAAATTTGCTTTCCTCTGAAAAAAGTACTTTGGACCGCTGAGCAACAGCCCAGTGCTGCTTCTCTGTCGCCCAGGTCAGGCGCTTCTGCCGCTGTTTCTGGTTCAAAAGTGGGGTGACCTGGGGAATGCGGCACCTGTCGCCCAGTCCACTGCTTCCACAGGTCCCCCAAGGTCTGGAATCGGCCCTTCTCCACAATCTTATTCAGGGTCCGGTCACCTCTTCTGGTTGTGCAACGTTTTCTGCCACGCTTTTTCCTTCCCACAGACGTCCCACTGAGGTGCCTTGATACAGCACTCTGGGAACAGCCTATTCGCTCAGAGATTTCTTTCTGTGTCTTACCCTCTCGCTTGAGGGTGTCAATGATGGCCTTGTGGACAGCAGTCAGGTCGGCAGTCTTACCCATGATTGCGGTTCTGAGTAATGAACCGGGCTGGGAGTTTTTAAAAGCCTCAAGAATCTTTTGCAGGTGTTTAGAGTTAATTGGTTGATTCAGATGATTGGGTTAATAGCTCGTTTAGAGTACCTTTTCATCATATGCTAATTTTTTGAGATAGGAATTTTGGGTTTTCATGACATGGTCCGTCTTTGATCACCAAATTTGCTGCACTGGGGAGGACAGTGGGACTCGAACCCCAAACTCTTGCATGAATGATCCAGCTGACATTGCCACCAGGCTTGCAATGCCCAAAATTAGGGCTCGTCCGGGATTTGAACCCGGGACCTCTCACACCCAAAGCAAGAATCATACCCCTAGACCAACGAGCCAGCTCTGGCTGGCTATCTACATTCTAGCTGTAGCAGTGGTTTTCAACCTTTAGTATCATTGGGCAAATCCGTTCAGTTCAGTTCCTATTCCCGCTTGATGCCTATTTGGGTCACGGAGAGGCTGGCGCCTCTCCCAGCCCACTCCGGGCGAAAGCAAAGTACACTCAGGACAGCTCGTCAAGCCATCGCAGGGTTGAAATCTGCTGACAGCTTTGCAGCCTCCTTTTGTCAAGAGTCTGCACCAAAAGTTCTTTTCCATGAGCCTCTCACCATCGACAGTGAGAAACATGGTCCGTCTTTGATCACCAAATTTGCTTCACTGAAGAGGACAGTGGAACCCGAACCCCAAACTCTTGCATGAGTGATCCAGTAAAGTTTCAATTCGGTTCTAACTAAAGTTCATTATTTTCATTAATGTACTGATAAAAATTAAACTTTCATCTGTTTTATATTCATTGCACACCAACTGAAATATTGAAGGTCTTTAATTGTTTTAATACTGATGATTTTGGCATACAGCTCAAATTCCTATCTTAAAAAATTAGCATATCATGAAAAGGTCCTCTAAACGAGCTATTAACCTAATCATCTGAATCAACCAATTAACTCTAAACACCTGCAAAAGATTCCTGAGGCTCTTAAAAACTCTCAGCATGGTTCATTACTCAGAACCGCAATCATGGGTAAGACTGCCGACCTGACTGCTGTCCAGAAGGCCATCATTGACACCCTCAAGCAAGAGAGTAAGACACAGAAAGAAATCTCTGAGCGAATGGGCTGTTTCCAGAGTGCTGTGTCAAGGCACCTCAGTGGGACATCCGTGGGAAGGAAAACGTGTGGGAAAAAAAAACGCTGCACAACCAGAAGAGGTGACCAGACCCTGAAGAAGATTGTGGAGAAAGGCCGATTCCAGACCTTGGCGGACCTGTTGAAGCAGTCTGGAGTAGAAACATCCAGAGCCGGCGTGTGCAGATAATGATCTACAGGTGCTGCATTCCCCAGGTCAAGCCACTTTTGAACCAGAAACAGCGGCAGAAGAAAGTACTTTTTTCGGATGAAAGAAAATTGTGCATGTCATTCGGAAATCAAGGTGCCAGAGTCTGGAGGAAGACTGGGGAGAAGGAAATGCCAACATGTCTGAAGTCCAGTGTCAAGTACCCACAGTCAGTGATGGTCTGGGGTTTCATGTCAGCTGCTGGTGTTGGTCCACTGTGTTTTATCAAGGGCAGGGTCAATGCCGCTAGCTATCAGGAGATTTTGGAGCACTTCATGCTTCCATCTGCTGAAAAGCTTTATGGAGATGAAGATTTCATTTTTCAGCACGACCTGGCACCTGCTCACAGCGCCAAAACCACTGGTAAATGGTTTACTGACCATGGAATTACTGTGCTCAATTGGCCTGCCAACTCTCCTGACTTGAACCCCATAGAGGATCTGTGGGATATTGTGAAGAGAAAGTTGAGAGACACCAGACCCAACACTGTGGATGAGCTTAACGCCACTATCGAAGCATCCTGGGCCTCCATAACACCTCAGCAGTGCCACAGGCTGATTGCTTCCATGCCACACCGCTTTGAAGCAGTCATTTCTGCAAAAGGATTCAGACCAAGTATTGAGTGCAAAACTGAACATAATTTATTTGAGGTTGACTTTTTTTGTATTAAAAACACTTTTTTTTTTATTGGTCGGATGAAATATGCTACTTTTTTGAGAGAGGGATTTTTGGTTTTTCTTTACTTTTTTGCCAAACTTATCAATATTAAAATAATAAAAGGCTTGAACTACTTCAGTTGTGTGCAATGAATCTAAAATATATGAAAGTCTAATGTTTATCAGTACATTACAGAAAATAATGAACTTCATCACAATATGCTCATTTTTTGAGGACAAGTATATGCATTATTAGCATGTGGCATCTCATTGGTTGGTTCACAATTGGTTTGTCATCATGACCATTTTATCACAAAATATGGTATTCCTCCTCCCTCAGGCTTCTTGTTTGGTGCTGACATCATTTCCTTCCGCACTATTACATGAGCAGTCATGTTACTTGTATGAAGCACCTTGACTGTAAGGGTGAAACAGAAAAACGGAAACATCGCGGGGAGGCTGACACCCATCTCAGTCAATAATACTTTGCAGCCAACAAGGTACACTTTGGACAGTTTGGCAGATTATTGCAGGGCTACACACACACACACACACAGGACCATCCACACCTGCATGTTTTTGGAATGTCGGTGGAAACCTGCATACCTCGAGGGAACTCATACAAGTCTGAGTGTGTGTGTGTGTGTGTGTGGGTGGGTGGGCGTGTTATATACAACATTCATTTGATTATGTTCCCATTTAATCCTAATCAGGGTTGCAGGAGGCCCGAGACCATCTCAGCTGATTCTGGGCAAGGGCAGATCCACCCTGAACAGTGCGCCAGGCCGTTGCAGGGGTCTGTAACATGTAACACTGTACCAGACGGCTTGTATCCAGGACAATTTACAATTCTCAGTTTTATACAACTGAGCAATTGAAGACTAAGGGTCTTGCTCAAGGGCCCAACAGTGGCGATAGTGGGGATTTAACCACTGACCTTTGGATTAGTAACCCATTGCCATTACCACTAAGCCACCATCTCCCTATTATTGTGAATGACCTTGTTTGTTTTTGTTGTAACTGTGTTGGCCTGGAAAAGCCATTTCCCCAGCAGAGCTCGTAAATCAAATTTTTCTTGTTTGATTGTAGCAGTTTTTTTGAGGGATCGAAGCTCGTATCATGGAAAATTCGTTATGAAAGACACTCATTAGTCCAGGTACTATTGTATAAGCTAATGATAATGAAGCTCTCCCGGACCAACTGTAGAGAAGAAGCGCAATGTTGTTTACAGTTTAACTTCGAAATATTTTAAGAGGGAAGCATGCGTGAGAGACACCAAAAGCCGACGACACTTTGCGAATGACTTTGTGTGTTGTTCATCAGCAAAGAGATTGAGAAAGAGTGCCGCTTCCTGTGTGAATAGATGCTTTTGTATTTTATTGACGATGTGTTGGTACCTCAAGGTCAAATACATGTCATAAAAAGGTTTGCAGTCTGCCAACATCCACAAATCAATAAAGGAATAAAACCCTTCTGATTGCATATCAGCTGAACAATATTTACAATACAATAAAGAATGTAGCTGCCTAAATCAGGCCGGTTGTATCTTATGAAATGTCTGCCTTATTAAATTATTTGTTGTGAGATAATCTACAATGTTGGGCAGTAAAATGAATGGCACCTGTTTTATAACCACAAGGACATCGTTCCTGGTCCTCCTGCGGTCTTCTGTTTATGTCTACAACTTATGTAACATTCATTAATTTTCTGAGCCGCTTAATCCTAATTAAGGTCGCGGGGAGGCTGGTGCCCACCTCGTCCAACTCAGGGCAAGGGCTGGGTACACCCTGGACAGCCCCCCCAGACCATCGTAGGGCCAACACTCACACAACCATTTACAAACTCATATCTAGGGGTGATTTGGAATAGCCAATTAACCTACTGTGCATGTTTTGGGACTGTGGGAGGAAACTGGAGTACCCAGAGGAAACCCACACAAGCACAGGGAGAACTGTGGTGAAAAACCTGAATTTTCAAAACAGATCCCAGTAATATGGATAGTGGACACAGACACCCCTTGAGATATGCAAAGCCCTGCTTCTTTTGAGTTCATGTTAGGTCAGAAGTATCAAATTCATTTTCACCGAAGGCCGCACCACTAAATTTCAAGGTCATCGAAGGTCAGATAATCTACTCAAAAGGGCAGGCCTTTGAGCCTCTGTGTTAGGTGAATGCAAAATCGAAACATAGTACTCCACATAGAAAGACCTGAGATGGGAATTGAATCCAGGACCTTCTTGCTGTGAGGTGGACGTGGTAACCACTATGCCACTGTGCTGCCCGGATGCAACATGTCTGCTACTATATTATGTGCAATTCTGCCTGAACTATTGCATACAAAAACCCACAAAAACAATCTAACCAGTAAGTGTTTGCTACTTTATTAGGAATACCTGTACTTTCAGAGTCCCTGTGGTGAACTAGTGTTACTCGCTATTTAAAACGATCACATATAACACCAGCGATAACAACCCTAGACATGGTCAGAGGCATGTTGCCTTTCTGATTGGCTATTCCATGTTGGCCTGATCACTTCCCAACTAACAACAGGAAAGGCATGAATTTGCAAAAACATTAGATGGATTGGCTAATTTGGATTTACCGTCACGCACATCTTTGGAAGCATTCTTATCCACAGATTCACTAGAATGTAATGTCTCACTGTCTCCACAAGACAGGTCAACCCCGCCCACCATCTTGATATCACTTCCAGAGAAAAATGGCTGCTAATGCCAGCCACTCAGCTGGTAATGCACAGGAAAAAAATGACCCTTTTTGTGGTCTTTATGGTCATTTATGTAGCAGTAAGCATCTGTATCGCTTTCAGGTATGACATACGCACATATTATACTGTAAGGACCAACACTGATACTTTTTACTCATTCATACAGCTATTCAATCAGCCAATTATAGGACAATAGTATTTATTTATATATCCTAATTGATGTATACTGTATTAATATACCCTGTGGGAAATTATTGCCTGTGCATTTAATCCAGCCAAAGTGAGAACACTTACACACACACACACACGGAGCAGTGGGATGCCACACACACCACCAGGAGAGCAATTGGGGGTTAGGTGTCTTGCTCAAGGGCACCTCAGCCATGAAGATAGAGGAAGAGAAGGTACAGCTCACATCCCACTGCAACTCATATATTTTCCTGCTGGTTAGGGAATCGAACCAGTGACCTTTTTGGTCCCAAAGCTGCTTCTCTAACCATTACCCTACAGCTGCCTCAAGTAAAGTACCAGGGTGTGTGTGTGTGTCTATATATATATATATATATATATATGTATATGTATATATGTATATATATATATATATATATATATATATATATATATATATATATATATATATATATATATATATATATATATATATATATATATATATATATATATATATATATTCTGAGTAGATCCTTCTGTAGGAGAGTGCTCAATACTTTTGGTAGAGCAAATAACAAATTTTGTTTATATATATATATATATATATATATATATATATATATATATATATATATATATATATATATATATATATATATATATATATGTGTGTGTGTGTATGTCTATATATATATATATATATATATATATATATATATATATATATATATATATATATATAGATAGATAGATAGATAGATAGTGTGTGTGTGTGTGTGTGTGTGTTTGTACAGATATATCCTACTATGGTAGCAAGGAATCTCAGCCAAAACTGGGCAAAGTAGGAGTACACCCTGAACAGCTCACCAGACCACCACAGGGCCAAAACACAGAAGCATTGAAACTCACACCTCGAGGAAATTTTGGAACAGCCAATTAGCCTAATGTGAATGTCTTTAGATTGTGGGAGGAGACCAGAGTGCCCAGTTAAAATCACGGCATATACGGGGAAACCATGCAAACTCTCCCCAGAAATGGCTACAACCCAAAGCCTTCTTGCAGTGATGTTGGCGCATTAACCACTACACACTGTGCCGCCCTTCTAATTCTAAAAGTACTTCAAATGAGTGCATTAGCCACTAGGTGGTGGTAGTAGCTGAGAAATAATGCAATTTGTTTTTTTAATTTTGTTTTTTTGGCCTGCAAAATTAAAATGTACCAGTCCATCACAACACATCATGCACACCCTCACACATGACCGCTTTCTAAGATATATATACGCGAGCAAACGTGAAATGCTGAGCATGTTCAGAGCTTTGTGCAAAAGGTGAGAACTCCCACATGTCTCGTCACTTTCACTGAGGGGTGTGATCATCCAACTCTCAGATAAATTTAATCTAACATGGATTATCAGGTGTAAAATGGATTATCTTGTGGAGTCCATGCTAGGGCAAGTGTGCACTCATTAAAAACAGGAACAAATTAGAAACTCTGAAAAATCATCTCAGTAATTAGAAATTTGCAATTTTTTTTTCTCAAGATGTTGTCAATAATATAATCTCATCTCATTTCCTGAGACACTTTCTTCTTTATTTAGGTCACGGACAGGCTGGAGCCCATCTCAGGGGTATAACCCCTTTTGTAAGCTAATAACCCTTAACTTGAGGAACACTTTTGTTTTACACAAAGAATGCAGACTTGGGTTAAATATGCACTCACTCCGAGAGCACAATATCCTCTGCCACACTACCGGCTTTATCAGCATAAATCAGCACGGACTTGAACAAATATAAAAGAATGCAGCGGCATACAAATGTTACTATAATTATGTTTTTATCTGACAGCACCCAAAGCTTCTACAATAGATTTCCTCCCAGTGGTATTCGACTCTATAAATATTCCATTAAAAGGGCACCATTTTAAAATGCTCTGTGAAAGCTGCGGAAATTCCTGTTCACCAAAGACGCATTAGCAGAGTTTAACCATGAAATCGGATTCGCTTTCTTAAACAGTGCGTGACGAACGTCAACCTGAGCAGGTGTACCAACCAGCCAATTACAGTGTGTTTATTATACAGCACAACATTTATGTGCAAAGGATTGGTAAGGTAAAGTCCTTTGGGATTTTTACACCCTGAGGCCTAGCAGCTCATCAAGCCGGTGCTTATCCGCGGTTTTCGTAGCGTGAAGCATCTAGGAGTTCAACTCCTCCTAGATGGGATGCTATTCCATCGCAGGTTACCTTCCCAGTATATTTTTTACTGGTACCCATTTATACTGCTGGGTGAACAGAGGCACACTTGTGATCGAGACCTTGCCCAGGGGTATTAGCACAGTGGGATTCGAACACACAACCTCCCGATCCTGAGCCCAGCACTCTAACCACTATGCCACCGGGCCCACTTGCAAAGGATTGAGTTAGGGGAGAAAAAAAAACACCTGACCCTGATTAGGATTACGCGGTTCAGAAAACGAATGAATAAATGGATAGATTCAACTCATTAGGTGTGAGAGTGACTGTGAATGCTTTTGTGTGTGTGTGTGTGTCTTGAACCTCTGATGGTCTGGCAAGCTGTTCAGGGTGTACCCTGCCTTCACCCAGTGTTGCCCGAGATAGGCTCCCATTTGGGATATGAGTTCAACGTATGAGCGAGTGACTGAGTGTGAGAACAGGCAGCTACACTAATATGCAGGTCTTTAGATTATGGGCATGTGGGCTCTACACAGAAACACCTAAGCCTGGGACTTAAACCCAAAGCCTTCTGGCTGTGAGGTGAGACCACTCTGCCACCGTGCCGTCATCATAGCCATTCTATTTACTTTTTACTGCTTGTCATGTGGCGTAGTGGTTAGTATATCTGCCTCCCAGTAGGAAGGCCTTGGGTTTGTGGCCTGTGCCAATACATGGAGAAGATATTCATTCATTCATTCAGTTTCTGAACCACTTGATCTTAAAAAAGGGTCGCAAGGATGCTGGCGCCCATCACGGCTGACTCTGGGAGAGGGCAGACGACACCCTGGACGGCTCAACCGGCCATCGCAGGGCAGAAAAACACTGACGGCGATGCAGACTACTCTTGACAAAAGTCAGCAATGGTTTTTACGTGAACCTCTCACCATAGACAGTGAGACCATGTGATCGACCTTTGATAACCCAGTTAGCTGCATTTGGGGGACAACGGTGACAATCCATAGTGGGCTTAAACTCCCGACATTGGGATCAGTGATCCAGCATCCTACCACTGGTCCGCCAAACTGTTTAATGTAGCATAGCGAGGAGGCTGAAGCCTATCACAGCCAACTCTGCATGAAGGCAGAATAGCAGTTTCAACACATACACACACACACACACACACACACACACAATCACTCACACTCACCCGCACACTGCTGGAAATTTGGAACAGCCAATTCGTCCAATATACATGGCTGCGGTAGACAGAGGAAACCCATGCATGCCCAAGAGAACATGAAATCTCCACATTAGAAATGCCCAGGACTCGAACCCAGGACCATCCTGCCCAGCAAAAGTGTTTCAGTGTGAAGTTTGATGTGCACTCTTGGGTTGCTTGTGTTTCCTTTAGAGGTTATCAAAGCTTTAATTTGCAGCGGGAGTGAACTAATTAAATTATGAACTTATTTATGCAGAGAAGCCCAAGTCTTTCAGCTGTGACATGAACAGTAAAAATAAATGGTAAAGTCCTTAAAGGCTTTTTTATACCTGAGCCCAGCGGCTCATCAGGCCGGTGCTTATCTCCGGTTTCCGTAGTGTGAAGCGACCAGGAGTTCAACTCCTCCTGGATGGGACGCTAGTCCATCGCAGGTTACCTTCCCAGTATATTTTTACTGGTTCCCATTTATACTGCTGGGTGAACAGAGGCACACTTGTGGTTAAGGCCTTGCCCAGGGGACTTAGCCCAGTGGGGGACTAAACTGGGGTTTGAACACACAACATCCTGATCATGAGCTTACCACCCTAACCACTACTCCACCGGCCCTGACAGGAATAGTAGGTTTATATTAATTACCGATTTTAATACGTTACTTTTTCTATAGTAACAACTCCTACTCAGGGGCACAGGTTCCCCATGCTTTAAAATTAATTAAGAGCAACAAGGTGTTGTTTATTTATTTATTTTTAAAATTATAATTGATTTTTAGTAATTATCAGAGATTTTTAAAAAGAAAGAAATACTGTACAAGCATTAATGAATAAATGAATGAGGGTCGCGGGGAGGTTGGCACCCATCCCAGCCAATGCCGGGGGAGGGCAGAGTACACCCCGGACAGCTCGCCAGGCCATTGCAGGGCAGAAACACGCTGACGGCTATGCAGCCTACTTGTCTAAACCCCGAACGTTGGGATCAATGAGCCAGGACCTTTACCACCAGGCCACCAGGCCACCACTGCCAAGAAATACAGGCATGTTCAAGTTAATGCGGTTTCATTTCATTCCAAATTCTGTAACACTTTATATTTTAATAAAACCGCGTGGAGGCTGAAGCTCATCCCACCGAACATCCTGTGAGGGTGGGGTGCACCAAACACTTCACCAATCCAACACACATGGAAGCATTCACACTTAAAGTCATACTTTGGGTCAATTTTTAATTAAATCAAACCAGTCAGCCTAATGTTCATGACTTTTGTCTGTTGGAAGAAAACTGGAGTACGTGGGAAAAAAAAAAAAAATCCACATGAGAGCAGTGGGAATACACGCAAACCTCATACAGACACGCCCTAGCTGGAAGACCCAAGACTTTCTTGTTGCGTGGCAGACGTGCTAACCACGACGTCGCCTTGCCAGCCAGTTATTGTGGTCTTAATGGGAGATGTTTATGTAACATTTATGAAAAGAGCCTGTTGGTCTCCACGTGTATAACTTTTCATCGTGTTTCCCAGAACAGGAAAGTGTTCTGAACAGAAGGTCTTGTGGTGCTTTCCGCTTTCTTTCATTTCAAGAGTGAAAGAAAAGGAGATGTGGATCAAGGAAGGAGTATTCATTGTATTGGTGCTGTAATGTAAGTGATAACAGGAACCAACTTGTTTCATGGATGTTCCACAGAATTAAATCTAAATATAAACTCCCAGAAAAGAATTCTTTTTTCATTTCATTGCATTTTTTTCCCCTTTCACCGGTCCCCGTAACAGAAATATTTCAGTAGAAACACTCATTAAGCATAAAGAGACACATTGCTAGGAAAAATAAATAAATAAAAATTCACACAGACACACAAATATGTCATTGTTCTGCCTTTATCTTTGCTTTCAGCACATAATCATCATGAAATGTTTCACAAACCTCAGCAACATAACATTCCATTTCTTCCAGCGTTGGATTCATTTCTCACCGATGTCTTGAATCAATGAGAGAAAAACTGAACCACGCCATAAAGTCTTCTCCAGCGTATCCCGAAACCTTTCAAAAGTGTTATTGTCAGGGTTTGGAGGTGCCAATACATATGTCCAAATGGTTTCTCATGCACCCTGAAACTCTCTTTCATTATTTAAGTCCCAATTTTATACATCAGAGGGACAGTCCATGTAAGATGTTTTGGAGACAAAGTCAGAGAGGCTAGATTGAAATGGTTTGGACATGTACAAAGGAGGGATAGTGAGTATATTGGTAGTAGGATGCTGAGGTTGGAACTACCAGGCAGAAGGTCTAGAGGAAGACCAAAGAGGAGATTTATGGCTGTGGTGAAGAAGCACATGAAGGTAGTTGGTGTAAGAGAAGAAGATGCAGAGGATAGGCTGAGATGGAGGCAGATGTTTCGCTGTGGTGACCCCTGAAGGGAACAGCCGAAAGGAAAAAAAGAAGAAGAAGAACAAGAAGAAGAGCCATCAGGTAAGAAAAAGTACAGTGATATGATAACCTTCTCATTCAGAACATTCAGCTCATCAGATGCTTTGTTTTATTAATGTTGCTGAGCCTTGACCGGACCAACTGGAGGAACACTGCCATGAAGATGACATTATCTGATCAGGGATAAATGCTCTTCATGAAAATATTAGAGTGTGCATTTTTTTTTTCTTGACCAGGCGGTATATCATATTCTGAACAACAGGGAGTTACAAAACTATATAAATTACTGTAAATGTGTTATGTGTGTATGAAAAAGACCATTCATGCATTCAGTAATTTGCCAAACCGCTTATTCCTGTTAGGGTAGTGGGGTGGGTTGGTGCCTATCTCAGCCCACAATGGGTGAATATAATTTAATAGTGTGCTAAAGTTCCTGCCCGGTGTTTCAGAGTAAATGATCGCAATATGAAAAATAATTGGAGCTGCTGGTAAATGTATTTTTATCTGCCACATGCTCATTTTATCAGTTTATCAGTCATTTCCAGTAGGCACTCAATCAAAGTTTCATTTTATGATCAAAAAGAAAAGTGAATCCTATCACCCCCATCTCTTCAACTACTCAGGTACATTCTTGGCCTAAATCCTGTTGCACTGTATTGTTGTAAAATCATACCAATCTTCTCAGAGAGCTGTTTAACGTAAACAATGCATTCCTCTGAATCAGAAAAATCAGGGCTATTTGTAACATCACAAGGCTACAAAAACACCTTCTCTTTCCCTTATCCACAGAGGAATGCATTTCAACAAAAAGCTTTATTTAAAAGGTCGACATTTTAAATGTAATGCAACTACAAATCCAGCTGCATGTGCAAGTCTGAGGTGTGAAACAAAGTTCAGATAAATTTTATCTGCCTGTGTTTATATATATATATATATATATATATATATATATATATATATATATATATATATATATATATATATATATATATATATATATATATATATATATATATATCCAATTAAGCCACACATGTTTTCCTGCCAACTTGGTAATCAAACATGTCACCAAACATGCCCAAATCAACTTGAAACATGGCTTATCGTGTCCATAATTGCTTGCCATGTCCATTACTCTGTATGCACATATTGACCCCATCGCCACTGTCAAATATTCAAATATTTCCTTGAGATTCTTTTTTAATTGTTGATTAACATGTTTTTTTTTTTTTTTTTTTTTTTTTTTTTATCTCCCACCCACAAAGTGTCTCAGAAGTTGTAGGAACAGGTTCATTTTGTCTTACTGTCGGTCTGTCACACTTTAGTTCCAGACATTTACTTGCAGTATGAAGAAGCTGGGCTGTCAAACTTTCATTATTTGCTCTATACAGCGGTACCTTAACTTACGATGTTAATCCGTTCCAGAAGTGGTTTCGTAACCTGGATTTTTCGTAAATTGAGCCGCATTTTACATGTAAAACGCGTGATTCATTCCAAGGCCCCCAATACTACCTCCTAAACCCTTTAAAAATTATAAAAGTATATCTTTAAAGGTCTCCTTCTGCTTCAATATCATACCGATGGTAGACGGGTTTGGCCATATTCCTTTGCGATATCACTCAACCACATGCCATGTGCTCGCTTCTTCTTTTCACGCTCATCGGGAATCACACGTGTGTGTGTGTGTGTGTGTGTGTGTGTGTGTGTGTGTGTGTGTGTGTGTGTGTTTGTGTGCACGCGCGCGTGCGCACACATGTATTGACCATGTCCTCTTAGCAGAGTTATAATCTTTCAAATGTTTATGCAAGGTTAAAAGCCTGAGTCATAAAATAAAGTTGCTATGAGCACACTCGAAAAACTCATGAAACAACAGTAACTCTGTCCTTTACACGAAAAGCATCATGGGTATTATGGAGATGCAGCTCCATAATAGCCAATGGGAGGGAGCTGCGTCATCCCTCTTAGCCAATGGGAGGCCAGTGAGGCGGGACGTTGGGAGATAGCCAATGGGAGGCTAGCAGGGCAGGATGTTGGGAGATAGCCAATGGGAGAGCAACTTGCGAAATGTTTGAATTTTTAAGATGGTGCTTTCGTAACGTGAATTTGTTTCATATCCAGAGACGGAAATTTTAGGTAAATGCATTTCGTAAACTGGATTTTTCGTTTGTTGGGACTTTCGTTAGGTGAGGTACCACTATATTGGCATATTATGAATTGATCCTTTCGACGGGTGTGTCAGGACCCCTGTGGTTTACTGTTTCTTTGTTTTTGTTTTTTTAGGTTTGGTTTCAAAACCATCTTTTATAAATTAGGGTCGTATTATGATATCTAGTCCAGGGTTTTATTATTATTATTACTATTTTAATGAACAGTGTTACAGGGACATTAATGTTTATTATTGTGAGAAAGCAGACATATTAGGACTCCAGATATGAAGAGCATGGTCAATAAGTCAAGTAAATGGATTTGTGTTATTATAGCTGGTAATGATTTGCATGAGAGACCAAACATTGCTGACCTTGAGAAATAAATGCCTGACATGATTTGGACATGTCCAATACAGCCACTCTTGGACTGGAAGAATGACCAATTTCCACACTGACAGACAAGTGGAGAAGGACAGGACAGGTAAGACCTGGGTGGAGACAATCAGCGCTGACCTGACGGAGCTCAAATTCCAGGCAATTGACAACCGAAACAGCCTCCAGTGGAGGACCAACCAGTTGGTAGATCAGTGATGTACGTAAAATTAATCATGATTGAATGACGGCGGTTTATCACGTCCTAGTTGTTACAACAGAAATAAAAATTGATGCCAGTGCCGTCAATACAGATACAGCTGCCGACAACAAGTCTAGTCTTTGGTGTTGTTGAGTGGCATTCCAGAAATATATATTTTAAATATAGTTTGTAGATGAAAAAAGCTTTTAAAATATCTCTGGCATTGTGATTGTGATCCTGTTGTATTGTTTCATAATTCTATAAATCCTGTAAATATTCATCCATTCATATTCTCCGAAAAGGAAATCTGGGATGTGCAGACAGTTGGACAGGTAACCTAACAATATTACCTGAACCCACCTACTCTTCCTACAAATGTTAGATTCACTTTAAAGCCATAGCATCAAAAACGTGTTTGAATAGGAGAATTATCTGCACATCTGATCATCACACTCATATGGGTTTGTTAAACATCCTGTTCCAGATTATGTCACCAGTCTGCAATTAAGAAGAATTTCACTAGGTTTTGGAGCATGGCTGTGGGGATTCGGTTTCATTCAGCCTCAAGAATAATATTACGTGATGGGGAGTAGGGTGGAGTGATTTTTTTTTCTTTTTTCAAATGTCTGCTTTGGATAATTATAAAAACTTGTGCACATATAAAATAAGTAACCTGAAAAAAATTGGACAATTTGAAGCATATCTTGAGATTCCACAATGGACTTGAAAAAATGATGAATATGGTATATTTTGAACAAAATTGCAAAATCTCAAAAAACAAAGGTCAGCATAAAGAATACAGTTATTTTCTTTTGCAAAGTTAACCAGCAACATTACCAAAAATAGGAACAATATTTTGAACAACACAAAAATTGTTTATGTAGATCTATAAAATATGACACCTTGTGCAGTGCTTCTCAATTATTTTCTGTGATGCCCCGTATAGTTCAGTTCAGTTCAGTTCATTTTCTGTAACTGCTTAATCCTAATTTGGGTCTTTGGAGGCTGGTGCCCATCCCAGCCAACTTCAGGCGAGGGCAGAGTACACCCTGGACAGCTTGCCAGGCCATCACAGGGCGGAAACACGCCAACGGCTTTGCAAGCTACTCTTTACGAAAGTCAGCAATGGTTCTTTTACATGCCTCACACCACAGACAGTGGGAGACATGGCCGGCCTTTGATAACCCAGTTACCTGCACTGGGAGGCACAGTGGCAACCTTGTGGAGATCAGGTCTCGAACCCCCAACCTTTGGATCGGCGATCCAGCGCCCTATACCACTAGACCACCATTGCCCCACCCTGTATAGGAAAAAAAACAACAAACAAAACATTTCATGCCCCCCCCCCAGCGCTTTGCGCGCGCGACTATAAATAATGTTTACTGAACTACATATTATTTGCTCAGTACTTTTCCCTACACCACAGGGGAAACAATGAGGGCACCACTGCCAACTACTCTAGTGGATGAGCAATTACACTTAATTCTAGTACAGTATGGCAAAAAAGTATGTTCCCCAGGGTCATATGCCCCCGCCCAGCATCACACTGGGGAGCGCGCCACACTATTTGAGAAGTACATGCACACAATTCTCCTCATCCTCCTTTGTTACACATCACTTCATGCCTGCCCATGTGACAGCTTTGCGCCCATGTGACATCTTTGTTGTAGTTGATGATTAGAAGGGTTAGTTGTCTTATTGCTTATTCTGGTTTTATTGTTATTTATTATTAATGATTATTAATGTTAATGTACATGTATTATTATGAAATATTTATTGTTTTTACATGTCTATCTTTAATATATTAGGTGAAATATACGTGTTTGTGTCAGGTTATATGAGGTTAGGAATGGATTAATTGGTTTTCTAGTATTTCCTATTGGAATTTTTGTTGAGGGCAATGATGGTCTCGTGGTAAAAGGTGCTGGATCGTTGATCCTAAGGTTGGGGTCTGAGTCCCATTCTCCACAAGGTTGTCACTGCCCCCCCTCCCCCCAGTGCAGCTAACTGGGTTATCAAAGGCCGGCCATCACTGTCTATGGTGAGAGGTTCATGTAAAAGAACCATTTCTGACTTTCGTATAGAGTAAATGCAACACTGTCAGTGTGTTTCTTGTCCCTTGCTAAAAGGTTGTGTCAGGAAGGGCATCCGACGTTAAAACCTATGCCAAATCAAACATGCAAATCATTCGCTGTGGTGACCCCTAATAAAAGGAAAAAGCCGAAAAGAAATTTCTCTCATCTCTAACAAATATTTTGACTTACGAGCTCGCCCTCGAAACGGATTAAATTCGTATGTCACAATCCCCTCTCTAGCCATGCAGAGAACCTCTTAATAGTGATACTCACTGATGAAAGAGCTGATATACATGATTTAGTTGCACGATGCATCCTAAAAGCCAGAAAGCTGGAACATCCAAGGTCTTTTCTTGAGGTCTTTTCACATATGAGTCCTCAGAAATTATTGATTGGCAAAACAACCTCATCATGGAACCAGCATTAACAATGAACATTGTTTATAACATGTTGTTCACCATGATCGGAGAGAATGAGACACAAACAGTGGAATTCAAAGGCTACCCATGCCACACCCAAGCTGTATAAGAAACATGAAGATAGTTACAGAAGCGTCAGGAGCTGTGTGTGGTGTTGAAAGTCGTCACTTCATTCGCGCACGCCTCCAATCAAAATCAAAAATGCCAAAGTTTGATACTAAAGCTCAACATAATTTATAGATCAAAGAAACTGTGACACTTCTTATTATTTGTAATTCTGCTGGACTATGTTGGATAACTTTGCAAAAATAAAATAACTACAGAGTACAGTCAACACTCAAGTACATCCTGAAGGTGTTCAGTAGGGTTGAGGTCGGGGCTTTGTGTGGGACCTCAGACTTTGTTCACGCCAACCTTGGCAAACGTTTTCTTCACGTACTTTCATTTGTGCGCTCACTAGACCATCACAGGGCAACAGGCACAACAGTCCGTGCTCACACTTACACCTGAAGACAATTTGTCTAACCAATTAGCCTAATGTGCATGTCTTTGGACTGTGGGAGGAAACCGGAGCATGTGGAGGATATCCATGCAAGGTTTGAGAGAACATGCAAACACTAAACTGCAATGGTCTGGGGAGCTATCCAGGGTGTACCCCGCCCTTGCTCAGAGCCGGCTGAGGTGTGCACCAGTCTTCTTGCAAATCTAATTAAGAATAACCGTTTCATAAAAAAGAATGAATGAAAACGCTACACGTAAACACCTAAGGCAAGGACTTGAACCCAGGACCTTTTTTCTGTGAAGCAGCCATTTTGAAAAAAGAATCTGCAGTGCAAGCATCTGTAGCTGTGCAATGATAAGATGATAGCAGCTGTTCATACCGTGCGTCAGTTCATCCTGGTCACTGCAGGTGCTTTTTGTGTAAACATTTGATGCTATTTGTGTAATTTAAGGTTTATGTACTGAAGAGTCATCTGTGGTTATCTGGGGCAATAGTGACATGGAAGAGTGGTTTAGTCTTTCGTCAGTCTCATTGTTTCAGCTGTATCTCCAGCCCACACTTTAAAGAGCAGCAGCATCCCTCCTGCTCCTAAATGTAACCATCATTGTTCATTCTTTCCTCTGTCTTCTAAATCACTTCTTATCACTGCGAGTGGGTGAATAATCTCTCCATTGAAAGGTCAAAGTTTTGTCATAAATAAACAATACCACTGGTGTAACCTTTCCTTGTTTGAATCTCGTTTGACTTTTTTTTTTCCATCTTCCACTTCTGCTTCTGCTTCTTTTCCTTCTTCCTGATTACCGTACACCTCCAGTCCAGATCTCTTTTATGTTTTTCTAATTTCTGTTCATTTTCAAAATAAAATGCCTTATACCCCCATTTCACTGGACTATGGCATGCAAGGATCGTAACGGAAAGGCATGGAATGCAGTCTATTGAAGACCTTCGGCATTTTTACAAGGTAAACGGGTGAAAATTCTACAGAAAAGTGGAAATTCTTACAACCTCTGAACATTCACAGCATGTGCATAACAGGTACGGCAAAGTACGCCAAAGTGAGCCCATGGAACAGTCACGGAATTTTTTTCCATGAACATGCTTTTGAACATGTTCAAAATCACGTTCACAGAATATTTTGGCCTGCAGGAAGCATCCAGAAGTGGAGGAAGACTTGAGGAATAATTACGGAATGATACGGAATGACACGGAAGATGAGGAAATAATTGTGGAACATTTGCGGATGACAACATTTTTGCTTCCGTAAGTCTGCCGTACTCCGATGAAATGGGGGTATTACAGCAAGAAAGGTCCCTGATCGATTCCTGGGTTTGGAGCAATTTGCATTTCCCTGTAAATGCGTGGACTTTCTCTAGGCACTCTGGTTTCTTCCCACAGTCTAAAAACTTACACAATAAGCTAATTGGCTATTCCAAATTAAGTGTGAGTATGAATTATGGTTAAACTGTTGATGTTATGGTCGGTGTTTTTGGAGGACTTTGAATTTGGAGGCTCTGTTCTCTAACTCTGTGTCCTCCCCAGTGGTGCAGGCTCCGGCTGAGGGGTGTGGCTGGCCTACTGGAGCAGCGCACACCTGATTCCACTCCACAAATCTATTCCCTATAAAGACAAGCCACACGTTCACCTCTGGGCCAGAAGATTGTCCCGTATCACGCAGTCGATACCCCGTGTTTCTCTCTGGAACCTGGTTACAGCTGTGCTCAGCCAGTTTCCACATCATAGTCTCCAGTGTTTGTTGTTTGTTATGTTTTCCCTCAGTCACCGCCAGTGTTTGTGTTGTCTCCTGTCTCCAGTGTTGCCCTTGGGAATAAATAATCGTTCCTGTTGCACTGTACTCAATCTCCTGCATTTCTGGACCGGCTGAGAGCTGTAGCACAACAGTTGGTCTTTCAACCAACTGGCAAACTGTTCAGGATGTATCTCGCCCTTGCCCAGAGATAAACACCAAGCTCCTAAGAACCCTAATTAGGATTAGGAGACTTATAGAATGAACAAAAGTGTCCTTTTGGTTGATGAGACAACGGTAATGATGCTGTCATACAGCTGCATGGTCTCCAGTTTAATCCTGAACTCAGACTCTGCCTCTAAGTTCAGGAGAACCTGAGACATGAAAACACGCGTCTATAGGAATTGGCGATGCTAAAATGCTATTTACTGTGAATAAATATATTTGCGTGTATGTGTATTGGTACTCTGGACTGGAATGGTGACTATAAACTATATTACCACCTGGTGCTCTGGACAGAGTTGCGGTCAATTTACAGCTCTTCTGAGAAACGCTAAGCACCAGGTGGAAATATAGTCTAATTCCAAGTGACTGGGTGAACAAAGTCAACAGATCCCCAATTTATGGCAAAGTGAACATAGACACTAATAACAAACCTTTGCACTCAACATTCATAACTATGGTTGACCCTTAATCCTTGATTAATTTACGCCATTTTCACATGGCTGGCAGGTTAGATTAATGCTCAGTTTAAGAATGGTTTGTGGATAGTATCTCCATATCTTTGGCTAAGCATCCAACCACTACATCCATGGTGTTTCTTAGTTTCTACACAACTTCTCTTCATTGCTAAAGTGTTGCTAATGGGGGGTTACATACACAGCTGTATCAGCACACATCTGTATGTGGTGCTTTATCTGATCCCACAAGTGATGCAATACAAGGCATGTGGCCCGGTTTGAACTTGTGAAATCTTATATTAGCTAAAATACTTGTTGAACATGAGCTTGAACATGATGGCAGTGTCTGCCCAAATTCTTAATTAAAGCTCTTTTGACACTAAGGCATGAAAAAAACATAAAATCACACACACACACACACACACACACACACACACACACACACACACACACACACATACATATATATATATATATATATATATATATATATATATATATATATATATATATATATATATATACACACTGATGATTTTGGCATACTGCTCATGAAAACCCAAAATTCCTATCTCAAAAAATTAGCATATCATGTTCAGGTAGTCTAAACGAGTTATTAACCTAATCATCTGAATCAACCAATTAACTCTAAACACCTGCAAAAGATTCCTGAGGCTTTTAAAAACTCCCAGCCTGGTTCATTACTCAAAACCGCAATCATGGGTAAGACTGCCGACCTGACTGCTGTCCAGAAAGCCATCATTGACACCCTCAAGCAAGAGGGTAAGACACAGAAAGAAATCTCTGAACGAATAGGCTGTTCCCAGAGTGCTGTATCAAGCCACCTTAGTGGGACATCTGTAGGAAGGAAAAAGGGAAAGAAGGACCGCTTCCAGACCTTGGGGGTCCTGTGGAAGCAGTGGACTGAGTCTGGAGTAGAAACATCCAGATTCACCGTGCACAAGCGTGTACAGGAAATGGGCTACAGGTGCCGCATTCCTCAGGTCAAGTCACTTTTGAACCAGAAACGGCGGCAGAAGCGAATGAAAGCAAATTTTGCATGTATCAAGGCACCTCAGTGGGACTTCTGTGGGAAGGAAAAAGCGTGGCAGAAAACGCTGCACAACCAGAAGAGGTGAACGGTCCCTGAAGAAGATTGTGGAGAAGGGCCGATTCCAGACCTTGGGGGACCTGTGGAAGCAGTGGACTGGGCTACAGGTGCCGCATTCCCCAGGTCAAGCCACTTTTGAACCAGAAACAGCGGCAGAAGCTCCTGACCTGGGCTACAGAGAAGCAGCACTGGGCTGTTGCTCAGTGGTCCAAAGTACTTTTTTCGGAGGAAAGCAAATTTTGCATGTCATTCGGAAATCAAGGTGCCAGAGTCTGGAGGAAGACTAGGGAGAAGGAAATGCCAAAATGCCTGAAGTCCAGTGTCAAGTACCCACAGACAGTGATGGTCTGGGGTTCCATGTCAGCTGCTGGTGTTGGTCCACTGTGTTTTATCAAGGGCAGGGTCAATGCAACTCGCTATCAGCAGATTTTGGAGCACTTCATGCTTCCATCTGCTGAAAAGCTTTATGGAGATGAAGATTTCATTTTTCAGCACGACCTGGCACCTGCTCACAGTGCCAAAACCACTGCTAAATGGTTTACTGACCATGGTATTACTGTGCTCAATTGGCCTGCCAAACTCTCCTGACTTGAACCCCATAGAGGATCTGTGGGATATTGTGAAGAGAAAGTTGAGAGACACCAGACCCAACACTGTGGATGAGCTTAAGGCCGCTATCGAAGCATCCTGGGCCTCCATAACACACCTCAGCAGTGCCACAGGCTGATTGCTTCCATGCCACGCCACATTGAAGCAGTCATTTCTGCAAAAGGATTCCCGACCAAGTATTGAGTGCATAACTGAACATCATTATTTGAAGGTTGACTTTTTTGTATTTAAAAATGCTTTTTTTATTGGTTGGATGAAATATGCTAATTTTTTGAGAGAGGGATTTTTTGTTTTTTCTTTACTTTTTTGCCAAAATGATCCATATTAAAACAATAAAAGGCTTGAACTACTTCAGTTGAGGGTAATGAATCTAAAATATATGAAAGTCTAATGTTTATCAGTACATTACAGAAAATAATGAACTTTCTCACAATATGCTAATTTTTTGAGAAGGACCTGTGTGTGTGTATATATATATATATATATATATATATATATATATATATATATATATATATATATATATATATATATATGTGGTACCTTGATTCACAAATTTAAGCGGCGTGAGTCGGGGGGGGGGGTCATGACCCTCGGGAACACGCTTTTTTGCAATACTGTACTAGAATTAAGTGTAATTGTGCATCCTCTACAGTAGGTGCCAGTGCTGCTCTCACTGTGTTCCCTAAGATGTAGGGAAAAAGCACAGAGCAAATGATATGACATTTGCAGTAAACACTATTTATAGTCGCGTGGGGGTGCTGGGGGTGGGTGGGGGTGAAATCTTTTTCTTTTCTTCCTATCAGGGGCATCACAGAAAATACTTGAGAAGCACTGCACAAAGGATTCTCGGAGTTCAGAGGAATACCCGTGAAAGAATAGAGGGTAATTGGCCTGGAAAAGCCATTTCCTCAGCAGAGCTCGTAAATCAAAATTTTGCTGGTTGGATGGGGAAGATTTTTGGTCTGAATGAAGCTCGTATTATGGAAAATTCATTATAAAAGTCACTCGTAAGTCAAAGTACCACTGGATATTTTAATGTTGCCACATTTGGTATTAAAAATTGTGCTGCCATCTTCATTCCCAGTTTGGCCGCCAAAATTGAAAGAGTGACTAAAACATTGCTACCGTCAAACAGCACAGGCCAACCCAGACTGATTCTCAGGGTTTGCTAAACATGACAAATCATCTGCTAGGACAACGTTAGCTATAAGCTAGAAGAATCTTTCAAAAGTACAGCATACTGGAGGTATGAATCATCAGTATCAGCTTAACCATGTTTGGCACCAGGCCATAAATTCTCTAAGAAGGACATTCGGGGCTTTTTGAGATGTCTCATATTGACTGAATGTGATCATTTGTAATTAGCAAGTTGTCTTGGCGGCAGAATTTGGCCCGGAGTCTCTATGGCTGGCACTGCGAAACACTGTGATGTTAAGGTGAATGTCAGGGGGAATGAGCGGAAAGCAGCTCCACATTTTCAGCCTCTGTAGCAGGGCCATTAATCCATATAACTCGAATGTGACTGCAGGCTTTCCTTTCATCCTGAAGTTGCACTTGTTTAATCGATTTATCTTGGTCTTCAATTAACTATCAAGCAAGTCTTCTTGACTGGAATGAAAAATTACAGCCACACCGGCCCTTCATAGATAAGACCAAAGACTTCTTTTCTTGGTGCACGAGTAACCTTTGTGTATTATTAAAAAAAGAGGTCTGCAATGTGGAAAGGGAAAAGCGGTGATGGTGCAATGTTAACATATCCACCTCAGTCAGAAGGTCCTGGGTTGGAAGCCCTGGCTCAGGCATCTCTGTTGAGAGTTTGCATCTTCTTCTTCTTCTTCTTCATCTTCTTCTTCTTCATCTTCTTCTTCTTCTTCTTCTGCTTGTGTGGTTTGCTGCTGGGATTCCGGTTTCCTCCTGAAGTCCACAGACATGCACAATAGGTTAATTGGCTGCTCTAAATTATATGTGTGAGCATAGACGTTTTGTGTGCGGTGTGTGTGTTGCTCTACAATGATCTTGTTAGCCGTTCAGGGTATATTCCACCATCACACAGTGTCAGTAGAGATAGTCTTCTGCCTCTCTCCAACCCTAAATTTCAGCAAATAAATGCGTGATTGATTGCAAATATAAAAGCACTTAACCATGCATGATGGAAGCTCCAGCAGTCATCCACCTGGAATATGTTCCTCATTTATTTTGTAGCACATGAACTCCAATTACACATTTCGCTAACTTTTAATTCAACTGTATTTGTAACTATTCTTTATTTTCAATTTTGCAACATTTAAATTATTAATAATAATTATTATTATTGTGTATGGGTTCCTGGTAACTGCTGCACTTGTGTATTTATTCGTCAAGCTGCGTAATCTTATTATGGCCACAGGGAGGCTCGAGCCTATATCAGCTGACATTCAAGGTCAAAGGAGGAAAATGTCTCATTTGTTATGGTATACCATACATCATAGCAAAGAGCATGCTATCGCCACAACTTTGTGATCCTGTTCTGAGCCACATCCGTAACCTACCATTCCATCAACAATGTATCCCTTGGACTCAGGTCCGGTGGTGTCCCTACCGAGTTTGGCGAAAATTCATGTTTGGGTGTGGTCTGGATTTAAGTATGTGCACTCACAAAGCAAGAGAAATATCCAGCTGTGCACAGCTGTTAAAATCAGTCATGATCTGCAGTCAACTCATAGACCTTGAAAAGAATCTGATGAGCATAAGTGTAAAACTTTAAGGCAGAGATATAAAGAATACCTTCATCACCCCCTCTCGCTCGCTCTTCATTCTTTTTCTGTTTGTCTGTCTGTCTCTCTCTCTCTGTCTGTTTGTCTCACTCTCTGTCTGCATCCACCGCCCCACCTCTCTCTCTCCCCCTAGCTGTGTTGGCCTCTCTCTCTCTCTCTCTCTCGCTCTCTCGCTCTACCTCTTTCCCCTCCCTCTCTCTCTGCCTCTCTCTCTCTCTCTCTCTCCCCTAGCTGTGTTGGTCTCTCTCTCTCTCTCTCTCTCTCTCTCTCTCTCTCTCTCTCTCTCTATCTCTCTTTATTCTTTTCTGTTTGTCTGTCTGTCTCTCTCTGTCTGTTTGTCTCACTCTCTGTCTGCATCCACCGCCCCACCTCTCTCTCCCCCTAGCTGTGTTGGCCTCTCTCTCTCTCTCTCTCTCGCTCTCTCGCTCTACCTCTTTCCCCTCCCTCTCTCTCTGCCTCTCTCTCTCTCTCTCTCTCTCCTAGCTGTGTTGGTCTCTCTCTCTCTCTCTCTCTCTCTCTCTCTCTCTCTCTCTCTCTCTCTCTCTATCTCTCTTTATTCTTTTCTGTTTGTCTGTCTGTCTCTCTCTCTCTGTTTGTCTCACTCTCTGTCTGCATCCACCGCCCCACCTCTCTCTCTCCTCTAGCTGTGTTGGCCTCTCTCTCTCTCTCTCTCTCTCTCTCTCTCGCTCTACCTCTTTCCCTCCCTCTCTCTCTCTCTCTCTCCCCCTAGCTGTGTTGGTCTCTCTCTCTCTCTCTCTCTCTCTCTCTCTCTCTCTCTCTCTCTCTCTCTCTCTCTATCTCTCTTTATTCTTTTTCTGTTTGTCTGTCTGTCGCTCTCTCTCTTTGTCTCTCTCTGTCTGTTTGTCTCACTCTCTGTCTGCATCCACCCAGCCCCACCCACCCCTCCGCTCTCTCTCCTCTAGCTGTGTTGGCCTATCTCTCTCTCTCTCTCTCTCTCTCTCTCTCTCCCTCTTTTCCCTCCCTCTTGCTCTCTGCCTCTCTCTCCCCTAGCTGTGTTGGTCTCTCTCTCTCTCTCTCTCTCTCTCTCTCTCTCTCTCTCTATTCTTTTTCTGTTTGTCTGTCTGTCTCTCTCTGTCTCTTTCTCTCTTTCTGTCTGTTTGTCTCACTCTCTGTCTGAATCCACCCCCGCCTCTCTCTCTCTCTCTCTCCCCTAGCTGAGTTGGCCTCTCTCTCTCTCTCTCTCTCTCTCTCTCTCTCTCTCTATTCTTTTCTGTTTGTCAGTCTGTCTCTCTCTCTTTTGTCTCTTTCTGTCTGTTTGTCTCACTCTCTGTCTGCATCCACCCCCGCCTCTCTCTCTCTCTCTCTCTCTCTCCCCTAGCTGAGTTGGCCCCCTCTCTCTCTCTCTCTCTCTCTCTCTCTCTCTCTCTCTCTCTCTCTATCTATCTCTCTTTATTCTTTTCTGTTTGTCTGTCTGTCTCTCTCTCTGTTTGTCTCACTCTCTGTCTGCATCCCCCGCCGCCGCTCTCTCTCCTCTAGCTGTGTTGGCCTCTCTCTCTCTCTCTCTCTCTCTCTCTCTCGCTCTACCTCTTTCCCCTCCCTCTCTCTCTCTCTCTCCCCCCTAGCTGTGTTGGTCTCTCTCTCTCTCTCTCTCTCTCTCTCTCTCTCTCTATCTCTCTTTCTTCTTTTCCTGTTTGCCCGCCTGCCGCTCCCTCTCTTTGTCTCTCTCTGTCTGTTTGCCTCACTCTCTGTCTGCATCCCCCCAGCCCCACCCACCCCCCCCCGCCGCCGCTCTCTCTCCTCTAGCTGTGTTGGCCTATCTCTCTCTCTCTCTCTCTCTCTCTCTCCCTCTTTTCCCTCCCTCTTGCTCTCTGCCTCTCTCTCTCCCCTAGCTGTGTTGGTCTCTCTCTCTCTCTCTCTCTCTCTCTCTCTCTCTCTCTCTCTCTCTCTATTCTTTTTCTGTTTGTCTGTCTGTCTCTCTCTGTCTCTTTCTCTCTTTCTGTCTGTTTGTCTCACTCTCTGTCTGAATCCACCCCCTGCCTCTCTCTCTCTCTCTCTCCCCTAGCTGAGTTGGCCTCTCTCTCTCTCTCTCTCTCTCTCTCTCTCTCTCTCTCTCTCTCTATTCTTTTTCTGTTTGTCAGTCTGTCTCTCTCTCTCTTTGTCTCTTTCTGTCTGTTTGTCTCACTCTCTGTCTGCATCCACCCCCCCGCCTCTCTCTCTCTCTCTCTCTCTCTCTCTCTCTCTCTCTCTCTCTCCCCTAGCTGAGTTGGCCCCCTCTCTCTCTTTCTCTCTCACCTCTCTCCCTTCCTCCCTCTCTCTCTCTCTCTCTCTCTCTCCCCGCTCCAGCCTGATTTAACACTGATGAATTTATGAGGAAATCTATGAAACCTGTTGATCTTGTCACTTTTTTGTGCCCCATCCATCACCATCACCTTATACTTTATACGGATCTTTGACAAAGGTGTGTCCTTTTATTACTTTACCTGTGTGGCATTTTAAAGAATGTAGATGAACACGATTAATGCAGCACGTGTGCACCTGCAATGGTATGATGAGGACGTGCCTGCAAGACTGTCCCCTGGATTACACCACTGTCCCAGACTGTGATAAAATCAGATAAAGCAGTGAACATGGCCTTGCGTAGTGCGAAAAGTACAATAGCTGCGGAAAGGAAAGGAAACAATGAGATTTGTGTGAAATGCTGAGCTTCTCTGAATTCTATTCTCTGGAACCGGGCACTTTTCACTGCTCCGGTTCAGATGGTACGTGTTGTACGTAATGTTTGTGCACTGAAATCCTTCCAACAGGAAATGTTATCATTGACCAATCATGGCGCCTCAGCAAATGAGGAGCACGAAATAAGGATAAAATATATTAGCTGATACAGGACAGGAATGTTGTTGAGGTTGCTCTCTGTATGACGCTGCGCCCCCCCTGCGGTCCAGTATGGCTCCCGTGCCAGAAAAATACAAACAAGTAAGCATCACGTTATAATGAGAAAAAGTTTTTTTGTTTATTTATTAAGAAGATATTTACTTAAATATGTTTATTAGTTAATTTTCTGTTACAGCTTCATCCTAATTAGGGTCACAGGGAGGCTGGCGCCCATCCCAATTGACTCATGGTGAGAAAAGAGTACACCCTGGACAGCTTGCCGGGCCATCGCAGGGAGGAACACCTTGACGGCTATGCAGATACTCTTGACGAAAGTCAGCAATGGTTCTTTTACATGAATCTCACAGCAGAGACAGTGAGAGACATTGCCGGCTTTGGATAACCCAGTTAGCTGCACTGGGGGGACAGTGACAACCTTGTGGAAAGTGTAACTTGAACCTCCAACCTTAGGATTAGTGATCCAGTACATTTACCTCTAGGCCACTACTGCCCTACTTAAATATGTAAGAAGCTTTATTATGAATGTGAGTAGAACCCTGCAATGGCCTGCCAAACTGTCCAGAGCGTAATCAGCCTTTGCCCAGAGTCGGCTGAAATGGGCGTCATCCTTCCCACGACTCTTATTAGCATTAAGCAGTTCAGAAAATGAACGAAAAAATGAATATTAAATACATTTAATTTGGGATTAATTTTTAGCTCCCGCTCACAAAGTAGCATCGCCGCTATAGGATCGGGTTTTGTTTATCCACCTGTCCGTCACATTTTAGTTTCCAGACTTGCTGTGCACTGAAGCTGGAGCTTTCATCCTTAGTATGCTGCCTCACGACTCTGAATGCTAGGATGAGCTTGTATGATAGTGACCTTGACCTACTTGCCCTACAAGCTGGTGCTTTTAAAATTGCTATGCTTGTTTTATATTAGCATATTATGAAAAGTGCCTTTCGTCGGGAACATCTGGACCCCTGTGGTCTATTTTTCATTACTGGGATGGCAGCAATACACCTCCAACATCGGTCTTATTATCTGAACCGTGTCAATGTCTCAGCATTCATCTGGATAGTGCAGCATGGCAATGCCTCATCTGGGTGATAGATCTTTGGAGACCATCTAAGTTGGTGCTTATTTCAGCCAACATTGGTCAAAAGCAGAATACAGCCTGAAGAGCTCAACAGACTATTGCAAGTAGGCCAACTACCTACTGTAAATTTCCCATAGGTGTAAGTGTGAGCTCTGTAAAGCTTACCATTCGGCTATGGCTGCCCCTACAAATTAGTTTATAGATAGAAACTTGCCATGTGCTGGAGCTGGGACTTTCCGGCTTTGCATGGTGGCGCACTACTATGAGTGCTCGGATGAGTTTGCGTGTTAGTGAGCTGGACCTATTTTTCAAACTCACAGGCTATGCTTCATTTCTATGATTTTTTTTTTTTTTTAATCTTGGTAAAAAAAAAACACTATAGCAGAAAGTTAAAGCATACGTAAGAGAAATCAGTATATCATTATTCTGATTTTTTTGTCTCGTGAACATTGTCTGTTCATCTGTGCACGTCTACACGTGGGGACCGTGTGGTGAGATTTCACATGCTGGTGTATAACTGTCATAATGAGAATGCATGTCTGCATGATGGTAACTTCTTGTACTCGAATCGTCCCCTCCAACCTGTGACTTGCTTCAACCAGAAAAATAAAGTACAGAGGTACCTCGACTTACGAATGCCCCTTATAATGAATTTTTCATGTTACGAGCTTCAATCATATCAAAAATCTGCCCCATCCAATGAGCAAATTTTGATTTATGAGCTCTGCTGGGAAATAGGTTTTCCGGGCCGATTAGCTTTGTATTCTTCTTGTGCACTTTGAGAACGCCTTGTGCAGTGCTTCTCAATTATTTTTGGTGATGCCACCTATAGAAAGAAAAAATTCATGACTACCCCCAGCACCCCGCATGCAACTATAAATCGTGTTGACTGCACTTCATATCGTTTGCTCCGTGATTTTTCCCTACACCAGAGGGAACAGAGTGTGAGCGCCACTCCCACCTACTGTAGAGGATGCGCAATTACATTTAATTCTTGTACAGTCTGGCAAAAAATTATGTTCACCAGGGTCATATGTGCCAATTAGCATAATTAAAACAGTTAAAAAAATCCAAAAATTAAATAAATTAATTAAAAGTAAAAAAAAAAAAAAAAAAAAAAACAATAAATAAAAAATAGCAGTGTAAGTTAATGTTAAGCGCTATTCTTAAGTTCAGACACACTTATTGTATTGTTTATTGACTTATTCTTGTTTGTTTATTATTTATTGTGAATTGCAATATTATTAATGTTACTGTACATGTGTTATTATTGTGAAATGTTTATTTTTTTTTTACATATTTATCTTTAATATATTAGGTCAAATATACATGTTTGTGGCAGGTTATATGAGTTTGGGAGGGGCTTGGAATGGATTAATTGGTTTTCTATTATTTCTGATGGTAATTTTTGTTTTATCTAATGAACGTTTCCACTTACAAGCTCGCCCTTGGAACGGATTAAATTCGTAAGTCGATTTACCACTGTACAGTTTTTTTTTTATTTTTTTTATAAAATTAAATACTTTTAACAGTGTAAACAAATGCCATATGTAGTTGGTATCTTCATTTATTAGCTGAAGAAATAAACTGTTACTTCTGCGCAATTCATTACTCATGTCAATAGAAAGGCTTTTAACCCAATCATGTTGTGGAAGTGCATGAGATTTCGGGTGTATATAACATGCTTACAGAAGTAAACCTATCCAGCAGAATGGCATTTCCCTTCCCTGCAGCAATATTGAGTTTCCATTAAAGAAATTAATTCATTCATTTTCTGAACCGCTTAATCCTTATTAGGGGTTGTTGGGAGGCCCATCTCAGCCGACTCTGGGCAAGGATTAAGTACACCATAGCTAGCTTATCAACACACACAACCATTCACACTCTCACACACCTAGGGACGATTCTGAACAGCCAATTAACCTACTACTATGCATGATTTTGGACTGTGGGAGGAAACTGGAGTACCTGGAGAACACCCATGCAAAACATGGGGAGAACATGTGAACTCCACACGGAAACGCCCAGCCTGAGAATCGAACCCAGAACCTTCTTGCTGTGAGGTGGATGTGCTAAACACTAGCCATCACTCACAAACTGTTCTATAGTGCAGCATACGCCCAAATAGTTCCAAAACGCTTCTTGAAATTGTCTTAACATGTCTCACGTCTCATATCAGTGCATTGTTAAGTGCTGAAGTCACTTTCGTCGGGTTGCTTATATCAATAAACTGGAACTCTTTCTCTGAATAACATAAAGAGCATTCCAAAGAATTTTGTTTTTCATCTGGCGATTAGCAATAACCTAAACGCAGGTATGAATATTTTATCATTTCTCTTCAGCTGCCCTTTCTTTATAACTTTCAGACATGTCGACGCCATGATGTCATTCATAAACACTCCTGTTGCTGCAGGTCAGGAACAGACATTCTGTGGCTGATCATCTTTGAGTAAACCTATTAGCACCGTTATGACCTCGGCTTTATCCTCGTAGCACAGACTGAAATGATTCGTAGAACTTGTGCGACAGAATAAAGTTGTTATGACACGCAAGTAAAAGCACTCAGCTACTGACAGACAGGTGAATACAGTATTACAGCAGCTGAAAGCATGACACATACATGCCTTCATGCCACAATGGGTCCCCCTCAGTGCTACGGAGATGACAAACAACTGGCTTCACAATAGCGCACATTCCAGTGTAATTAAACCATATTAGGCTCTTCGACAATTTAGGCCTGCCTAATGAGATGTTTGGAGATGACTCACAACTAAAATTGCTTTCTACAATGCTACACGAAAGGAAATTATACTGGATAGGACAAAGACTATCTCAGGAATCTCCCAGCACTTTTTTGGTGATTTCTTTAACAGTTATTTCTGTGAGTATCTTGATAATACAGTAGAACACATTCCTGGAAAACACCCCCACACACAAACACACACATACTTTTTTAAATTTTCATGCATAGTATCTGGGGTATCAGTGGTGGTCTAGTGGTATAGGGCGCTGGATCGCTGATCCAAAGGTTGGGGGTTCGAGTCCCACTCTCCACAGGGCTGTCACTGTCCCCCCCAGTGCGGCTAACTGGGTTATCAAAGGCGGGCCATGTCTGTCACTGTCTATGGTGAGAGGCATGTAAAAGAACCATTGCTGACTTTCGTAAAGAGTAGCTGCAAAGCCGTCAGCGTGTTTCTGTCCCTTGCTAAAAGGGTTGTGACAGGAAGGGCATCCGACGTAAAAACCTCTGCCAAATCAAACGTGCGAATCAGATGATTCACTGTGGCGACTCCTGAGTAAAAGGGAAAAAGCCGAAAGGAAGACAGACAGACAGACAGTATCTGGGGGCGAACTGTCCCTTGCTAAAGAGTTGTGTCAGGAAGGGCATTCAGCATAAAAACCTATGCCAAATCAAATATGTGTATATGTGATAATTCGCCATGGTGACTCCTTAAAAAGGGAAAAAGCCCAAAGTAAAAGAAGAAGAAGAGTATCTGGGGGCAAACTTGCACACCACACAGAAAAGCGCTTGAGCTTGGGACTCAAACTCTGGACCTTCTTCCTGTGAGACAGACATGCTGACCACTTCACCACAATACCACTCATCTTACTTGCTATTTGCTATGTGTGTGTGTGTGTGTGTGTGTGTGTGTGTGTGTGTGTGATTAAGAAACTGGAAACATTTTTAAACTATCCAACTTCAATGTTTAATAAATATTTCAATGTCCAAGTTTATTTCATTTCGAGTCACTGCATCAAAATCTTTAGTGCATGCCTGGGAGATAGTAACATATCAAAACATGCACATATGCTGAACACAGTTTCTGAAATAAAGTAAGTCCATTCTTAGTTTACACCTTTTCACACTCAATTTTGTGACAAGAGAATGACCTCATTATTTTTCATGTACCAATACGCCTCAGCCATTGTCTCCACATGTCCAATAACCACAAGAATCGAAGCATAGGTGCACGCACACTGAACCACAGAATCTACGTGTGCATGGCAAAATTGTTGAATAAGCACCAGACTTAAAACTGGATCAATGACATCTGTGCATATTACACAGTATATGTTGTACACCCACCGATCACTAATGGATTGGCATTTATTAACTATAGATATATAGATTAACTATAGAAAAGTTGAACATGTCAAGCACTATCAATTGGCATAGTGAAACCAATTATACAATTATTATCTATTATTAGTGAACAGAAGGTTATGCATTATGTTTATGTTACATACCGACTTTTTGGATCATCCTACTGATAATTTGATGATGCTGCTTCTCCAAGGAATATTATCTGGCATCTACTGGGCTATACTGCATATTGGCCTCATATACTAAAAAACTTAAAAAAAAAAATCTAAATATGCAGAAAAATGTCACACATTTGCAGTACCAGTTTCATCATCAGATACATATGCAGATATATATATATATATATATATATATATATATATATATATATTTTTTTTTTTTTTTTCTTGGCATCCGTCTGTCTCAAGAGACAATGGAGTCTGCACCTAGGCAGGTCTATCAATTAGCTGAGAGGCTGCAGCGCCGGCTGTGGCTGAATAAGCCAATGCGGGAGAGGCAGCTCCTACCACACTTGCTGCAAGTGTATTCTGCAGTAGGGATCGTGGGGCAGGCTGTGGCAGACAGAATTCTCTGCTGTTTGCGGTTCTTCTTCTCCTCATGCTGGATCTCTCTCTTCTCCTCGGCCTGCTGCACACCGGATTTTACCTTTCCACGCCAGCTAGAGCGGTCGGAGCTCGCTGCCTCGAGATCTACTGGGTTGATGCTGCATGACTTCAGGTCCCTCTTGCAGACATCCTTGTAGCGCAGGGCTGGTCGTCCTGTTGGTCGTGTTCCTGAGGCGAGTTCGCCATAGAGGATGTCCTTTGGAATGCGAAATTCATCCATCCTGCATATGTGTCCGAGCCAGCGCAGGCGCTTCTGGGAGAGGATGGCGAACATGCTTGACATGCCTGCCTGGGCCAAGACGCGCGAGTTGGAGACACGATCCTGCCAGGTAATGCCGAGGAGTCGTCTGAGGTTGCGCAGGTGAAAGGCGTTTAGTCTTCGCTCCTGGTGCATGTATAGGGTCCAGGCCTCACTGCCGTATAGAAGCGTGCTCAACACGCATGCTTGGTACACCTTCATCTTCGTGTTTAGGGTCAGCCTGGGGTTGTTCCACACACGCCGCTAGGCGGGCCATGGATGTTGCTGCTTTGCCTATCCTTACGTTTAGCTCAGCATCCAGGGATAGGTTGCTGGAGATGGTGGAGCCAAGGTAGGTGAACTTGTCCACCACTTCCAGGGTGTAATCGCCGATGTTGATTGTGGGAGTTGTGCTGACATCCTGACCCATGATGTTGGTTTTCTTGAGGCTGATAGTGAGTCCAAACTCTGTGCATGCCTCCGCGAAGTGATTGATGAGTCGCTGAAGGGCGGCTTCAGAGTGAGCAGTGAGGGCAGCGTCGTCAGCAAAGAGCATATCCCGGATGAGGACCTTGCGCACCTTGGTCTTTGCCCTGAGGCGGGCGAGATTAAAGAGGTTCCCATCACTCCGTGTGTGGAGGAAGATGCCATCTTCGGACTCTCTGAATGCGTAGCGCAGGAGCAAAGAGAAAAATATGCCGAAAAGTGTCGGGGCCAGGACACACCCTTGTTTCACGCCGCTCTTGATTGGAAAGGGGTCTGATGATGTTCCGTTATACTGAACTGTGCCAGACGTGTTGTCGTGGAATGACTCGACTATCTTCAGGAGCTTGGTGGGACATCCAATCTTATGGAGGAGGGTGAAGAGGCCAGACCGACTGACCAAGTCGAATGCCTTGGTCAGATCGATGAAGGCGAGGAACAAAGGACGTCGCTGCTCACGGCACTTTTCCTGCAGCTGCCGAATGGAGAACACCATGTCAATGGTTGATCGCTTTGCCCGGAACCCACACTGCGACTCGGGATACACACGGTCTGCAAGTACTTGCAGGCGGTTGAGGACTACCCTTGCAAAGGCTTTCCCTACAATGCTGAGGAGAGAGATCCCACGATAGTTGTTGCAATCGCTGCGGTCGCCCTTGTTCTTGTAGAGCGTGATGATCTTCGCATCTCGCATGTCTTGGGGTATCGTTCCTTCTTCCCAGCACTGAAGCAAAAGCTCATGGAGATGCCCAAGGAGGGAGCTCTCTTTTGCAGCCTTCATCACCTCTGGAGGGATTCCGTCGCTGCCTGGTGCTTTCCCGCTAGACAGCGAGTTAATGGCCTTGCTGAGCTCTTCGATGGTAGGTGGCGAGTCGAGTTCTTCCATGGTGGGCAGTGGGATGGTGTTCTCCATGGCTGTGTCAGTGACAACATTCTCTCTGGAATATAGCTCTGAATAGTGCTCGGCCCATCTCTCCATCTGCTCCCCACGGTCCTTGATGATGTTGCCGGAGGTGGATTTGAGGGGTGCGATCTTGGTGGCACTTGGTCCGAAAGCTTTTTTCATCCCCTCATACATGGCACGGGTGTTTCCACAGTCCGCAGAGGTCTGAATATCGCTGCAAAGCTTCAGCCAGTAGTCGTTGGCGCACCTGCGGGCGACCCTCTTGGCATTGTTGCGGGCTTCTCTGTAGGTGGCCAGTGATTTCTCGCATGGCTTCCTCTTGTACTCAAGGAGCGCAGCACCCTTGGCGGCTATGGCAGGCTCCATATCATCAATCCCAGCCTCGAACCAGTCCTCGTTTTTCCTGACTCTCTTCCCGAAGGTGTCTGAGGCAGCCTGGTATACGGCATCGCGGATGAAGTCCCAGCGTGCTGTGGCGTTGTCTGTGGGGCAGTCTTCCAGGGCGTTGTCGATGGCCTCAGCAAAGCATTTGCGCAGCTCGGGCTTTGAAGTTCTGGCAGTGTCGATGCGGGGTTGGCCCCTTTGTTTGGAGCGGTGGATCTGTTTGGGTCGTAGACGCACCATGCTTCCGACCAGGGAATGGTCAGTGTCGCAGTCTGCACTATGGTAACTACGTGTGCAGAGCACGTGGTTCAGCATGGGTCTCCTGGTGATGACGAAGTCCAGCTGGTGCCAGTGCCTCGACCTGGGATGTCTCCATGAAACTCTGTGGTGGGGCTTGGTGGCATAGAAGGTGTTGGTAATGGCGAGGTCATGGAAGGAGCAGAGCTCAAGTAGCCGTTGTCCATTCTCGTTGAGCTTGCCAATGCCAAAGTGTCCAATGCAGCGTGGCCAGGCGGTGCAGTCTGCTCCCACCCGGGCATTGAAGTCTCCGAGCAGGAACAGGTTTTCCTTCACTGGTATCTCTCTGATCCTTGCCTCAAGCTCCTCGTAGAATGCATCTTTTGCCTCAGTTGTGGAGCAGAGTGTTGGGGCGTGGCGCAGAAAATGTGTGTAGGTCCCGAGGAGGTGGTGAGTCGGAGTGAGAGGATGCGCTCGGTTCCCTGAGAAGGAGGTTCAATTGACGACAGCAGGGAGTTGCGAACTGCGAAACCAACCCCATAGAGTCGTCGCTCGTCTGCCTCCAGACCTTGCCAGAAGAACGTGTAGTCCTTCTCCTTGAGACTGCCACTTGAAGCAAGGCGTGTCTCCTGTAGGGCGGCGATGTCGATGTTCCGCTTGGCCAGCTCACGGCTAATGATGGCGGTTTTCCTTGTGTCGTCGACTTGCTGGAGGTCGTCAGTGAGGCCGGGACACATCGTTCTGACGTTCCAGGTTGCCAGCCGCAGGGCTGGCGGTTGCTTTGTCTTTTTCTTTCTGTGTTTGCCTGGTGCTCAATTTTACAACAAGCCTGTCGATTTTGATCTAAGCTTCACACACCCGATGAAGCAAGCAAGTTGTGGCGGGTAGTACCTTATTGCCGGGGCTGCCCGGGTTGAGGCCGGCGGTAACTTCCCAATGGAGTCAGAGGACTCCTCCCACCGTCGAGAGCAACCCCTAGCGCCCGGCTCTACACCAAACGAGCCTGGGCTTATCACTGGTATCTGCTGCTCCCCGTGTTGATGTCTACGCTGAGACAGCGAAGCTGGAGTGACCTCTCCAGGTGCAGGCCTGGGCAAGTGATATGGAGATCCTGGAGTGCCCAGTGCCAGGATCCCCCTCTCGGCGTTGCTGGCAGAGTCCGGCGGAAAGGCAAGCCAGTACAGCCGGTGCCAGCGCGGCTGCAGGAGGTGTCAGAGGGCGTCGCAGAGCTCGGCCAACTGCCTTCGGGCCTCCTTACCGGATTTTCTATCTGGGTTTACTCCCATAGCCTTTGACCAGCCAAGGCCGACCTGCAAGGCAGCAGGAAACTCATGGAGGGCGGGGTCGTTCATTTTCCCGTGCAGATGCGAAGCATCTGCCCACTGCCCAAATATATATATATATATATATATCGGCGGCACGGTGGCGTAGTGGTTAGCACGTCTGCCTCACAGCAAGAAGGCCTGGGCTCGATTCCCGGCCTGGGCTCGATTCCCGGCCTGGGCTCGATTCCCGGCCTGGGCTCGATTCCCGGCCTGGGCTCGATTCCCGGCCTGGGCTCGATTCCCGGCCTGGGCTCGATTCCCGGCCTGGGCGTTTCTGTGTGGAGTTTGCATGTTCTCCCCGTGCTTGTGCGGGTTTCCTCCGGGTGCTCCGGTTTCCTCCTGCAGTCCAAAGACGTGCACTGTAGGTTAATTGGCCGTTCTAAATTGACCGTAGATTCTCTCCTGCAGCGGCACTGGAACCCAGTCGTATCGGCATTTGCCCTTCCATTGGATCCTTCCAGTGGTGCCGAGACAGGGGGGGACTTGCTGCTTGGGTAACAGCCTGTCCCTCATTACTCCCTACCCAGGCTCTGCGCACTGGGGGGTATCACCAGCTGGGGTACCAGCCAGAGCGCAGCCATAGTCCTTCGGGACTGACGGAGGCCTACCATATATATATATATATATATATATATGGTAGTAGGATGCTGAGGTTGGAACTACCAGGCAGAAGGCCTAGAGGAAGACCAAAGAGGAGATTTATGGATGTGGTAAAGGAGGACATGAAGGTAGTTCGCATAAGAGAAGAAGATGCAGAGGATAGGGTGAGATGGAGGCAGATGATTCGCTGTGGCGACCCCTGAAGGAAACAGCCAAAAGGAAAAGAAGATATTTATAATTATATATATATATATATATATATATATATATATAATTTTAAAAAGAGACGATTCATGGATGTGGTCAAGGAGGACATGAAGGTCGTTGGTGTAAGAGAAGAAGATGCAAAGAATAGGGTGAGATGGAGGCAGATGATTCGCTGTGGCGACCCCTGAAGGGAAAAGCCAAAAGGAAAAGAAGAAGATATATATAATTTCAAAAAAGTAAAGCCCTGAGTCAACTATCTTTGCATGAAGCTAATTTTTGTGCATGCACAAAACAATGCCAGCGGCCTCAGTGTCTTTGTTGCCTGAACTTTCCAAGCGTTCTTCTGTATTATGTTTTGCTTATCGTGCATGACCAGCATTTCCGCACATTTCTTAATTTCTGGAATTGCTCTGATAACGACTACCTTGTGTATGATCCTTGCCTGTTTCATGATTCTGTGTACTGAACTGCTGACAAAACGCTGCTTGCCTGATCATTTCACTGTTTGCCTGATCTCTCTTCAATGTAGAGAGCCAGGGGATGCACTTGTATCTTGTGGCTCTCTAGATTTGTATTTATGATATGTTCCTTAATAGAGTAGAGGCCTTTATCCTTCTCCTTCTGCCCACTGTTCTATCCTATATAGACTGCATTGCACTTTTATATCAGCAGCACTGTGGCATTGTGGTCAGCATGTCATCATAGTAAGAAGTTCTTGGGTTAGTTTTTCCAGCCTCATGAGTTTTGGTGTGGGGTTTGCAGGGGAGACTGGTGCTGACCTGGGTTTCCTTCAGCTACACAGGTTTTCTCCTGCAATCCAATACCATGCACATTAGGCTAATTGCCTGTTCCAAATTGCCCCCTAGGTATGAGTGTGGATGTGAATAGTGTGGGTTGCCCTATGTTGGTCTGGCAAGCTGTTTAATAAAAAGGAAGCACCCTCACTCTATCATGGAAAATAACAAAATGCTGTCTGTGATAGAAACATTTTCTTCTGTACAGTTGAAAACAAGTCCAAATGTAGAATTTTGGAGAAAGTCACGTAGGTTCTACTGACTAAAGTGTGTTCTGGCTGTAGTTCAGCTATGCAGTAAAACCGCATAGTTCATGAGTAAAAGTAAGTATCTAAGTGAGCTGTAATATTTCATCATGACCCCAGCTGTACACGGTTTCAACGTGGTATTGAACATAGCATACTGAACACTGCGTTCTGAACACCTCAATTTTATATTTTAAATTATTATATTGCTGTATAACATTGTCCTTGCAAATATTGGATATTGAATTAATAAGTTATTAGTTGCGGGTGGGTTTTTAAAAATCCATCCAAAAATCCATTTATCTCTTTGGTCAGGATCTTGGTAGATCCATGGAGCATTTCATGCTAGCAATCTGTGGTTTGTGTCAAAACTTATGGTCTGGGCGCCTTTGAGTAAGCGTAGTGCTAAACATCACAAGTTTGGGTGGGTCAGGTTAAAAAATGACAAAGCAGCGTTCCAAGTAAGTTATAAATAACTTACAATAGCATTGCCTTTTCTTGTAACCTACTGTGGCTCATGAAAAAAAAAAAAAAAAAAAAAACTTCTTATCTGCACAAGTGTTTGTCTATTTTGAAACATGGACTGAAGAAAAAAAAAAAGAAAAACACATTAACTCTCACTCTGGACAGTAGTGGCCCGGTAGTAAGGTGCTGGATCACTGATTTTAAGGTTGGTGGTTCAAGCCCCACTGTCAATATTGTCACTGCTGTCCTCCAGTGCAGCTAACTGGGTTATCAAAGGCTGGCCATGTCTCTCACTGTCTGTGGTGTGAGGTTCATGTAGAAGAACCATTGCTGACTTTCATCAAAAGTAGCTGCAAAGCCTGCGATGGCCTGGCGAGATGTCCAGGGTGTACTTTGCATTCGCACAGAGTTGGCTGAGATAAGCACCAGCCTCCCGACAACCCTAATTAGGATTAAATGGTTCAGAAAATGAATGAATGAACTCTCACTTTGTGATTATAGATGCCATCGCTGTACAGGATAAAGTTGGTGATTTGCAGCTCTGATCATGTCGGATTCATGTAGTCAATAAATGCATATTTTTTTGCAGGTTGAAGACGGAATGGTGTTTTTGTTTTTGTTTTTTTAACAGGTGATGTGATTATCGGTTGTAATGAAAAACCCCATAAGGCTTTCTTGGGTACTTCAGTGTTTTTGACTAAAGGTCATAACTCATATGTTAATTCTAACCTCTGACTGGAAAACATCAAGGAAATGCCTCCTCAACTCTGAATTCCTACTCAGGATCCCAACCAAGTTTATTCATTCATGCATTTTATAAAATGCTTAGTCCGTATCTGGGTCACAGGGAGGCTGGCGCCCATCTCGGCAACTCTGGGTGAAGGTGGGGTACACCCTGGACAACTTGCCAGGTCATTGCAGGACACACACAACCATTCACACTCACACCTAGGAGTAATATGGAACTGCCAATTATTCTGCTGTACATGCTTTTGAACTTTGGGAGGAAACCGGAGGACCCCGAGGAAATGTATACAGGGACAAGGAGAACATGCAAACTTCATGCTACAACAGTCAGAGCCCAGAATCAAACATAAGCCTTTATGCTGTGAGGTGGACGTGCTAATCAGTGCGCCACCATGCCCCTCGCCCCCCACAACCAATTTCACAAGGAATATCAAATCAACTGGGCTGCTCAAAGAATGAACGGTGAAGAAAGTCCCACGTCTACTTTGTATTATGGTAATTGTTCCAAATTTTATTATTATTATTATTATTATTATTATTATTCAGTTCATTTTCGGTAATCGCTTTAATCCTAATTAGGGTCACGGGGAGGCTGGCACCCATCCCAACCAATTCCAGGTAAGGGCAGAATAGACCCTGGACAGCTTGCGAGGCCATTGCAGGGCAGAAACACTCTGAAGGCTATGTAGCCTACTCTTAGTGAAAGTGACAAGAAACACTCTTGGTCGGCCTTTGATAACCCATTAGCTGCACTGGGAGGGCAGTGACAACCTGTTGTGGGTGGGGCTTGAACCCCCCAATCTTGGGATCAGTTATCCAGCACCATTACCACTAGGCCACCACTGCCCCATTATTATTATTATTATTATTTTTTAATTATTATTATTATTATTATTATTATTATTATTATTATTATTATTATTATTATTATTATTATTATCTTTTCCTTTTTTCTGTTACGATTTCTACTTTGACTATGTTAATTTAAATAGAATTAAATAATGGCAAAAAATTTAAAGTATTGTGCTCTGTAAGATGCTTTTCAGTTCAAGACATTTAATTAATTCATTTATTTTCTAAACCATTTAATCCTAATTTGGATTCGGGGAGGCTCATGTTTTTGGAGCGCGGAGGAATACGAGGCTAATCAGCCTGGAAAAGCCATTTCCCGAGCAGAGCTCATAAGTAAAAAAAAATGCTCGTTGGTTAGGGCAGATTTTTGGTGGGAGCGAAGCTCGTATCATGGAAAGTCCATTAGTAAAGACACTTGTAAGTCAAGGTACCACTGTATTCATACTGTCTCGGTTCTACTCAAAGTACCCGATATTAATTGGATAATGAAACAAAGCTCAATATCACTGACGTAATTAACACAGACAAAACACTTGGTACACACAATATTACTTCACAAAGAGCAGTCTCAAAAAGACTCCTTATGTGGTGCCTGGGAATCAGGTGAGAGTCTCAGGAAACCCAGGTCAGCACAAGGCTTGTTCAGGAAGTGTAGTGTGAAGTGGATGCACTGGTCGAATGGGCTGATGTTGTGAGAACTATTCAGAACAATTCAAGGAGACTGAAATACTTTTCTTAATCACGCCATTCTAATTAGGGTCGTGGCGAGGCTAGCACCCATCTCAGTCAGGGATGAACCCTGGATAGCTCGCCAGGCTATCGCAGGGCCAAAACATATACAGCCATTCACACAAGGGGGCAATTCGCATGTTTTCGGACTTTGGGAGGAAAATGGAGTACGTGGAGGAAACCCAAGCAAGCAAGGAAAGGATATGCACAACTCCACACAGAAACACTTGAATCTGGGAATCCAATCCAGGACCTTCTTGCTATGAGGTTGGCATGCTAACCGATGTGCCACCCGCATTAATTATCTATTTCCATTTTTTAAGCCCCTGTCACACAGATCACATACAACACGTCCATTACAAAAAAAAAATCCCGAAGACAGTTGTAGGTTTGTCGTGTGAGTTTTTAAGATATGCACAATTGCCTCCTTTCCTCTGTTGGTTGGTGCCCTATGATGCCCTATCGCTGTGTTATGAGAGACCTGCATATCATGTGCTTTGTGTTCATCTCATGCACTTACCTTCGTATAAAAGTCCAATCATTTCCCTGCGCTAAACCCACTTGAGGGTGGCGTGGTGGTTGGTGTGTCTTCCTCACAGCGTTTCTCTATGGAGTTGGCATGTCCTCCACCTGCCTCTGTGGGTTTTCTCTGGGTACTCCAGTTTCCTCCCACGATTAAAAAAAAACAAAAACAAATTTCCCCTTGGTGCAAGAGTGAGTGTGGATTGCTGTATGTGTGTTGGTCCTGCAATGGCCTAGAAAGCTGTTCAGAGTGTGCTCTGCCTTCTCCCAGAGTCAACTGAGATGGGCGACAGCTTTTCCATAACCCTGACAGGATTAAATGGTTTGAGAAATGATTATATGTGTATTTACGAATACATGTGACACGGATATGCAACTTTCAAATCCCTTTCACCTAAAAATACATCATTATAGCTCGTCTAAATTTATATGACATAATCGGCTGAGATCAAATGATCAGTTATCATTCAACCGGTATCTCAGACGTTCCATTCGGGATGCACTATCATTAGTTAATTCATTTTCTGAACCGCTTCATCATAATGAGGGTTGCAGGGAGGCTGGCGTCCATCTCCACTGACTCCTGGGTGAGTGCACCTTAAACAGCACACCAGGCCATTGGAGAGACAACATACACACAACTGTTTACACACACACACCTGGGGACTGTGGGAAGAAACTGGAGTACCCAGAGAAAACTTTATATTATTTCTATACTCTCTCTCTCTCTCTCTCTCTCTCTCTCTCTCTCTCTCTCTCTCGCTCTTCATACAGCTTTCTCATGTTTACTGACCATGGTATTACTGTGCTCAATTGGCCTGCCAACTCTCCTGACCTGAAGCCCATAGAGAATCTGTGGGATATTGTGAAGAGAAAGTTGAGAGACACCAGACCCAACACTGTGGATGAGCTTAAGGCCGCTATCGAAGCATCCTGGGCCTCCGTAACACCTCAGCAGTGCCACAGGCTGATTGCCTCCATGCCACGCCGCATTGAAGCAGTCATTTCTGCAAAAGGATTCCCGACCAAGTATTGAGTGCATAACTGAACACAATTATTTGAAGGTTGACTTTTTCTGTATTAAAAACACCTTTTTTTTATTGGTCGGATGAAATATGCTAATTTTTTGAGATAGGAATTTTGGGTTTTCGTGAGCTGTATGCCAAAATCATCAGCATTAAAACAATAAAAGACCTGAAATATTTCAGTTGGTGTGCAATGAATCTAAAATATATGAAAGTTTAATTTTTATCAGTACATTACAGAAAATAATGAACTTTATCACAATATGCTAATTTTTTGAGAAGGAAAAATATATAATTAAAGAAGGAAAAAATACACACACACACACACACACACACACACACACACACACACACATATATATATATATATATATATATATATATATATATATATATATATATATATATATATATATATATATATATATATATATATATATATATAAAACAAAAATAAAAGGACAGGACAAAGACTTTCTATTGAAACTCCATTTATCACTACAGATCTGTTTCGAGGGGTGGTGAAACCATCCTCTCTCTTCAGGTGATTATAGAGGAATTTTATTTTTGTTATTTGCTCTGCCAAAAAGTATTGAGCACTCTCCCACGGAAGGATCTACTCAGAAAATCCCCTATATATATATATATATTTTTTTTTTTTCCTCACCCAGGTACTACTTATCAGAAAGTGGGGCACATCCTGGACAGCTTGCCAGGCCATCACAAGCACAGCATGCACTGAAAAAAAAAAAAAAAAAAAAAGTTTTAAGAAGCAATGGATTGTTACCATATTTATCAATGACTCAAATAACTGAGAACAGTCATGAGATAATGGATGATGAGTAATACTGATTTAACCCTGGGTGTAGTGCCACCATGATTTAACCTGTGACATTATCAGTGTTTACCAACCTCGTGCCAACATGACGTAAGAAAGATGGAAGATTTGGAGAGTTTAAACTCAAAGTTAATGACATCACTGACTGATCAGAGGGATTTTTGAGTGTGTAAAGGGTTCCCAGTGATGCACCAGGATGTGGGCTTTGATAATAATGATGATGATGATGATGATGATGATGATGATGATTGAAAACAACGAGGATGATGAAGACAAATAGCGGTTAGTTAAAATATTCAACATTTCAGATCATTCAGTCATTACACATTGCTTTCATTCTTTATTTTATAAATGTGAGCATACATACAGCTCGGCTATTACATAATCCAATAAATCTGATTATAAATGGATGTGAATGTTGTTCAAGAAAACAGAAGGCTTACAATAAATTTAATTTATCTTGTTTTGCATTTGATTTTTTTCCCTAATATCTCAATATCATTTAGTAGTAACTGTAAATTCCTTATGTCTGACTAACATTGGCTCTCTAAAAGTTTCAGCATTCCTTTGAAGTTCGTGGTACACGGCGTAACACGGCGATTAGCAAACTCACTACAGGACTGAAGCTATGATGTACAGTATTTATCTACCTTTCGTATTGTAGAGAGTTGAAAAACCTTTTAAATATTTTTTAAATTACATTTTATTACAAAAAACCCCCAAAAAACAAACAAAAAAACAACTACAATGGTACCTTGACTTATGAGTGCCATTAATAACAAATTTTCCATGGGGGCTTTGATCCCACCAAAAATCTGCCCCATCCAATGAGAAAAAAAAAAAAAAAAAGATTTATGAGCTCTGCTGTGAAAATGGCTTTTCTGGGCTGATTAGCCTTGTACTCTTCCTCATGTATTTCTCCTTGCTCTGAGAGTGCCTTGTTGCAGTGCTTCTCAATTATTTTCTGTGATGCCCCCTATAGGAAGAACCCCCCCCCCCCCCTCAAGTGCCCTGTGCATGACTATAAATAGTGTTTACCACACTTTATATCATTTGCTTGGTGCTTTTTCCTACACCATAGGGGACACAGTGAGAGTGCCACTGCCACCTGGTGTAGAGGATGCACAATTACACTTAATTCTAGTACAATATGGCATAAAAGCATGTTCCCTTGGGTCATACGTGCCCCCCCCCCCCCCCCCCGCATCACACCTAAAGGGGGCACACCCCACTATTTGAGAAGTACTGTGGGAGCTCACCACAAGCCTTTCCTCACTGGCATTCATAGCATGCACATGCACAAAATTCTCCTCCTCGTCCTCCTTCTCTGTTACGCACCACCTCATGCCTGCCCATGTGACATCATTGCCGCAGTCGATGATCAGAAGAATTAGTTGACTCATTGTTTATTCTTGTTTTATTATTATTATTTATTAATTATTATTAATATGACTGTACATGAATTATTATTATTAAGGGCAGTGGTGGCCTGGTGGGGTTAGGGTCCTGTGCTCACGATCAGGAGGCTGTGAGTTTGAATCCCACTGAGACCCTCACTGTGCTAAGACCCCTGGGCAAGGTCTCAACTACAAGTGTGCCACTGTTCACCCAGCAGTATAAATGGGGACCAGTAAAAATATACTGGGAAGGTAACCTGTGATGGACTAATGTCCCATCCAGGAGGAGTTGTTCTTCTAGTCGCTTCTTGCTACGAAAACCGGGCGTAAGCACCAGCTTGATGAGCCACTTGGCTCGGATGTAAAAAACCCAGCAGACTTTTACCTTGCAGTGGTGGCCGAGTGGTTGGATTACTGATCCTACGGTTGGGGGTTCAAGTCCCACTCTCCACAAGGTTGTTACTGTCCCCCAGTGCAGCAAACTGGGTTATCAAAGGCAGGCCATGTCCCTCACCGTCTATGGTGTGAGGCAAGTAAAAGAACCTTGCTGACTTTCGACAAGAGTAGGCTGCAAAGCCGTTGGCGTGTTTCTGCCCTGCGATGGCCTGACGTGCTGTCTAGGGTGTACGCTGCCCTCGCCCGGAGTCGGCTGTGATGGGTGCAAGCCTCCCCGCGACCCTAATTATGATTAAGCGGTTACAGAAAATGAACTGATGAATATTATTATTATTATTATTATTATTATTAAATATTTATTGTTTTTACATGTTTGATGACGCCGCCTCCTCCAGGTGAATATGACATACTGAATATCGGAATAATCCTTTTTTGTTTAATTCCTAATGGTGGACCAATCAGATTGCACTGTTTCCATCTAGCGTGTACTAAAATAATACCGACAGCGTTTGCGAGATTTGAGTAGCCGTACAATCAGTTTCACTTTTAAAATCATGGTTTTATAATATCGGATACAGTTGTTATCGAATATCATTTTTATTTGACTTTTATGGTGAAATATAACAAGCCTTTCAGCGTAACTGGGGATTTAGCTCAGTTGGTAGAGCGTCTGCTTTATATTCCGGAAGGTCAGTGTTCAAATCTGTCTGCGTCATACCATAAGACATCAAAATTTTGGAGTTGTTGCTTCCTGCTTGGCGCTCAGCATCGAAAGGATAGAACAACACAATAACTGGCTCTGCATGGTGGCGATGAGTGCATTGAGCATGTGTGTGTATGAATTATGCGCTATACAAGCATCCATAATAATAATGTTTATCTTTAATATATTGGCTCAAATATACATGTTTGTGTCAGGTTATATGAGTTTGTGAGGGGGTTGGAACGGATTAATTGGTTTTCTATTATTTTCTATGGGAATGTTTGCTTTATCTAATGAACATTTTGACTTACAAGCTCACCCTCGGAACAGATTAATTTCGTAGGACAAGGTACCGCTGTATAGTTTATAATTCACCTCCCTCTCCCAAAATATTTTTTTCACTGACTTAGTTGTTGTCAAGTTCCTCCTGTCAAGTATTTCCTCCCTATCATGTGACTATCACCATTCAGGCATGCATTTCTCTGAGTCATCATCCTGAAGCCCGCATCTTTCCAAGCTGTTCTGGCTGCATATTCAGGGTCAGCCTTCCACACTCTGACGTAAAACAATATGTAAGCAAGTATGCCTCATGTATGTATGAGCTCACAGATGCCCATGATTGGCTGCTGATTAATGTAAATGACAGGGAAACGAATGTTTACCGTCCCTCACTGAGAGCTCATTCAGATCCCATGTGTCTCGGACTGTAGACAGCTGTATTCATCAACCTGGATTGATTTGAGCGTCAATCCTAGTTTTATTGATAAATGCAAGCTAACATAGATAAATGGCAAAGATTAACTATCTACATTGTCTTACACGGAAACAAGTTAAGGAAAATATCTGTTTTTTTTTTTTTTTCCACCCAAATTTGAAATTTCAATGAGGTCAGTTTACCAGACACAAAGAAAATTGACTCATAACAAAAATACATACACTTCACAAGGATTAAAGTCGATAAGCCCTTTAATGAGTTACTCGGGAGACAAAAGTGTTCATTAAATACCATAGACGGTGTTATTCATTCATTTTCTAAGCCGCTTCAACCTCATTCGGAAGGATGGCGCCAAGCTCAGCTCTCAACCGACTCTGGGCTGGTACACCAGTTTGCCAGGCCATCACAAGGAAAACACACATAAGATCATTCACACTCACATCTATGGGGCAGCCAATTCGCCTACTGTGCATGTTTCTGGACTGTGGAAGGACACCGGACTACCTGAGGGAACCCACACAAGCACTTGGAGAACATGGAAACTCCACACCGAAACGCCCCCTTCAAGCCCAGGACACAAATTCAGGGCCTTCTTGCTATGAGGCGGTTGTGTCAAATTCATGGCCCCTGGGCCAAGTCAGGTCATCTTAATTGACTCATTTTAAGTTGGCCACAGGAGCATTTAAAGAATATCATTGGCATGCATTTTTTGAGCATTGCCTTGTAACCAGTCATCCTTCTTATACTAGATCACAGCAGCCTATTTCTGTTGTGGTCGGACCACAGATAGTTGCAGATAGTTGTGGACTCAGTTTCAGACCTAGTTGCTGACCATCAGAGAGTTTTATTCATTCATTCATTCATTTTGTCAACCATTTAATCCTAATTTGGGTCATGGGCAGGCTGGCGCCCATCCCAGCCGACTCTGGGCGAAGGTAGAGTCCACCTTGGACAGCTCGCCAGGCTATCGCGGGGCAGTAGATTTTCATCTGAGCATGATATTGTTTAAGTCATTTAGGACATCACAAACACAGTTGTGGTTGGTCTGAGACAGTCCATTCATTCATTCGTTTATTTTCTGTAACCGCTTAATCCTAATTATTGTCACAGGGAGGCTGACGCCCATGTCAGCTGATTCTGGATGAGTGCAGAGTACACCCTGGATAGCTCACCAGGCCATCACAGGGCAGAAACATGCTTACAGCTATGATGCTCCTCTTATTGAAAGTCAGCAATGGTTCTTTTACATGAACCTCATAGCATAGACAGTGAGAGACATGGCGGCCTTTGATAACCCAGTTAGTGCACTGGGGGGGACAGTGACAATCTGTAGAGAGTGGAGCTTGAACCCCCAACCTTAGAATCAGTGATCCAACACTATTACCACCAGGCCGCCACTGCCCTGTCTGAGACAGTCGCCAACTCAAACAATCATGGACAGTCACCAAAGATTCGGCCAAATGAGAGCGAGATGCGGCCCGCAGTGAAACTATCACCCCTGATTTACCCACCATGCCTCCATGGTAACTGACTGTCCTTCTTTCCCTTCAGTTTTCTTAGTCTTAATCTCTGTCCACAAAACCACCATAAAAAAAAATAAAATAATAATTAAAAAAAAACAAAACAGGAAAGGTGCTTAATGACCCGAGACTATTAAAAATACTCTATTATTTTCTTTTCAAAATCATCCAAACATAAAATCACCATAGCAACACTAATAGCAAAAAAAAAAAACAAAAAACAAACAAAAAAAAAAATAGCTTGAACGGGGATTTCAGGACATGTTATTGTCCTGTGATAATAAAATGCAGCATTTCCTCATGGTTCCACCTGACCTATTATCAATAAAGACACTTGGAACATCAGTACATTTTTTTTTTTTTCCTGCCCCAGCACTCGGCTGGTGGGATCAAGTTAAACCACAAGTTGTCTCAAAAAAAAAAAAAAAAAAGTAAATCCACATCTTCATCAACCACTTCAGCACTTCAGCAACCACTCAGATCAACATACCACGTAATAGTAATAGTTTTAATAAATCATGTCTTCTTCTTCTTGTCCTTTCAGCTTTTCCCTTCAGGGGTTGCCCCAATGAATCATCTGCCTCCGTCTCACCCTATCCTCTGCATCTTTTTCTCTTACACCAACTGTCTTCATGTCCTCCTTCACCACATCCATAAATCGTCTCTTTGGTTTTCCTCTAAACCTTCTGCCTGGTAGTTCCAACCTCAATGTCCTACTACCAATATACTCACTATCCCTCCTCCGTACATGTCCAAACCATGTCAATCTAGCCTCTCTGACTTTGTCTCCAAAACATCTTACATGTGCTGTCCCTCTGATGTCCTCATTCCTGATCCTATCCATCCTCGTTACTCCCAAAGAGAACCTCAACATTTTCATCTCTGCTACCTCCAACTCTGACTCCTGTCTTTTCCCCAAGGCCACTGTTTCTAAACCATACAACATCGCTGGCCTCAAAACCATCTTGTACACTTTTCCTTTCATTTTTGTAGATATCTTCCTATCACACATCACACCGGACACTTTTCTCCAACCATTCCAACCTGCCTGCACACGCTTCTTCACCTCTTTTCCACACTCTCCATTGCTCTGGATTGTTGAGCCTAAGTACTTAAAATCCTCCACCTTCTTTATCTCTGCTCCCTGTAACCTCACCGTTCCTCTTGGGTCCTTGTCATTCGTACACATGTATTTAATAAATCATGTAATAGTTTTAATAAAAGCTTCTGCTTTACACTCCCACACTTTCCGAACCGTACAATCCTGTTGAAGTTACGAGGAAACAGAAGGCTTTCTCATACTCATGTCTGCGCTGCATGCTGGACCGTTTTAGAGCCAACATAAACACAACCATTCGCACCCACACTCGCTCCGAGTGGCAGTTTGCACCAACCAATTCACCTAATGTGGATCTCTTTGGACTTTGGAGCACTTTGGATTACTATGCATTTATTCATTAATTTTCTGAACCACTTAATCCTAATTAGTAGGGCCGGTGGTGTAGTGGTTCGGGTGCTACGCTCATGATCAGGAGGTCATGTGTTCGAATCCCAGTTAGACCCGCACTGTGCTAAGATCCCTGGGCAAGGTCTTAACCACAAGTATGCCTCTGTTCATCCAGCAGTATAAATGCGTACCAGTAAAAATATACTGGGAAGGTAACCTGCGATGGACTAGCGTCCCGTCCAGGAGGCGTTGAACTCCTGGTAGACTCACACTACAGAAACCCGGGGAAAAGCACCAGCCTGATGAGCCGCTGCAAACAGCCCATTAGACTTTACCTTACCTTTCAACAGAGGGTCTTGGGGTTGATTCCCAGGTTTGGGCGTGTCTCTGTGAAGTCTCCATGTTATTCCTGTGGTTTACAAAGTATGTTTTTGATTCACAAGCCGAAATGCTATCTAAAAAAAAATTAAAGCTAGTTTTAGACAGACGCGGCATTTTTTTGTCAGCTGAATTTGGGTAAAATTTATGACACAACTCCTTTTCAGAAATCGCAGATGTTTAATCCAGCTTTCCGTACATGCACTGTACTGTCGAAGTCAGGTGGTGTTAATTTTATGGCTGATTGGTGCATCTGTATATAATTGGGGCATGCTTTATAGGAACTGCAATACTCAATTCCTGTAAATATAATTTCGCCACTATTCAGCAGCAATGTGGTGTAGCGGTTAGTACAGCCGCCCCACAGCAAGAAGGTCCTGGGTTTGAGTCTCGGGCTGTGTGGAACTTATTTGTTCTGTAAGGTGCTTGTGTGGGTTACCACAGGGGCATGACTCTCCTCCTTCAGTCCAAAGACGTGAACATGAGGCTGATTGGCTGTTGTAAATTGCCCTGAGACGCGAGTGAGACTATGGATACAAATGGTTCTGCGTGAGTGTTGAACCTCAATGATCTGGTGCGCTCGCTGTTCAAAGTGTATGCCACCTTCGCCCAGTGTTGGCGAGGACCAGCTCCGGCCTTCCCATAACCCAAAGAGGATTAATCAAGAAGTTGAACAATGTTGAACTCATAAAATTTCAATTTCAAATGTTTTATTTGGATTATTAAGTGTAAAATAGTTTGTGTCTTTATCACGGACACACCGGGCCCACACCTTCCACACGTGGCCTTTTAACAATCAAATGTTTCGCTATTCTGTGCCTACACCAATCATTAATCTGGTGATTCATCAACCAGTGTGAGCTGATAGAAATGATATAAAACATTTGCTATCTATTTGAAGTGAAGGCATCAGTGTTGGAAAAACATGGGCATGGACTCCCGAGGGTTATAAAACAGATCGACATCCACAGAAGGGCAAATTTCCACCAGTCGCTGAAAGCCTGAAACACAATTTCTATTCCTGACTCGCCTGGTCGCCTCTATCTCTAGTTTTGTGAAAAACATCTGGGCCAGTGGAACGTCCCGCTCCCCTTTGCTTCCTGCTCTGAAGCGGCGCTACATCTTATAGACACAACACAAACAAGACTGACTCCTACACGCTCGAGCCATGTGTGCTTGCATGTGTGTGGGCGTGTACGACACACGCCACTCTGGGCTAAAAACAGTGAACTGATAATGCTGCACTTGCTGAGCTTAATCTTGTTTGCACACCCGTTAGCCATTACATTAACACCACCTGATGAGCTCACATGACCAGTTTCACCAGTTTATGCTACAGTAGGCCTTCATGCTCTATGTGCATCCATGACACTCTTGCCAGTTGACTGGTTGTACTTCCTGAGACCACTTTTAATATAAGACCACTGTATGCCAGGAACACCCCATGAAACCTAAAGTTTTGGAGATAAATAGACCTGGTGTCCATTCGCATAGATTGTTGGACAAATCAGACTGTTGTAAGAAGAAGAGGGGACGCCTCACAGTGGTGAAAATGGCCCTGTCCCAGCTTTTTTGAGAATTGTTGACACCATGAAATTTAAAATCAACATATTTTTCTCTTAAAAAGGTACATTTTCTCAGTTTAAACTTTTGACCCCATCACCTATATCCTATTCAGAATAAAATATTGGAATTTGGCACTTCTACATCATTGCATTCAGTTTTTATTCACAATTTGTATAGTGTCCCAACTTTTTTGGAATCCGGTTTGTACTTCGGTTTCCTCCCACAGTCCACACACTGTCTGTGTTGGTCCTGTGATGGCCTTGCGAGTTGTTCAGGATGTACTCTGCCTTCTCAAGAGAGGCTCCAGCCTCCTCCTGACCCTACGATTAAGTAGCTTTGAAAATGAATAATGTGTGAGTGATTATTTAATCGGCCAATAGTGTAGCAGCAGTACAATGCACAAAGTCATGCAGATACAGTTCAACAGCATCATATTCACATCACATACAGTCAGCGGGGACAGGGACGGCAACGGTCGGCGGGGGTGGGGTGGGGTGGGGGTGCCAGATGGGCAAGTTGGAATATTTTAGAAACTGCTGATTCTCTCATCAACAAAAATTCTACTGGCAGAAATGACTTAATGAGAGAGGTCAGAGGAAAATGGCGTGGCTACTTTGAGCTGACAGGAAGGATGCGGTAACTCAAATATCCAAACTTTTAAACTGTGGGTATCCGAGAAGAATGAAAGAATGCAGAAAATGTCATTAAGATGACATGGCTACAGTAGCAAGGGGACCGCACTGGGTTCAACATCTGTCAACACAGAGCAGAAATTGGACACTGAGACAGGCGCAGGCTCACAGTTGAAGATAAAATAAAACTAAAAACAAATTGAGTGTTTTTAGATGTAAACTTTAACAGTAACTTTACATACTTAAAAAGAACTATATATAATATATAATAATAATAATAATGTGCATGTGAATGGCTGTACGTGTGTTGGTCCTGCCACACCTTCATCCAGAGTTGTCTGAAATAGGTGCCAGCCTCCCCGTGACCCTAATTAGAATTAAGTGGCTTATAAAAGCCTGGATTCGATTCTCAGCTCGGATGTCTCTGTGTGGAGTTTGCAGGTTCTCCTCGTGCTTGTGTGGGTTTCCTCCGGGTTCTCCGGTTTCCTCCCATAATCTAGAAAGATGCACAGTGGGATAATTGGTTGGTTCAATTCATCAATAGGTGTGAGTGTGAGTGTGATTTGTTATGTGAATGTTGGCCCTGCAATGGCCTGGCCAGCTCTCCAGGGTGTACCCCACCCTTGACCAGACTCAGCTGAGATGGCCGGTATGCTTCCCACTACTCTAATTAGAATTAAGCAAATTAAAAAAAACAAAAAAACAATAAATGTTTATTTTATTATTATTATTATTATTTATTTATTTATTTTTTTACATTTTATGGGTCTGTTATGTAATATGCTGTCTCTCTCTCACTTGTTTTTAAACCTCTTAAAGCAATTATGATCAAGATGAGGCTGGAACCAACCTCAGCCAACACTCGGGTACACCCTGAACAGCTCTCCAGTCCATTGTGGAACTAACACAGGCACACACAACCATTCACACTCACAGTCCCATCTAGGGGCGTTTCGGGAACCGCCAATTATCCTAATGCAAAAACAGCAAAAACAAGGCCAATTGTGAAAAAAAACCCTAAACAAACACAAAACAACCCAAAACCTCCCATCAAAACTTATTATATTTTCGTGAGGTGCACATCTGAGTGTGTGTGTGTATGCTCATCTATGTGCACACCCGCGTGTCTGTATGTGTGTGTATTTATATTTTATTTACATCTTATGCATTATTTTTGAATTTTTAATGGTTATTATAAGCATTTATAGCATTTAATATGTATTTATTGATATTATATACACATATACATGTATGTCTATGTCAGTCGGGGGAGGGGTGATCCCACTTTGCAGAATTCGGTGGTCGCGTGGGGATCTCGGTCCCAATTAACCGCACTAAGTGAGGGATCCCTGTACTGTATGAAGCCAACAAGGGGAATGTTTTTGTATTTAACCCATCCAAAGTGAGCATATCACACACACACACACACACACACACACACACACACACACACACACACACACACACATATGTAAACAGTGAGCACACATATCAAATGCCAGGAGACCAGTTGGGAGTTAGGTGCCCTTGCCCAAGGGCACTTCAGCCATGAAGTTGGAGAGAGGGAAGTTGTAAACACCCCCCATGCCCCCCCCAAACACACACACATTGTTCCTGTTGATTCAGAAATCGAACCAGTGATCCTTTGGCCCCAAACCAACTTTTCCAATCATTAGGACATGGCTCCCACCCTGTTTGTCTATATGCATGAAAATACAAATATATTTCATATAAAAGTAAAGAATTGTATATTGCACACTTGTTAGAAATTTCATCGAGTATATATATATATATATATATATATATATATATATATATATATATATATATATATATATTTTTTTTTTTTTTTTTTAAATATAAAATATTTAAAAAATTTTTTTTTTTTTTTAGACAGATCCAGTGTTATGAGTTTTGTCATCATCAGTCTGTATTGTATTTTTGTGCATCTTCAAAACAGGGGAATCTGTTGACATTGCTACGTGCACTGCATGCCATTTCACTCTTTCCATTGCCTTTCGTGACTTTGAATGCACTGAGAATTCCAAGTGTGTTCCAAACATTTTCTCACACACCCATTATTCACGTTTGAGCACCACACTGCCTGTAACTAATTCCTAAACATCTCAAGTTATTCACTTTCTAAAAGCTCATAAGCCAAAGTCATCACAGAAAACCGAATCCACTCCCTGCTGCCGTATTGTGTCTCATGTTGACTACTTTTGATAGCTTGAATACTTTGGCTTACGGTTTAGGCCTGTGGCTGGTTACGGCTTGTTTGGACAAAGGATCTCAGACCTTCCACTGATTTATGGCAGACGTGCCATTCTACATTCACTTGCACTGTTCGTCCCGTAGCAAGAGATCGGCATCTCCTCCAGGTTTTGAATACAAAATTAAGATTGAGATGCAGATCACAATAAACGACCGTTTACAGAACAATCTGAGCATGGTTTACTCAATGCCTGTGGTGTTCTAGAAAAAACAAACACAAAAAAAGGGTTATCCCATGGATTTTTATCACATGTATGTGTGGACTAAAACAAGCAATTCAGATCCATATCTCAAGGCCTTCGCAAATATGTCCCCATGTTTCCAGCCTCCTTCGCTTAAACAATGCTTAGTATCCACAGACCACTGCTATGAAAGTCATATTAAATGTTCTACAAAAAATATATATAAATAAAAAAAAAAAAAACACTGAAAAAATATTAGCTACTCTCCAAACTACTTGGAAAACTACACTGCAGAACGGCGGTTCAATGTCCAGGCTCACAGTGTTTGTGAGTGCGTGGAGTGTGTATGTCCTCTCTGTCCAGCGTTTGGGAGTTTCCTATTTTCCCAGTACAAAAATACAGTGGGCCCCGTTATTCGCGATGATTCCGTTCTGCCCCTTCCCACAGATCATGAAAATCCACAAGTTATTGACGCGGTTTTAAAACCCTATGTATGATATTACATGTGCTAAAATATGCTTCTTAACATATTCTATAGCCAGTCTTACTCATTAATACAGTAATAATGCAGTAAAATGTAGTAATGATTGAGTAAAAACTTTTTAATTTTGTACTGTGATAATATTTATGAATAAATAAAGCACTTGGGCTCCTTACCAGAAGCTATAGAAGATGCAGGACGTTTGAGTGACATCACAACGCTTAAATACAGTGGTACCTCACCTTACGAAAGACCCAATAAATGAAAAATCCAGGTTATGAAACACATTTACCTAAAATCTCCATATCTGGATATGAAACAAATTCACGTTACAAAACACGCCATCTCAAAAATTCAAACAAAACACAAGTTGCTCTTCCATTGGCGATCTCCCAACATCCCGCCCCGCTGGTCTCCCATTGGCTAGGAGGGAGCTGCATCTCCATAATACCCATGACGCAGCTCCCTCCCATTGGCTATTATGGAGCTGCATCTTCATAATACCAATGATGCTTTTCATGTGCCTTTGACTCATTGTTCGTCATGGAGTTCTAACACGCATGAAGGACAGAGTTACTGTTGTTTCATGAGTTTTTCAAGTGTGCTCCTTGCAACTTTATTTTTTGTCTCAGGCTTTTAACCTTGCATAAACATTTGTAAGATTATAACTCTGCAAAGACAACATGGTCAACACATGCACACACCCCCCCCCCCCCACACACACACACACAGACACACATATGTGCGCGCGCGTGCATGTGATTCCAGATTAAAGTGATTCCCGGTGCAAGTGAAAAGAAGAAACAGGCTCATGGCATGCAGTTGAGTGATATCGCAAAGGAATATGGCCAAACCCGTCTAACATCGGTACTATATTGAAGCAGAAGGAGGCCTTAATAGGTATACTTTTACAATTTTTAAAGGGTTTAGCTGGTAATTTCGGGGGCCTTGAAATGAATCAGGCCTTTTACATGTAAAATGCGGTTCGACTTACGAAAAAATCAGGTTACGAAACCACTTCTGGAACGGATTAATTTCATAAGATGAGGTACCAGTGTAATCATTAAAAACACAATAAAAAAAAAACGTGAATTCACAATTCAAGCAATCACACTGATGACATGTGTGTGAACGAGGGGGGTGGGGTGGGGGTACACACATCATCTTTAACCAATCAGCAGGAGGGAGGAGCAAAAGCTCTGAGCCATTAGCTAAATTTGAATCACGTGCCAGTAACTTTCAGGTTTGTCGCTAATTCGTGAGTATGCGGGGGCTCGAGCGCTGACCCGCGGATGGTCAAGGGCTTACTGTATGCACAGTAGGCTGATTGGCTGTTCCAAATTGTCCCTAGGTGTGAGTGTGATTGTACATGTTTGAGTGAGTGTTGGCTTTGCAGTGTGCTGGTGAGCTCTTCAGGGTGTACCTCACTTTCACCCAGAGTCAGCTGAAATGGGCAGCAGCCTCCCTGCAACCCAAATTAGAATTAAGCAGTTGTAAAATGAATGAATGAGTGAAAATGTACTTACACTTGTGTACAGTAAGGCATAAGAAAACTATTGTTCCTCCACAATCAGCAAAAGCTAGTCTAGTTAGCAGCATATAGCAATGCGACATTTGGTTAATATCACCTATTCCAATGACCCAACACGGGCTGCTAAATAGTCACTCAGCATTATTATTATTATCGTCCAACATTTGGTCAACAGAACTATCAAGCTTTAATTTTTCAAGCCACTTAATCCTATTATGTACCAAGTAAGATTATACCAGAGCCTATTTCAGCAAATTCCAGGGGTAAGTATGGTATGGCCTTAGCAGTTTAGCAGTCCATTGCAGAACAGCACGCACACACACACACACACACACACACACAAAGCCATTGCACCACGTACCGCCATGTCAATTCAAAATAATAATAATAATAATAATAATAATAATAATAAAAATTTCAAAATCAACAAGCCACATATGACCTGGTTAAAGGCTCCATAACAAGGTGACTAAAAGTCGTTAATTCATTTTTAGCATTTGGAAGACATCAGTATCCAGCGTGCCTTACATTTCTATACAACTGAAGGTTGCTCAATGGTCCAGCAGTGGCAGCATGGTAATATTGGGGCTTGAATGGCCAACCTTTAGATTAGCAACCAAGAACCTTAACCTCCGAGCTACCACTGCCATATCTTCAAACATATGCACAGTACAAACTACAACATATAAACATACCATAAAAATGTTATTAAATCAATACATGCGATACCAGATTTTTTTTTTCTTTAAAAGAAAACAAATTGATTACTCATAAAAGTGACATTTCAGAGAAAATTTTCATTTAAAGAATTCATAAAAGATGTCTAAACCTGGTTTCACCCTGAAAATTTTGTTAAAAGATGACATTGGTAAAAAAAAAAAAAAAAAAAATGACCGTGATCAGCACAAAGATCACAAATCCACCAATTTCCACCAAGATCTTCACAAATCTATCACTGTCTTAAGATCAACACATTTCTACCAAGGTCCTTCAAACCAACTCAAATCCATCAAGTTCCATCAAGATCTTCACAAATCCACTGATGCCTCAAAATCAACACAAATCCACCAAGTTTCCTTCAGATCAACACAAATCCACCAAGTTCCATTAAGATGATCACAAACCCATTACTTCTTCAAGATCATGACGGTTACACTAAATTTCTTTAAGATCAACACCAATCCACCAAGTTCCATTAAGATGATCACAAATCCATTACTTCTTCAAGATCATGACGGTTACACTAAATTTCTTTAAGATCAACACCAATCCACCAAGTTCCATTAAGATCTTCACAAATCCACCGCTGCCTCAATATCAAAACAAATTCACCAAGGTCCTTCAGATCAACACAAATCCACCAAGTGCCATCAAGATCTTCCCAAATTCACTGCTGCCTTAAGATCGACACAAATCCACCAAGTTTCTTTCAGATCAACAAAAATCCACCAAAATTCCATCAAGATCTTCATAAATCCACTGCTGCCTCAAGATCAACACAAATCCACCAAGTTCCATTAAGATCTTCACAAATCCACTGCTGCCTCAAGATCAACACAAATTCACCAAGGTCCTTCAGATCATCACAAATCCACCAAGTGCCATCAAGATCTTCCCAAATTCACTGCTGCCTTAAGATCGACACAAATCCACCAAGTTTCTTTGAGATCAACACAAATCCACCACATTCCATTAAGATGATCACAAATCCATCACTTCTTCAAGATCATCATGATTACGCCAAATTTCTTTAAGATCAACACCAATCCAAGAAGTTCCACAGAATCATCACAATTCAACCAAGTTATCTCAAGCTCAACACAAATCCATCAGGTTCCGGCAAGATCATCACTACCCCTCACACTCATCACGAGTCTCTTGGATCACGGAGATCAGGGACATTGTTCCCCAGTGTAAATCCAGGATATGTGAGTGCGCAAGCAAACAAACAAATAAACAAACAAATATGATGACCTAAGTACATTTTTTACATTCCATTCCTGTTTATGTCCACACTATTGTAGTCTGCATTTCAAACCAAACACACACACACACACACACACACACACAACGTGCAGACTCTGTCTGACTTGACCTTGTCTGAGTCACCTACTGTCAAACAGGCAACACAAATTCACAGAACAGGGAGGAATGGAAAATGTTTTACATAAAGACGTTTAAGCTGTGATGAGAGATCCCGTAACGTATTTGTCCTTAAGGGAGACAGCCGTTTGAGTAACTGAAGAGATACACTGGTTTCCACACACACACACACACACACACACACACACACACACACACACACACACACACACACACACACACACACACAAACACACAGCATTCGTAACAAACAAAACCAGGAAGAGAAGGAATGTTCAGATATGGGTTCTTACTGTAATCTGCTTACAGAGCTCACAGTCTGAACTTAATCAGACAGGAGCCAAACAACATCAAATAGAACCAACCTCCACCTCCCCAGCTCCAGCTTAATCGACCCCCACACCCACAACCTGCACCTTTGTAGTATTACCTCTGTGAGTGATTTTCATTCTTTACACTATGCCATGTATAAGTGTATATAAAGGACTAATTATTAATAGCGGGCAGTGGTGGCCTGGTGGTACACATGCTGGATCACTGATCGTAAGGTTGGGGGTTTGAGTCCCACTCTCAATAAGGTTGTCACTGTCCCCCTAGTGCATTAACTGGGTTATCAAAGGCCGGCCATGTCTCTCACTGTCTATGGTGTGAGGTTCATGCAAAAGAACCATTGCTGACTTTTGACAAGAGTAGCTGCATAGACATCGGCGTGTTTCTGCCCTGCAATGGCCAGTGAGCTGTCCAGGAGGGATTCTGCCCTTGCTAAGAGAAAGCAGATGCATGCAAGGGCCAGCGATGCCAGAAACATGTCAGCACACCAGTAACCAGTAATTATTAATATTGAGGTGTGTGTGTGTGTGTATGTGTGTGTGTGTCTGTGTGTATATATATATGTGTGTATATGTATATATATATATATATATATATATATATATATATATATATATATATATATATATATATATAATATTAATGGGGGCCCAAGACCCCCCTACGGCAACCAAGTTCCGCGAAGTAGGATCAACCCCACCCCCCTGACTGATGAATACTGTACGTACATGTATATGTGTATAAAATATCAATAAATACATATTCAATGCTATCAATGCTTATAATAACAATTAAACATTCAAAAACAATTCATAAGATGTAAATAAAATATAAATACAGTCCACACACATACAGACACATGCACCTTTTTTATTTATTTATTTATTTATTTTTTTTACATAATTGGCGTTGTTTTGTGGCATTTTCTTTAACGTTTTCACCTATTTTTCCTTAATTTCATTTTTTTATTTTTTTTTTATTTTTCGATGAATATTTTTGAAAACCCCGCAATGCACTGAAGCCACAGAAATTGAAGTAGAGATGGATCACTGTCTATACTACATTTCCACTCAATTTCCAAGCTGCAACCTATCTCAGCCGACACTGCGGTGAAGGTGGGGCACACTTTAAATACCTCACCATACAATTACAGGACAGTAAGGGGCAGTGGTGGTCTAGTGGTATAAGGCACCGGATCGCTGATCCAAAGGTTGGGGGTTCGAGTCCCACTCTGCACAAGGTTGTCACTGTCCCCCCCCAGTGGAGCTAACTGGGTTATCAAAGGCCGGCCATGTCTCTCACTGTCTATGGTGTGAGGCATGTAAAAGAACCATTGCTGACTCTCGACAAGAGTAGGCTGCAAAGCCGTCAGTGTGTTTCCGCCCTGCGATGGCCTGGTGAGCTGTCCAGGGTGTACTCTGCCCTCGCCCGAAGTTGGCTGGGATGGGTGCCAGCCTCCCCGCGACCCAAGTTAGGATTAAGCGGGTACAGAAAATGAATGAATGAACAATTACAGGACCAACACACAAACACACACAGAACTGTCCTCACCCATGTTCACATCTAGGGGTTGTTAGGGACAGCTAATTAGCCTAACATGCATGTCTTTGGATTTTGGGAGGAAACCGGAGTACATGCAGGACACCTACACAAGCACACATGCACACTACACACAGAAAGTAGTAGCCCTTGCTGAGCTCAGGACTCAAACCAGGACCTTCTTACTGTGAGGTGAACATGCTAACCACTACACCACCGTCAACACACTACAGGTCCTCGCCCAAAACCAGTCATGACAAAATTATTCACAATGCTCTATTTATTTTTATTCTCTATTAGTGTTTAACAATGTGTGTGTGTGTGTGTGTGTGTGTGCACGGCGAGACCACAGCAAGGTACACATACCCAAATAACCTTACAGTAACACTTAAACAATGAAAAGTACGAAAAAAAAAGTGCACAAGACGTGCACATTCACCTGTCGCTGTCAACACACCTATTTTCACATTTGGCTCAGTTTGATCAAAGAATGAAAGAATGTCTGCAGGGAACAAAAAAAAAAAAAAAAAAAAAAAAAAAAAAAAAACAATGAATATAAGAATATAACAAAGCAAGCAGTGTTTTGACAGCCCCAGTGATTAAGCAAGCCTTAATCAGTTTCCATGCTCTCCATATCACTTCCTGTTAACCAGCAGCGACACGGCTGTATTTTTCCAATGTTTTCCCTTTCCTACTGTTAAGCGAGACTCCGCGGAATGCGAAGGGAATGTGCAAAGAGCATCCTGTTTTTTATTTTTTCCACTTGTCGGTTATTAACACTCTGACAAAGAACAGAGACAGAAGAAGTTTTCGAGTGACATCAAGGAGCAGATGGAAGGGAAGAGACTGATGCAGGTGCACCGCCGACAAGGCATTCCAGCAGACTCTCATCCACTTGAGTAGAACAAATCAAAAATGCAAGTAAATTCTGATACACAAACCCGTGGTCTTGTTTCTAGAACAGAAGACACCCCATAATCACATCATCAGCATGCGATGTTTCATTCAGTGTGGGATTCATTCATTCATTTTATGGAACCACTTAATCCTAATTAGGGTCACAGGGAGGCTGGCGCCGCCATCTCAGCTGACTCTGGGTGAGAGCAGAGTACACCCTGGACAGCTCGCCAGGCCATCGCAGGGCAGAAACATGCTGACGGCTATGCAGTTACTCTTGTCAAAAGTCAGCAATGGTTCTTTTACCTGAACCTCTCACCATAGACAGTGAGAGATATGGTCGGCCTTTGATATTTGATAACACAGTTAGCTGCAATGGGGGGGGGGGGGGGGGGGGGCATGACAACCCGTTGAGAGTGGGGCTTGAATCCCCAACCGAAGGATCAGAGATCCAACACCTTTACCACCAGGCCACCACTAACCCAGTCTGGGATTCAATTAAAATTTAATTAAGAAAAGAAATACGTCTATCTCAACCACAACGGTGCATTTCCTATATGCCAAAGTTGGAAACACCTCTGGCAGGTCCCCTATATATCTCACTCGTATATTGCAAAATATACTTGAATAATTCCTACGGGCAGTACCAAGTACCCAGAACCTAATCTAAATGTCTTTGGACTGTAGAAGTAAACTAGAACATCTGGAGGAAATGCATGCAAGCCAGTGAGAAAAACATTGCTGGGTCAGTGGTGTAGTGGTTAGTGTGCTGTGCTCATGATTGAGAGGTTATGGGTTCCAATCCCTGTAAGAGCCCTACTGTGCTGACACCAGGGCAAAATCTTGTGGCACTGTCCACCAGGCAGTATACGTGTGTACCTCTAAAAATACTGGGCAACATAACTCGCAATGCAATAAGCGCTGGCCGTGATGAGCCACTTGGCTTGGGTGTCAAAACCCCAACAGACTTGCTCGGGGAAAGCCGTACAAACTCCACACAGAAAGACCCCGGACACTGCCAGGTCCGAACCCAGTGCTGACATTGCTAACTATTCCAGCACTGCAATGACTTAATAAAGCATAAGCTAATGAAATAGCTGTGTGGGGGCCGGTGGCATAGTGGTTAGGGTGTCGTTCATACACGCAGCCGCATGCTCATTTATACTTTGCTGATTCACAGTGGGGCTGCAAAGTGCTGCTCCAATCATATCATCATGTTTGATAAGATATAAGATATGACAGCTGTGCATCTCAGTAGCAATAATGATGAGTCAGCATTTCAGCAGGTGGTGGAGAAGGTCATGGATTCTACTAACATGTTTTTTTTTTTTTTTTTTTTTTTTTCCAGAGGTGGGAGGAAGCTAGGAATAAACCTGTTCAAAACTCACACATGTGTTCAGAACATGCTCATCTCATGAACGTACAGGGATCCCTCACTTTCCGCGGTTAATGGAGACTGAGACCTCCCTGCGACCCCCGATTTCCCCCTGACTGACGTATATGTACGTATATGTACTAGTATATGTGTATATAATATCAATAAATACATATTCGATGCTATAAATGCTTATAATAACAATTAAACATTCAAAAACACTGCACAAGATGTAAATAAAATATAAACATATGCCCACCCTTTGTTGTAGGGTTTTTTTTTTTTTTTTTTTTTTTTTATAATTGGCCTTGTCTTGCGGCAGTTTCTGAATCCCCCCCCCTGTTTTCCCTGAATTTACTTTTTTTTTTTTTTTTCGATGAATATTTTAGAAAAACCTGCGATGCACTGAAGCCAAAGAAACTGAAGCATGCAGCAATGACAAATCACTGTATTCACTGCACTGCTTTGTCAGCAAAAAAATATTTTTACAACTTTATTATGGTAATTATTAGACCTTTTAAAGTTGGGGCAGTGGTGGTCTAGTGGTATAGGGCGCTGGATCGCTGATCCAAAGGTTGGGGGTTCGAGTCCCACTCTCCACAGGGTTGTCACTGTCCCCCCCAGTGCGGCTAACTGGGTTATCAAAGGCGAGCCATGTCTCTCACTGTCTATGGTGTGAGGCATGTAAAAGAACCATTGCTGGCTTTCGTAAAGAGTAGCTGCAAAGTCGTCAGCGTGTTTCTGTCCCTTGCTAAAAGGGTTGTGACAGGAAGGGCATCCGACGTAAAAACCTCTGCCAAATCAAACGTGCGAATCAGATGATTCGCTGTGGCGACTCCCGCCGAAAGGAAGACAGACAGACATTAGACCTGTTAAAGGAGATTCTGTGGAACTTATTATGAGCTTTGCTGAATACTTGCTTCTGATTGGCCAATTGCAGCGTTCTGTTGTCTTTCTTTTGGCTTTTTCCCTTTTCTCGGGAGTCACCACAGTGAATCATCTGATTCGCATGTTTGATTTGGCAGAGGTTTTTATGTCAGATGCCCTTCCTGTCACAACCCTTTTTTAGCAAGGGACAGAAACATGGTTCTTTTACATGCCTCTCACTATAGACAGTGAGAGACATGGCCCACCTTTGATAACCCAGCTAGCCGCACTGGGGGCACAGTGACAACCCTGTGGGGATTCGAACCCCCAACCTTAGGATCAGCAATCCTGCACCCTATCCACTAGACCACCACTGCCCCCTGTTCTGTTGTCTGTTGTTCTTATATGACAGGCTTGTTAAACCTGGAGTGTATGCATTGGAAATAGAAATGCAGGAGACCAAAAGAAGGCTCAAACGATTTATTAAACTCTAGGAAATGTAAATCACTTGAATACTAAGTCAATGGAACTGGTCGAGCACGAAGCAAGAACCGGGGTCAAAGAGAAAGCCAAGGAGTGGAATCACAGGGAAAACAATCTTCTGACAGCGGAGGGAAGCGGGTCGCTCCAATTTATAGCTGGCTGCTTGCTGATTGCAGATTGGGACCAGGTGCGCTCTGCTGGAACTTGCCTGCCGGCAACCGCCATGCCCCTCGCCAGTGCCTGCAATGACTAGAGAAGAGAATTAATGCTGCCAGCCGGCACAGACCATAACAGTACCCCCCCCCCCCCCCCCGCTTAAGGGGCGCCACCTGGCGCCCGACCAGGCTTGTCCGGGAACTGTCGATAGAATTCGTCTAATAAGTCCGGGTCCAGGATTAGGGAGTGGGGAATCCATGAACGCTCTTCGGGACCATACCCCTTCCAGTCCACTAAGTACTGAAACCCTCGACCCCGCCTGCGTACATCAAGGATACGGTTGACTGTGTATGCGGGATGTCTTCAATCAGTTGGGGAGGAAGGGGTGGGGGGTCGGTGGGGGTGGAGGGGACTTTCTAACAATGGATTAATTAGGGAAACATGAAATACCGGGTGTACCTTGAGTGAGGGTGGGAGTCTCAGTTGGATGGTGCTGGGGTTTGTAATTTTCTCTATTACATAGGGCCCAATGTATCTGGGAGACAGTTTTTTGGAGTCGACTTGCAGGAGCAGGTCCCGGGAGGAGAGCCACACTTGTTGTCTGACCATGTAGGGAAGTGCCGGGGTTCGGTGACGATCGGCAATCCTCTGGTTTCGGGGCACTGTTCGTTCCAGGGTAGCACGTGCTTCTATCCAGACCTGGGGTGCTCTGTGAAACTGTGCATGGACCGATGGGACAGCCACTTCGACCTCCTGGCTGGGAAACAGGGGAGGCGGGAACCCATTAATCACCATGAAGGGCTAGTGATTCTTGATGGACTGGCATCCTCTACTCTTACGCCAACTACCTTCATGTCCTCCTTCACCACATCCGTAAATCTCCTCGTTGGTCTTCCTCTAGGCATTCTGCCTGGTAGTTCCAACCTCAGCATCTTACTACCAATATACTCGCTATCCCTCCTCTGTAAATGTCCAAAACATTTGATGATAATATAATAAGTGTTAATATTCTGAAGCTTAAGACTGGAAAAGTGTATAGAAATACCTGACGCGTCTTACATAGCTCATGGGTGAAGGGTTTGACTCAGGGACTTGAGCTGGGTGTTCCTAGAGCTTCATACTTTACGTCAGTCTGTCAGGTTAGTATGTCCTTTCTGTCAACAGACTGTCACTCAAAAACACATCAACAATCTTTCTGCCTGGTGCATATTTTGCACGTTTATAAGATGAAACCATTAGTTTTTACCTGCCAGTTCTTATTTGTGATGAGAAAGCAGATGAATTATGTTTCGAAAGCCTTTGGTTCGAGCTGGTCACTACATACCATAATTACAAAGTCATCTTTAGAAGCGTGAGAATCCAAGTTGTTTGTTATTGGCCCTGGTATTTTATTTTTTTTTTTTGACTGACGGAAGATACCCAGTCTAGCTGGTTCTGTCATAATATCATCTTTCTCCGACTGACACGAGTTATAAAGCTTTAATCACTGGCTTAAGAAGTAAATATGGATCGTTGTTAAAATGTAACCAGGTACTCAGAATGTAGTTATCATTCATTCTCACACATCTGCCAAACCGTTTACTGCTATTACGATCACAGGGACGCTGGTGAGTATCTCAGGCGATGCTGGGTGAAGAGGAAGGTGGTTGGCTACCTCCAGAACAGCTCACCAGACTATTGTAGGGCCAACACACATACACACATTCACAATCATTCACACTTACAACCAGGGGAAGTTTGGACCTGCCAAATGTGAGGTTTTGGATTGGAGGAATCCAGAGTACCTGGAGGAAACTCATGCAAGCACAGGGAGGACATGAAAACCTCCACACAGAAATGCCCACACCTGGGTCTCAAACCCAGGACCTTCTTGCTTTCAGGAAAGAACTAACTAATGCTGACTACTACAAGCCTGTGCCACGTCCATAGTTATCACTACTGTCTTCTTCTTCTTCTTCTTCTTCTTCTTCTTCTTCTTTTCCTTTCGGCTGTTCCCTTCAGGGGTCGCCACAGCGAATCATCTGCCTCCATCTCGCCCTATCCTCCGCATCTTCTTCTCTTGCAGCAACTACCTTCATGTCCTCCTTCACCACATCCATAAATCTCTTCTTTGGCCTTCTGCCTGGTAGTTCCAACCTCATATCCTACTACCAATATACTCATTATCTCTCCTCTGTACATATCCAAACAATCTAAATCTAGCCTCTCTGACTTTGTCTCCAAAACATCTAACATGTGCTGTCCTTCTGATGTACTCATTCCTGATCGTATCCATCCTCGTTACTCCCAAAGAGAACCCCAACGTTTGTGTTATTAAGGACACTATATTGTACATTTTGATTCTATAATCTGTTAATTAGCTCCAGTTGACCTTAGACAACCTCAACAATGTATCTGTGATCAGAACTAAGAATGAATAATATACAATAAAACAATTTTAAGAGTTAAAGGGAATGTGGAGTCCATCCTAGTCATCTCCAGGTGAAAACAAGATTCACCCTGAACAGCTCATCAGACCATCACAGGGCTATCATACTCACAACCATTTGCACTCACAACTAGGGGCAATTTGAAACAATCTATAAGCCTAAAGTCCATTTCTTTGGCCTGTAGGAAGAACCTGGAGAATCTGAGGAAAGCTGACACATGTATGGGGTAATCCTGTAACTCCTTCATTTACACCACTGAAATTAGACCATGGTATTTTTCATAAATAAATAAATAAACATAGATAATGTCCTTACCAATTTTGTGTCATTATAAAGCAAACATATGTGGTAGAAATTCATCATTAATCCATTAATTTATTTTATGAACCATTTAATGCTGTGTAGGGTCATGGAGAGGCCGGCGTCAATCTCAGCTGACTTTTGGCGAGGGCAGAGTACACTCTGGACCGCTCACCAGATCATTGCAGGACAGCAATACACTGACGGCTCCTCAATGGCCAACGACAGCAATGGCTCTCTTACATCCGTCTTACCACAGACAGCCAGAAACATGGTTGGCTTTTGATAACACAGCGCAATTAAGGGTTAAGGGCCTTGCGCTAGGGCCCATCAGTGGTGATCATTGGGAATGAATCACTGACCTTCAGATCATCGCCTTAACCACTCTGGATCAACTTAACCCATCGCCTTAACCACTACGCCACCACTGTGTGGTAGAAATGTGCTCTGTGAACAGATTCTCCTTCTTCTTCTTCTTCTTTATCTTATTGTTATTATTATTATTTACTCATTCACATAATTCCCAACGACTTAATTTTATTTAAGTTTCTCATCCAGTCCCTGAACAGTTTGCCAGTCCATCGCAGAGGCAACTATTTGCACTCACACCCAGGGGCAATTTGAGAGAGCTAATATTCCCAATGTGCATATCTGGTCTGTGAGAGGACACAGGAATTGCTAGAGAAAGCCCTCATAGACACAGGGAGAGAGATAGCCTTGCTGAACCAACTACTCAAACAACAATAACAACGACATAATAATAATAATAATAATAATAATAATAATAATAATAATAATAATAATAGGCCCTTGTTTCTGTGAGGTGCACTTACTAACCAGATGGCCCCAGTGATGCCTCTTCTTCTTCTTCTTCTTCTTCTTCTTCTTCTTCTCTTATTATTATTATTATTATTATTATTATTATTATTATTATTATTATTATTATTATTATTATTATTATTATTATGTCGTTGTTATTGTTGTTGTTGTTTATGGGTTTAAAAGGGCTATCTTCATGGTTATGCTTGGAATGAAGATCCTGTAATTTTTTAATGCAGTGAAAAGACTTTACAAGTTTATATATCCTTCACCAGAAATAAACACAAATGATTCATGGATGTGGTGAAGGAGGACATGAGGGTCGTTGGTGTAAGAGAAGAAGATGCAAAGGATAGGGTGAGAGGGAGGCAGATGATTCGCTGTGGCGACCCCTGAAGGGAAAAGCCGAAAGGAAAAGAAGAAGAAGAAAAAGAAGAAGATACAAAAGGAACAATTTTTTTCAATTCCAATAATTTATTTGAGATAATAAAAACCCTGTATGTATTTGAGGTACAAAATATAAATAAGTGAGCTCAATAAATTAAATAAATAACATTTTTATAAGCATGCTATATTACAACATGATACAGGCCCTGCAGGCTGTGAAACGAAACATTCAAGTATCTGTGGTCAGATCGAAGGGTGAAGTTTGCCTTTCTCTCGATATCTGAGCAGAAACAGTAGCTGTTGAAATAGCACAGAGTTGTTCTGCGTGCCACACACACACACACACACACACACACACACACACACACACACACACACATAAGACAAACACCCAGCTCTGAGCAGTAGTCCCATTAAACACATTCCAGTGAAACCCAGTGCTTGTTTCTTTATAATGGGAAATTACATGAACATTACTTGGCCTGTTCTATTGCAGGAAAAAACAATTACTGCAGATTGTTGGCAAGCCCCGAGCCATTGAAACTCGTTTGCACATGTAACTGAAAACACATGACAGTCAATAATATTTCCGCGTTCATAAAGAGGCCAAGTGGAAAAAAAAGGAAAAGAAAAACACCCTCATGAACCCTGCGTGATGATGGACCAATTTCATAAAATAGTTAATATAAAACAGTACAACAACTTTTGTTCAGTGTTATCATAGAGTAGAGGCAGCGGTATCAACTCATGGTTTTACGATGACTTTCTACATGCAGTCATTCCAGCAAGGGCCTGCATAGAGGAGGTATTTAACATTTTCATGAGAAAAGACATCATATGAACCTCTGATACAGAGAAATGCGAATTAAATTAAAAAAAAAAAAAAAAAAAAAAAAAAAAAAACAGAACAGGAAGTACTAAGTGAGATCATGGATTGGTGCATTTTTGTTATATTTAACCATTTATAACTGAGCAATATTGCACAAAGTCATTTCTTCTCATGCAGGAATGAGGGGGGGGGGTGTTGGAGGTGTTGGTGGTGGTAGCTCGGACGTTCACCTCACAACACGAAGGTCCTGGAATTGATTCCTGCACTTGGGCATTTCTGGGTGGAGTTTGGATGCTCTTTCTATGTTTGTGTGGGTTTCCTCCTGGTACTCAGGTTTCCTCCGACAGTGCAAAGACATGCACATTTGGATAATTAGCTGTCCCAAGAGCATTCGTAGATGTGAATATGAGTGTCAATGGTTGTGTGTGTTAGCCCTGTGGTGGTCTGGTGAACTGTTTGACTGTATCCTGCATTCACCCAGTGTCAGCCGGGTGTCCAATCTGGAATAGGATTAAGTGGATGGGAAATGAATGAGTGAGGAATGAGGGTGTCGTTTGAAAGGGGTGGAGTTACAGGTGTTATCTCATAGTGCTAAACTATCAAACGTGACTCACACATGTTTTCCCTCATTGGTTGTTTTTTTTTTTTTTTTTTTTTTTTTTTTTTTGCTTAACATTCCACATTCCTTTCTTTGGAAAGGCTATTAGTGTGCAGGTGTTCAAAATGCTCCATTCCTCTCTGAATACAAAGCATGCTTGTTTTCGAATAATTATTTTCACACATTCCTCTGCTTCTTTGGTCCGTGACGTCTCTGTGTAGCCGTGACGGCATGAAGTCTTTTCCCTTAACACTGTCTGGATAATTAATAGATGTCATTTCTCCTCGTCTGAGCATTCTCAGGTCTTCCAGTATCTTCTGACAGTGGATTCTTCTCCTTCCATTTCTCCAGCCATACCCCAGTTTTGAGCAGAAGAGGCCCTCTGAAGTGCATCAGCTTCTTTCCCAGGCAGGACCTCTTCTCCTGGGAAGATGCTTTGCGTCTTATTGCTCGCTCTTTGTTTTTGTTTTTTTGTTTTGTGTTTTTTTTTTTTTTTTTGACCAGCTCAGGATTTGTTGATCTTGATCAGCTTTTTTCTTGAGACAGAAGACCGTTCGGCTGTGATGTGATTAGCCTTGACAACATACCTACAGAATAAAGAGAGAACGTCACCACCTGGTAACACACCCTATACAATTTTTGGGAAAAAATACAAAAAAAAAAAAAAAAAAAAAAAAAAAAAAAAATCAATAAAAAAAAGCTTTGAAATAATTTGTTTCTTGATTTAAGACGCTTTACCTGAAATATGTTTGTAGATCTTTTTTAGTTTTATCGGGACGGCTCTCTTCACGATCAAGTGGACTCACAACCGCAATGCTGGGATCCATAGAGCTGCAGACAAGAACAGAACTGGGTTCAAATAATGTACAGGTAATAATACAGGGATCCCTCACTTTCTGCGGTTAAATGGGTACCGTGACACACATACCCCCCAGCGATGCTGGGTGAAGAGGAAGGTGGTTGGCTACCTCCAGAACAGCTCACCAGACTATTGTAGGGCCAACACACATACACACACTCACAATCATTCACACTTACAACCAGGGGAAGTTTGGACCTGCCAAATGTGAGGTTTTGGATTGGAGGAATCCAGAGTACCTGACACACATACCCCCCCCATGCGCGCAATCGCTCATTTCCGCCAAGTAGGATCAATCCCCCCTGATTGATGTATATGTACATGTATATGTGTATATAATATCAATAAATACAAATTCAACGCTATAAATGCTTATAATAACAATTAAACATTCAAAAATAATGCATAAGATGTAAATAAAATATAAATACACACACATATAGACACACACGCGCACACAGATTCACACCTCACATAAAAATGTAAATAGCTTTGTTGGGGGGTTTTGGGTTGTTTTTTTATTTTTATTTTTAAATTTTTTATTCTTTTGCATAATTGTTTTGAGATATTTTCTTTAACTTTCCCACTATTTTTCCTTAATTTCCTTATTTTATTCTTTTTCGATGGATATTTTTTTAAAAACCCGCGATGAACTGAAGCCGCAGAACCTGAAGCGCTAAGTAGCGAGGGATCACTGTATATTACTTTCAATTTAGCAACAATGAATTGGAATAGAATTAGTTTTCAATGACTGAGCAAAACATAATTTCCATCTCCTCCTACACATTCACTCACTCGGGGTCATGGCCCCCACTCGGGGTCATGGCCTATCCCAGCCAATGCTTGGTGAAAGTGATATACACCTTCGCCAGCTCGCAACTCACAGGCAACCATTCACACTTACACCTAGGGGAACTTTGGAACATCCAGTTAACCTAATGTACATGCTTTTGGCTGATGGGAGAAAACCAGAGTACCCAGAGGAAACAAATGCACAGGTAGAGCATGCAAACTACACAAAACTACCTTTGCTATGCATTACTACTAAGCAGGACTCGAACTCAGGAGGCTCTTCTTCTTGCTGTGAGGCGGACATGCTAATCATTACACCACCATGGCTTTACCCTCCAGCAAACAATGTATGCCATTTAAGACATGTGCAGACGTCAGTAGCAACGTAACTGAGCAAGAATTAGAAATTCTTAGCAACCCAGTAAGATTAAAAAAAAAAAAACAACAAAAGAACCGTCATGGTTCTGAAAATAACTCTTATGACTCAAGGACCTTCATGACTCATTATAAATCCATCCAACAGAGGATAGTCCCAGTCAAGTAAACAGCTCCACCTTATCAGTGTATATCTCCTTAACCCTTTAACTACAGTTTACTCTGATCTGTTTGGGTTGTGCATGATTGTCATTGTATGTGTGACTGAAAGGATGCGAGCGGACTATCACTTTTGATCTCATTTGATTTACACAAAGGATTATACGGATTACCCCATGCTCACCTGATGTGGCAGAAAGTGGAGCAGGTAGAATCGTTGGGGTTGGCACATTCACAACGTCTGGTTGAGCGCCGCCGACGGGACAAAGGACTTCCTAGGCCGTATGGGGTGATCTTACTGTAGTGAAAAATAGGTTAAAAAAAATTAGAATGAAGCTTTGAACGTTTAAATATTGCTCAGCATATTAAAGTCCCAGTGATGTCCAGCATGATGCGGGAATTATGTCCAGCTGAATGTATTGTATGTGCGGATGGATAGATGCTGTGTGACTCACCTAGGTGTGTTGACCCAGATGATGTCCAAGTGGCAAAAGTAGATGCATTCCTTATCCATCCAGTTACTGCAGGAACAGCGTTTGGTGCGAATTCTCGGGGCCGTCAAGGAAGAACTCTGCGGTTCAGCTGCTTGGAAGAGAGGTAGTCCGAATCCTAAAGTACACAAAGGATGCATTGATTTAAAATACACTGTAGGGTATTTACCAAGGCTCTGGTAACACTACAGCAATGAATAGCTTATTGCACGTAATTGTTCTCTTTCAGCCATAATAAAAGCAAACAATCTAGAAACTGTCAGTCAAACTAGAATAAAAGCGTAAACATGCCAGGCCCAGTACAATGCCATCCATTTAGATATGGGACACTTATCATTTAAGATAGAAAGCCAGTTACACAATAACCTTATTGTCTTCTATGTGGATTGTAGGGAAATGTGCATGCAATTTTATTAAGGGGTTATCACTAAAAAAAAAAAAAAAAAAAAAAAAAAAAAAATCATAATAATAATAATAATAATAAATAAAAATAACTACTACACAAAAGTGTTGCAGCCATGCCAAAAGTAGTTCTAGTACCCTGAAACGCTGTCTATGAAAATATATGTTCTTTGTGTAAATATTCAGTGCATGCCTTGTAAGGGCACTGCACACAAATCTGCATCCTCCACCACAGAATAATAGAAAGTGAGAAGTCTGACTGACGTTACCTTCTTCCACAAGCATGTAGAGTGTGGCAAAGATCAGCAGAATGGGATGCAGACAGAGATCCATGATCAGTTCGAAAACGAGCTGTTTATATCCACTGAAAACAACGTGCACAGGTTTACTGTGTGTCAGCTCTCAGTGCTCTTATTCAAAGCAATAACAGGTGCTCATGTGCAGCTCAGACTCCCGGCCTTACTATTATAGCCCGGCTAAAGAATGCCACACCTCCAGTCTTTTGTGACCTCATCCAGATATGAAACGTTGTTATTATACAATGAGTCGCCTCCTCACATTCTCTAGGGGATCATCGGTTGGGCATGGAAAAGTGTCCTGAAAACAAAACAAATTGAGAGAAGAATAAGAGAATTAAGGAGTGGAGGAACTGAGATGGGCCCACTCTGTCTATTGACATGTCCTACAAGATATAATGTTCAGGGTGTGCATTGAAACCTTTCCTGCCTTTTTTACGTCAGGGACTCTCCATTATTGTGTGGAGGATAAAGAAAAGGTGTGTTTGATGACATTCAGCCACCTAATTTATACCGGATCATTTTTCCTAAATATTTTTGTTGAAAATAAGAATATAGAGTAATATGATTGTACTATACGTGTGGCGTGCAATTCAAAACATCATACAAACCATACGGGACAATGCAGTAGAGAAATCTTTCCTACTCTTCAAGTGTAAATATCACCATGGCACAAAATAATAATCACAATAATAATAATAATAATAATAATAATAATAATAATAATAATAATAATAATAATAGTTGACTGCCTATATATTTCCTATTGTTATTATTGTTTATGATAAGCATGTTGTTTATCAAACTTGCTCCAACTTTTCTTTTTTCTTTCTTTTTTTTTTTTTTTTTTTTTTTAGTTGAAAACATATGACCACATGATACAGTCAGTGTATTTACTGTTTCTATATCTTCTTGTACACTTACCAGATGCTATTAGGTCAGCGAAAAACAATTCTCAATTACTCATCTGAACTTTTTGAAAAACTCTTTTGTTTATTTGTTTTTTGTTTTATCAAATACAGAAATGAGGTGATTGTCGAAGCCCAAAAGCTTCTAAAGCAAAATGTAGGTAAATAGACTAAAGCTAGGAATTTGAGGTAACATTTGGTGATTTGTTGTGGAGATTTTTTAAATAAATAAACAAAAATAAATAGCAAGAACCTTTTTGAACTTGTTTTGATTTCCTGCTTTACAATACACCGGAGATGCGCAGTGTTTTACATGTAAATTTCACATGTATTAAACTCTGAAATTTTGAAATATTGTCAACAAAACAGCAGCCGAGCCAAAAATCTTAAAAAAAAAAAAAAAAAAAAAAATGTGGCTGACGAGAAACAATGATTTTTTTAATCCCACTTTATTAGAATATTAAACAACAACAACAATGACGACGATGACGACAACAACGAAGACGATAATAATAATAATAATAATAATAGTTATTATTATTATTATTATTATTATTATTATTATTATTATTATTATTATTATTATTATTATTATTATTATTATTATTATTATTATTATTATTGAGGCAGTGGTGGTCTAGTGGTATAAGGCGCCGGATCGCTGATCCAAAGGTTGGGGGTTCGAGTCCCACTCTCCACAAGGTTGTCACTGTCCCCCCCCAGTGCAGCTAACTGGGTTATCAAAGGCCGGCCATGTGTCCCACTGTCTATGGTGTGAGGCATGTAAAAGAACCATTGCTGACTTTCGACAAGAGTAGGCTGCAAAGCCGTCAGTGTGTTTCTGCCCTGCGATGGCCTGGCGAGCTGTCCAGGGTGTACTCTGCCCTCTCCCTGAGTTGGCTGGGATGGGCACCAGCCTCCCTGTGACCCTAATTAGGATGAAGCGGTTACAGAAACTGAACTGATTATTATTATTATTATTATTATTATTATTATTATTATTATTGTTATTATTATTATTATTATTATTATTATTATTATTATTATTATTATTATTATTATTATTATTATGCGACAGAACTGACAATTTGTGAGATAAAGATCACTATTAAGAAACACTTTGCTGCTTTTTTTCTTTATCCGTCACTTCAACCACAGCGTATTGTTCCTAAATATCCATATTTGAGCAAAGCGAGTGCAGTTTCATAAAAAAATTCATGACTTACTCTTAGTAGTCTGTACTCACTGATCACTGACATTCTAGTTATTAGGGCAGTAGTGGCCTGGTGGTATCGGGTGTTGGATCACTGATCGCAAGGTTGGGGGTTCAAGCCCCACTCTCAACAGGTTGTCACTGTCCCCACAGTGCACTAACTGGGCTATCAAAGGCCGGCCACGTCTCTCACTGTCTATGGTGTGAGGCTCATGTAAAAGAACCAGTGCTGATTTTTGACAAGAGTAGCTGCAAAGTCGTCAGTGTGTTTCTGCCCTGCGGTGGCCTGGCATGCTGTCCAGGGTGTACTCTGCCCTCTTTTGGAGTCGGCTGAAATGGGTGCCGGCTTCCCCTTGACCCCAGTTAGGGTTAAGTGGTTATAGAAAACGAATAAATGAAATTCTACTTTGTAATATAAAATCCATTTAAAATTAATAAATAGTAGTAAATTTAGTTATTAGTAATTAGTTCTATAGTCAGCAACTGAATAAAATAATCTAAAGCCTGAAAACTTATAGATTAAAACTGAGGTTATAAATTCAATGTTATTAATTAATTAATTGATTAATTAATTAATTAATTTATTTATTTAAAAAAAAAAACATATTGTTATCATCAAAGTTGTTATTCATTGTTTTCACTCGGAATATTGTATTTCCGATTACAGTAAATATGAAGAAGAATAAAGACAGTAAGAAAGAGGAAAGTGTGTTGTCAGGGCTTAATCTTGTGAGTTTTCAGATATCCATGACCTCTGTATATGTTTTCCACAAAATAAAGTGCTGATGCAAGTCTCATATTTTGTACATTGTGTTTATTCTTATTGTTGTTGTTTTTTTTTTTTTTTTTTCATTTGCTTTCTTCATTTCACTCATCATTCATCCTGTACACATTGTGATGCCACATAAATTTAAATTTACATCATTTGGCAGACTGCCTCATCCAGATATTTATGTGGCAGAGGTGGCTCGGTCGTAAGATCCTGGATTATCAGGGTTGGCTGAGATCTCTCCGCGACCCTAATTAATAACAAATAAATGAATGGATGGATGGATAGATGAATAACTGAGCAATGGAGAGTTAAAGGCATCGCTTAAGGGCCAAACAATGGTGGTTCTGGTGCTGGGGCATGATCCCACAACCTTCTGATCAGCCATTCAAAGCCTTAACCACTGAATCGCTCTTGCTCACACACACACACACACACACACACACACACACACACACACACACACACACACACACACACGCACAAAATATTTTCACCCAACAGTTTATTATAATTTAATGAACAGATCAAGCTATTGATGTGGTGCATGCCATAATATAATTTTTTTTTTTTTTTTTTTTTTTTTTTTTTTTTTACTTCCGTGATAGTTAATGCAAATCTTCTAGATCTTTCAATCACGTGGGTCTTCACACTATCAGGTCTTGTAGCTAAAGCCATAATGAACACAATTCAATAGTAGATATCTGATAATAAATGGCACTGGGTCATTTATGCAAATATTGACATGTGACGACAGTGATTTGCTTCCAGTCTGGAAATTCTCAGCCATGTTTTGCATTGTACTGCAGTCATATTTTAAATTTTAGAAAAAAAAAAATCTATAATGGAATCGCCCTCTAAAAATGACACATTTCCGTGTTATTTTCCCTCCTCTGTACCCTCTTTGTTTCAGTCTTTGATTGAGTATATATCATTGTTTTCAGTAATCTCTTAAAACTAATACTACCCATTCCATGATTGAGCTTCCATTGACTCAACTGGCGCCTCTGCTCTAGGGTTCGCCCTCAAATATAGAAGGTCAATGAACATCTGTGGCAGGATTGAAAACTATTAAAAACTATAGACATCTCGAAGGCCCTATAAACTCAACAGTCATTCATCAACAATGGTACTGAGGTCCATTCGAGATATACAAGACCTAGCGGGACTGACTCGTTTAACATTCCTAGCACCTGAATTTTCTCTCAGAGATACTGGCCCAGTCCCTCTTCTGATCAAACAAGATTTGGATGGAAAAAATAGGTATCCTCATCAGATACACATGAATTATAAGCCAGAGGCATTTGGGTGACGGTACACAGTCGCCTGGTGCTTCATTTTAAAATATAAGGGTGTTTCAACTGATTGGTAGCTCCTGCCTGCTTCAACCAGGCAGTGGATGGCTAACAGGGTGCTAAAGGTCACTACCAAACTTTTACCGTAGATGGTTTGATAAATTATTCAAACCCTGTTCAAAAACCAACAATTAATATTCTCTACCTGGACTGTATGAAAAATGACTACTGTAATGACTAATCAAGCATAATTTGGACCTCCAAGACACTGGCTTGAGGAAGGCTGTTGTTATCAACACTAAGCTATTTTTCCACATTGCTGTACCACTGTAAACATGATTGGCAGGAGCTAAACCTACCAAAGAGGTATGGTAAGCATTTCCTACAGCCAATTGGAAGATCTTTTAGGATCTTTTTCATAATCTATGTGACCCATCCATCCGAATAGTCAACTTAAACACCTGACTTGGACACGACCACCAAGTATAGTCTGACTCTAGCGGAAAGAGGGAAACAAGCAGTGGTTAGGACATCTATCTGACAGCAAGAAGATTCTGGATTTAAGTGAGGGCATCTCTGCATGGAATTTGCATGTTCTTCCCATACTTGCATGGGTTTCCTCCAAATATGCCAGTTACCTCATGCAGTCCAAAGGCATGCGTATTTGGGTAATTGGTTGTGTCCAAATTGCCCCAAAGTGTGAGTGTGGATGTTTGTGTGTTTTTGTTGGCCCTGAGCTGTTCGGGGTGTATCCCTTTACTTTCACCCAATGTCCGGTAAGATAAGCTCTCCGTAAGGCATGTAGTAGGTTTAGCAAATAACTGAGCAATTGAGTGAGTGATTGTGAATTTCTAACTGGAAACAGAAGGAATTAAGTATTGAATCGCTGCACATATAATTGCACAAAGTGTAACTTTGACCACGGCCTAGTTGCATCTATGAGTCTTCAAGCAGTGGCATATTACTGTCAAGAGAAACAATGTGCAAGGGTTGATAGAAGTAAATAAAGCTTCCAGACATCAAGGAAGAACATTGTCACCAATTACAGGCATAACTGAAGAAGACCTGCAGTGATACTGATCCCAATACTTATTGGGAGTGTCCTCATCCATGACGTGGCTCTGTGGGCAAAGAAGAAAAACAAAATCAGGACTGGTACAATTCCTTGCTGGATGTGATCCAACCTGTGCTAGAGGGAAAATAGACAAGTTGTCATTATACTAAAGTCATGAACTTGTCAACAAGACAAACCCAAGAGAACTATTATGTTGCAAATTCCCTGGTTAATAAAACCATGCAGACATTCTGGAAACCTCAAGATTTCCTGGAAACGTAAATCACATGTTTAAGGCTACAAACTCAGCTACTGGTTCTACTGCTCAAACATGTGGAGTACTCGAAAGAAGAGATCATTGATCATCACTGATTTAATCCCAGAAGGTTAATAGATGTTGGGAGCCCTACAATAAACTCTATGGAACAGTAAGCGACAATTGTCTTGAGTCTCTTACGAACCTTTTCACCTTTCCACCCCAAAGCCACCTTGCAAATGAGCCGGGCTTAGATGTGATAATAACCCTCAGTGCAAAGTCTGAGCAATGAAAGGGTTGCCAGAGCAGTGAAAATATTCCCACTGAACTTCTCCAGGCAGGCTTACCACCACTAGCCTAATTCTAAAGTGTCGAGATCTAAAATGTGTCCCTATTAGCCCTTGTGTAGCTGAAGGAATAGACCAATAGTTGCAGTCAGATTTTGACCACAACATTCAAACACTGATCTGATAGTCACAGTAATAGAAATCAAGAGAGCAAAGACAAATACTGTGTCTACTATTTATATATTTGATGAAGTCCATTGACCTTCCAGACAATTCGGTTCTATTTCTTTTCCTCCAGAAACCTGGTTGTCCTCATACTCTTTTTCAGTCAAAATGTCTTTTCATGATGGAAAATATAAGAAAGACTATATTTTGATGGTGAACTATCTGATAGCTTTCCGATTAAATGAGAAGTAACAGAAGGATATATCTTAGTGCATACAGTAGTTGGTATGTAATTTCTGTATGCATTTATGGATGCGAACAAAAATCTACATCATCACACCTAAGTGTCGTTACTTTCACGACAAAATTGAAAACACTTCAACTTTGAATATTTAGATTCAAGACAAAGACTCGAGAGTTGATTGTCAGAAGCTTCTTGATGCTAAAGATGCTGCACAATAGGGATCATTTCCAGAACGAATAAAAGTACTGCCTGATTGTTTTTACTATCTAGGTTCCACACTGGCTTATAGAACATCAGTGGACATTAGCATTTTCACCAGACAAGGATGAGCAGCATCCAATTTTGGTTGATTGGCCAATAGAGTATGGCAGAACAAGCACCCATTAGTACACAACAAAGTACGAGTCTATGAAGGCTATGTACAGAATGTACTGCCTTACAGAGCAGAATGCTGGCTCACATGTCTCAGATGAATCTCGACTATGCAGTTCACGCGGTAAACCACAGATTCATCATTAGCAAGGCATGGAATGATAGGGTAGCCAGTGTAAAACCCGTCAGAACCACACTTATTATTGGATAAATTTTTATTTGGGAAGGTCTTATTTGGGAGCAGTGGTGGCCTAGTGGTATAGGGCACTGGATCTTTGCTCCTAAGGTTGGGGGTCCGAGTCCCACTCAAGGTTATCTCTGCCCCCCCCCTCCCCCCAGTGCAGCTAACTGGGTTATCAAAGGCCGACCATGTCTCTCACTGTCAATGGTGTGAGGCATGTAAAATAACCTTTGCTGACTTTTGACAAGAATAGCTGCAAAGCTGTCAGTGTGTTTCCACCCTGTGATGGCCTGGTGATCTGTCCAGGGTGTACTCTGCCCTCACCTGGATTCTGCTGGGATGGGCGCCAGCCTTCCTGTGACTCTGACCCTAATTAGGATTGAGTGGTTACAGAAAATGATGAACTTATTTGGGCTGGACAAGCCAACAGAATTCTTCATTCACTTTTACATGATGTCTTCCAGAGAGGTTCTTCTTCTATGGGGAAGATGTGCTAAATAAGGACCTTGTAGCCAGAACTCTGAACTGTAAGAGCAAAGAATTTTATTAGAGTCGTGTGGTGTGGAGCCTGAAGCCCATACCGACACAACTGACTCTGGGTAAAGGTGGCGTACTCAAGATACCATTGCAGGATAACATACAGGCAGACAGACAGACAGACAGACCCACACACAACTATTTAAACTTAAACCACTGACACCTAGGTACAATAAAAATATGCAGTTAACCTAATATGCATTTATTTAATCTGTGGAAGGAAACTAGAGCACCCTGGGAAAACTCATGCAAGCATGAAGAGAACATGCAAACTCCACACAGAAACATTGTTGCTGGTTACAGGGCTTGAACCCAGGAGTCTCCTTTGCTGTGAGGCAGAAGTGCTAACCGCTACACCACCATACCTCCTTGAACCATGTACGCAGACCAAAAAACAAACAAACAATAGAAGCCAAGCACTGGCATGTGTGATAAATGCATGCCAACATTAAGTACAGGACTGATGTTTGACAGAAAATACATCAATACAGCCCAGTGAAGGAACAAGTGTTTGCCCAGTGGTAGGTTGCCTACTTACTGATCCAAAAGTATGGGATTCAAGCCCCAATATGACCAAGTTGTCGCTGCTGTCCTCCCAGTGCAGTTTCTCAGTGTCTGTGATGGTGGTGATGGTGGTGGTGGTGGTGGTGGTGGTGATGGTGGTGATGGTGGTGGTGGTGGTGGGCAGGAGGGGGTGGGGGGTGGGGTAAAAGAACCATTGCTTCCAATTGAAAAGAGTAGGCCACTGGGCTGCCATCAATGTGTCTCTGCCATGCAATGCCCAGGGTGTACTTTGCCCTCAACCAGAGTTGGCTGAGATGAGTGCCAGCCTTCCTACAACCTTAAGTAAAAATACGTATTTAAGAAAATGAATGCATACTACAGTGGCTGCATTTACATTTTTTATTAATACAGTAATTATCTTTTTTTTCTATTACATTAAAGTCATCTTATTAATGCCAGAATCACTGATATGAGATAATATGGCAGTTAGTTATAGTTGTCGAGGGATGAAAAACAATGTCCTTTTTGTAACAAAAGGGGGCAGAAAATACCTCTAAGGAACATGCAGTCTTTGCAAGGGGCAGGAAATGCCAGAGTGACGTCGCCACCCATTGAACAATGGCATCTCCGAAACTATTTGTCACATTAAAAATGGATAAACAAGAATGGCCGATGCTTAAACAAATATTTTTCTGGTGCTACAGTACAGGCAGACGATAAACATTGGCAAGCTGTCTGGAGACAGTCAGAATCTCAGATATGGCAATACACTCGCATGACTGCACACACACACACACACACACACACACACATACATTCATATCCAACTCCATGTTCTCTATATGTATGTAAGAAATGCTTAGTTTGTATGAGGTCAGTCATCAGATTTCATCAAAGCTCTACCTCCGCTTTCACAAATAGTTAATCATTGCAAAGGAGACCCGCATTACGGCACTTTCCTATCTGGTGTCTGTCTCTGTTTTGTCTCTCGCTTGTATTCTCCTTCAGTCTGTCTCTTCCTGCAGTCACACTGCAAAAATGCGTCTTTATCCATTTCCTGTTCTGGATGGCTCGGCAGCATGCCACAAACAGTATGTCAACAGGCTCGAATGGCTAAATGACTCGAAGGAATTCCTTAGGTGGCTCTCTGGTATGCAGGGCAGCTCAGGACTTTGATACTTTCCCCTTTCCTACTGATAGTCTCTGACCAAAACAAGTCAACCGAAACAGCGGAAGTTGACATAAAACACTTGATGAGTTTGATAAATTGGAAAGCAGTGTTGTAATAAAAGTCCCTTCATTTCTTGGTAATGTTAATCACATGGGCTGATATACTTACTGAGGTGTGTAGACTATTCCACAGAACTGTGTCTGGTTTTAATCCTGAAAAATTCATGGATTAATATACAGGAAGTCCAGTTATGATTCACAGTTTGATTTACTAAGCCGAATTACTGATTAGCATTTCATTGCCTCTTTTATGGTTTAGAAACAGTGGCACTGGGGAAAAGACAAGAGGGAGAGCTGGAGGTAGCAGAGATGAAAATGTTGAGGTTCTCTTTGGGAGTAACGAGGATGGATAGGATCAGGAATGAGTACATCAGAGGGACAGCACATGTAAGACGTTTTGGAGACAAAGTCAGAGAGGCTAGATTGAGATGGTTTGGACATGTACAGAGGAGGAATAGTGAGTATATTGGTAGTAGGATGCTGAGGTTGGAACTTCCAGGCAGAAGGCCTAGAGGAAGACCAAAGAGAAGATTTATGGATGTGGTGAAGGAAGACATGAAGGTAGTTGGTGTAAGAGTAGGAGATGCAGAGGATAGGGTGAGATGGAGGCAGATGATTCGCTGTGGCGACCCCTGAAGGGAACAGCCAAAAGGAAAAGAAGAATGAAAAGAAGATTTCATTGCCTCTTTCCCAGTGAGGGTGCTTCTCTTTATGGAGTTGCATCTTCTGTTGGTGCCACAGTTTCCTCCCATAGTCCAAGGACCTGCACATTAGGCCGACTGTTAGTGCTCCGATGGTCCAGGAAGCTGTTCATACTGTAACTCGTCTCCACCCAGAGTTGGCTTGCATGGGCCCAAGCTTTCCTGTGACCCTAATAAAAAGATAAAGTGGCTCAGAAAATGAGATGAGTTGACTTTTAATTTTTTCTTTCTGAGATGGAGATGCTTGCACTAGCAGAATGATATTGTTTAAGTTTCTAAACTTCAGCTGCATCACTCCATTTGAAAGTAGCATATCCTCACAGCTCTAACAATCTCTTTCCCTCAGAGGCCTGCCAAATTTTATTAAGGAAAATAATATAAAATAAGTATAATATGCTCTTTATCAAAAATGTAATTTCATTTATAGGAAATGTTCTTTCCTTTTTATAAGGCAATGAAAAAAAGCATCATGGCATTGTGATTAGCACGTCTGCCTCACAGCAAGAATCTCCCTGGTTCGAGTTCTGGCTTTGTGTGTTTCTATGTAGAGTTTGCATGGGCTTTCTTTGGGTATTCCAGTTATCTTTCACATTCCAAAGACATACATGTCAAGCTAATCCGCTTTTCCAAATTGCCCTAGGTGTGAGTGTGAACGTAAATGGTTAGGTGTTTCGGCCCTGCAATGGTCCTGAGGCCATCACCCCGTGTCGACTGTGATAAGCTCCATCCTCCCTGTAACCTTAGAAGAATTAAGCGTCTCAGCAAATGAGTGTGTGAATGAGTAAGTATGGGAATGACAGTACTTGCAACCTGATTGGTTGATGCATGGTCAATAAATTGTTTCGTGGGGTGTAAACAACTTGCATCATCACCCTTAGCTAGTTGAGACTGTGTGCTATGATCTTAAAGGAACTCGTGGCAGAATGACTTTCGACAAAAGTTTGGTGTCTGTGGTACTTGTTCTATATCATAATCACAGCTTTTGGAACAGCTGCACTGGGGAGTGACTGCTTTTGACTTTAACCAGTTTTGTTTGTTTAACCATACCTGTCAAGTTGTACGGTTTTGGCGTAATTTGTACAAGTGAGCACTGATTTTTAAATGTGTACGCCGTACGTCCGAAATCTGTACGTTTTTCGATCATTTCGTCTTTTTTTTTTAACTCCGTTTTTTGTGTCACCGTTTCGGTAAAGAGACGATACGCCGAATTGGTCTGTAGCCGTTTTCTCGCGAGAATCGCGCGTTGCGTTTATCGCCTGCTATCGTCTGCTCTTTCCGACCACGTGACCGCACTTTCACTTCCGCCATCATTCAAGTCAAACTTAATTGCGAGCTCAAGTGCCATGAAGTGAAGCCATCAAAAGAAATGATTGAAAGTGCCAAAAGTGCTACATATAGTTATAATAAAGATCACTGTTAAATTTTCTTAATCATGCAGCTGAAGATATTACTCTTTTATTTGATTGCACCAGGTTATATGTTACAACATTACCAATAAATTCATATTATATTAAAAATAGAGTTTAATTTTTGTTTCATATTGCACGCGATAATAAGACGCGTAAGATTAGTTGCTATTTTGTAAGGGCATAAGTAGCCATTTGTAAGATCGCCAACGGCCTAGGGTTGACAGGTATGGTTTAACTGTACCTGTTTTGCTAAAAGCTCAGAATTACACAATTCAAAGTGCATTGTTTAAAATAAAAGTCTTACATTAATATTTTTAGGTATTAGTTTCTCTGTTTTAAAGATGTCAAATTGACATTTTTCCATGCATACCTTACGTTCAGTTAGTAAACCGTTGATGCTCACCAATCATAGGGTAATTGCTTTTTTATTTTACTTTTTTTGTTGTTGTTGGTGTAGTTGCAAAAAAAATATATATAATGTTCCATATGTTTTTTTAAACATGTCACGTGGTTGTTGGTTGCACATGTTGCTTTGCAGTGGATGGCATTCCGTCATGGGTGAATTATCCTACCTTCTGATTAGTGGTAGTGAGGATGGTGGCGTAGTGGTGAGGGTGCCATGCTCATGATCGGGAGGTTGTGTGTTCAAATCCAAGTTCCCCCCAAAATAAAAATATACTGGGAAAATACACTGTATATATATATATATATATATAGTAAAATATACTGGGAAGGTAACCTGAGATGGACTAGCGTCCCATCCAGGAGGAGTTGAACTCCTAGGTGCTTCATGCTATGGAAACCAGTGATAAGCGCCGGCCTGATGAACCACTAGGCACAGGTGTGTAAAGCCCAAAGGACTTTACCTTTACCTTCTCAATGGTAGGCTCTGTATCCAACTCAACTCTGTCTTAGAAAAAGAGCTTACTATAGAATCTATGTCACATCCACAGGAATGGGACCTTTTATAGATAGATGGAAGAATGGACAGACAGATGGATGAACAGTTGGAGGGAGAATTCTTCATCAAAATTTTTATGAAGTTTGTTCTTACCAAGGTTTTAGGCTCAGGGAAAGAATCTGTGTTTGGAGGTTCATAGTCTGGTATATCATTCCTAACAGATGCAGTAATAAAAGTATAGGTGAAGTGGTCAGTAGTTATCGTATGACTGCTTATCTGGTAATGCAGGCCTCTAGATAAAATATTCAAATGCAGAAATGTGGTGTAAGGCACTTATGTAAATTCTGCCTCATCCTCCCGAGATCAACTTTTGACCCTGAGCGCGATAACTTGCTTACAGAAGAACCTTAATATAATTTCTACCAAATACTTATTACACATCAGAAATTTTATTTTAATTTATTATATATTTGATGGCATGTTGAACGTGATATATCCTATCCGACCATCCGTTATCAGTACTGCTTATTCATCTGGGACATATTAAAGCAGGATCCAATCCCAGTTGTCTTGAGGCATACCATGAACGGGACGTCAGTCTGTCACAGACACAACCATTCACATCTATGGGCAATATAAAGTACCCAGTCAACCTAATCTACATGTCTTCCGACGGTGGGATAAAACCAGAGAACCCAGAGAAAACCAGGCAAGCACAGGGACAACATGCAAACTCTACACTGTTGGCTTTGAGGTTTGAACTCAGAACCTTCTTATTGGTAAAGCAACAGTATGACATTTTCTGTAAACAATTGATCCTAATTAGGGTCGCAGGGAGGCTGGCATCCATCCCAGACAACTCTGGGTGAGGGCAAATGAGCAAAGAATGCAAAATAAAAGCATTTTTAAATTTCATTTTTATGTTGTGCAACCTTTTGTAGCTCACTGTAAGTATTTTTTTAAGTGTTTATTAATGCATTGTACATCATGAGTCATGACAAATCACTAAGGTGATTAATCCCAAAAGTAGTCATAGGTGTTCGGGAATGGTGTTTCCCTGAACTTATTCATCAAAAAATATTCTAAACATGTCATAAATGTTCAAAATATTTCCCACACACACACACACGCACACACACACACACACAAAAAAAAAAAAAAAAAAAAAAAAAAAGGTTTTATGGGAATTGTTTAGGTGGTTGCTATGGAAATAGACAGTAACAATGGGTTGCATGTCTGATATGGAGGAGCTCTACATTATCATGAAAAAAAATCAAGGTAAATATTGTTGACGCAGATCATTACATTGTTGAGACATGGATTTTTCATTCAGTTTCTTTCATTTCATTTTACGATAACAAATCAAAGTTAATATATTAAACTACCCGAAGTGTCTACAAATTCTGTTGAAATGCCATTTTCTTCGCAGTTATTCTCCATAATTGTATGTACTGTTATTATTATTATTATTATTAGGGACAGTAGTGGCCTGGTGGTAAAGGTGCTGGATCACTGATTCCAAGGTTGTGGGTTCAAGCCCGACTCTCAAAAGATTGTCACCGTCCCCCCTGGGGCAGCTAAGGTGAATTCCTTTGGGCTTTTTAAACCTGATCCATAGCGGCTCATCAGGGCGGTGCTTAACCCTGGTTTCCCCAGTGTGAAACGACCAGGAGTTCAACTCCTCCTTCCCAATATATTTTTCACTGGTACTCATTTAAACTTAGCAAAGTGAGGGTCTCACTGGGATTTTGGGTTTTGAACGCACAGCCTCTGGATCATGAGCACAGCACTCTAACCACTATGCCACCTGATCCAAGTGCAGCTAACTGGGTTATCTAAGGCCGGCCATGTCTCTCACTGTCTATGGTGAGAGGTTCATGTACAAGAACCATTGCTGACTTTCATCAAGAGTAGCTGCATAGCTATCAGTGTGTTTCTGCCATATGATGGCCTGATGAGCTGTCCAAGGTGGACTCCACCCTCAACCAGAGTTGGCTGAGATGGACACCAGCCTCCTTGCGACCCTCATTAGGATTACACGGTTGAGAAAATAAAAGGTTATTATTATTAGTATTATTATTATTATTACTAATAGTAGTAGTAGTATTGTTGTTATAATGCTGTATTAATCTCATGAGAGAAATTATTTTCTCTACATTTAACCTCGGAAAATTGGGCTTCACACACACACACACACTTGGAACAGTAGACTCACATAAAGGTGCGTAGAGAGCAGTTGGGGATCCGCGGTCTTGGTGAAGATAACTAGAGCTATGAAGGTAGATCAAAGAAAGGTGCAGATCACTACCCCATTGCCACACATTTTTCCTGTTAAATTGGGAATAGAACTGGCAACCTTTTGGTCCGAATGCTGCTTCTCTAACTAGTATGCTACAGCTGCCCCCAAGAACATCCAAACTCTGCACAGAAACACCCCTGTTGTACACAGAACTTAAACCATGTACCTTCTGCTGTGAGACGGATCTGCAAACCACGAGGCTACCGTGCCACCTATAGCCTATAGGATTAACTTCTTAATAATGTTACAGTTACAAGACTGTGTATAGGTTGTTTTTTTTTAGTCATCTTGTAATTATAAAGAATTTATGCAGTTGTGGCGAGCGTGCATTATAACGCGTGATACACGAATGCTAACGTTTCACATTTCTGGTACAAATAGATCTGTAGAAAAGCTCTTTATAACACAGAACATATATAACCACAGGTCACTCACAACTTGTATGTTTACCCAAATAAAAAGAAGATAATCACACACACACACACACACACACACACACACACACACACACACAGCACTTTCCCTTTTCATTATTTAGGAGTGCGTTGGAGAACAATGACAAAATGTATTTGGGAAAATGACATGCTTTAATCTATTGAGGAAAGTGTGATGTCCTAAACGATTAAACCTTTACATGGTAATGCATCTGACTTCCCTTCTTTTTATTATCACTAAAATAATATTTCTACATACCAAGCCTCAGGTCTGCCCTGATTTGCATTGGTTGTTATGGTAAGTTTTGTCTTGTTGCTGTGGCAGCCATTTGATTGCCTGGTCAAGCCCTGCCCCCTTTAGTTTCAGTAAAAAAAAAGAGAGAGAAAGAGACAAAAGACACTTACACTGCTGGTGAATGTGATGAAACTGACATGGCGTTAGATGATTGTAGATAATTAGGCCCAGATGCATCATTTGATGAAAACTCTACGTTACACTATATAGACGTACATATTTTCAGCCATATCTTGGGTATGGGTAAACAAGATTTTTACAAGACCAGACGAGTACGAGCTTGGATTGTCTGCAGTAACTGGCACTCAGATGCTCTTAGGCATTATGTTTTATTATTAAATAGCAAATCATGACATTAAATGGCATGAAACAATTAAACAGGAAGCATAGGGAGGAGTATAAAATTGCTCTCTGGCTGTCTAGACAGGGGCGTCACTGAGAAATCATAAGCTATGACAGCGAATCAGTCAATGAGGATAAATGATATCAATGGAATTTAATTCCATTAAATTGCTGCAAATCTGTGAAAACATTTTTTAATAACATATATTTGAATATATCTATAATTACCCAGGGTGGCACTGTGCCGTAATGCTTAGTACAGCCACCTCACAGCAATGTGGTTGTGGGTTTGAGTCCCGGTGTGGAGAATTTGCATCTTCTCCCTGTGCTTGCACAGCTTTTCTCTGAGTACTCTGGTTTCCTGCCACAGTCCAAAAACATCCACATTGAGCTAATTGGCTGTTCCAAATTAAACCGAGGTATGAGTGTGAATAGATGGGCTGTGACTGCCTGGTGGTAAAAGGTGCTGGATTGCTGATCCAAAGGTTGGGGGTTTGAGTCCAACTCTCCACAAGGTTGTCACTGCCCCCCCCCCCCCCCCCCCAGTGCTCCTAACTGGGTTATCAAAGGCCGGCCATGTCTTCCACTGTCTATGGTGAGAGGTTCATGTATAAGAACCAATACTGACTTTCGTCAAGAGTAGCTGCAAAGCTGTCATCGTGTTTATGCTCTGCGATGGCCTGACGAGTTGTCCAGGGTGTACTCTGGAATCGGCTGGGATGGACGCCAGCCTCCCCCGTTACCCTAATTAGGATTAAGTGGTTAAAGAAAATGAATGAATGAACAGAAATGAATGTAATCTACTACAGAAATTTTATGAAGTCAAAATGAAAGAAGTTTTCCTGCTTTTCGTTCACTACTTTCTGTTTTGAAATTATTAAAATAATTCAATTTATAGAAATAATGTTTGATTTAATTCTTTGAACCCTTCTGTTAAATTTTAAGTATGAATTACCAAGGCAATGAAAGTATCTGTCATGTTTACAGCTGACTAAGTAAGTGTAACATGCTCTGTGTGTGTGTGTGTGTGTGTGGGGGGGGGGGGGGTTGAGGGAGGGGCATACATTTCAGTGGAGGTTACATAACACTGTACCATGGTGGTGCTGGACTTTTTTTTCAACTGCTGCTCACTTGACTTCTACTCAAGGTCAGATACAGACTGAGACACACCTCTGTTGTCAGCAAGCTCTACGACCTTATGCATCAATCTCCACAGTTTCCATGTTGTGCTTCATAATTTCATCTGATATCTAAATACCAATGTAGCAATTTCAGCATTCACGACTCATCATCAGTTCATTTTCTGTAACAGCTTAATCCTAATTAGGGTTGCGGGGAGGCTGGCACCCATCCCAGCCGACTCCGAGCGAGGGCAGAGTACACCTTATACAGCTCGTCAGGCCATCACAGGGCGGAAACATACCGACAGCTTTGCAGCTACTCTTGTCGAAAGTCAGCGATGGTTCTTTTACATGAACCTCACATCATAGACAGTGAGAGACGTGGCAGGCCTTTGATAACCCAGTTAATGCACTGGGGGAGTATTCACGCCTCACACGTATAAATAGATTTTCAATACAACGCAGATTCTGCAGTATGTCCGTTAAGTTGGTTGAGTCTGAGAGAGAATGTACAGTCATGCAAAGGATATAGAAAATTTGCCACAAAATGACATATATAATAATAATAATAATAATAATAATAATAATAATAATAATAATAATAATAATAATAATAATAACAAAAACCTGCAAGTGATCAGTTAAAAGCATAATACAGTGGTACCTTGACTTACGAGTGTCTTTTATAACAAAATTTCCATGATACGAGCTTTGATCCTACCAAAAATCTGCCCCATCCAACAAGCAAAATTTTGATTTACAAGCTCTGCTGGGGAAATGGCTTTTCCGGGCAGATTAGCCTCATATTCTTCCGCGTGTATTCCTCCGTGCTGCAAAACGCCTTGTGCAGTGCTTGTCAATTATTTTTGTGATGCCCCCTATAGGAAGAAGAAAAAACCTTTTCTCCCTCGGCATCACACCACACCCCACTATTTGAGAAGCACTGGCCTTGTGGGAGCTCACCACGAGCCTTTCCTTGCTGGCATTCGTAGCGTGCACACACACACACACACACACAATTCTATTCTTCCTTCTCTGTTACACACCACCGCATACCTGTCCACATTACATCTTTGTGAGAGTGCCACTGCCACCTGGTGTACAGGATGCACAATTACACTTAATTCTAGTACAGTATAGCAAAAAAGTGTTCCCCAGGATCAACCCCACCCCCCATCCGGGCATCACACCCCAAGGGGTGATTGCCCCACTATTTGAGAAGCATTGTGGGAGTGCACCATGAGTTTTTCCTTGCTGGCATTCGAAGCATGTACATGCACAAAATTCTCTTCCTCCTTGTCTGTTACGCATCACCTCATGCCTGCCCCCGTGATATCTTCATGCCCATGTGACATCTTTGCCGCATTCAATGATCGGAAGGGATTCGACATGACTTATTGTTTATTCATGTTTTATTATTATTTATTTTTGTTTATTATTAATTTTAATATACATGCATTATTATTATTATTATTATTATTATTATTATTATTATTATTATTATTATTATTAAATATTTGTTGTTTTTACATATTTATCTTTAATATATTGGGTGAAATATACGTGTTTGTGTCAGGTTATGAGTTTGGGAGGGGGTTGGAATGGATTAATTAGTTTTCTATTATTTCCTATGATAACTTTTGTTTTATCTAATGGATATTTTGACTTACGAGCTCGATCTCGAATAGATAGATAGATAGATAGATAGATAGATAGACATGCACATTATTCTAAGTGGCTCATTTAAATTGCCTCCTTTAGGCTTGAGTGTGGATGACGTGTTCGTACAGGTATAATGTCTAATGTCCTATTAAGGATATACCCTGCTTTTGCCTGTGGGGGGGCTGGCGGTGTAGTGGTTAGAGTGCTGGGCTCATGATCAGGAGGATGTGAGTTCAAATCCCACTGAGACCCTCACTGTGCTAAGACCCCTGGGCAAGGTCTCAACCACAAGTGTGCCTCTGTTCACCCAGCAGTATAAATGTGTGCCAGTAAAAAAGACACTGGGAAGGTAACCCGTGATGGACTAGCGTCCCATACAGGATGAGTTCAACTCCTGATTGCTTCATGCTAAGGAAACCAGGGAGAAGCACCAGCCTGATGAGCTATTAGGCTCAGGTGTAAAAACCCAACAGACTTACCTGCCTTTGCCTCGTGTTGGATGAGAAAGGCTCCAGTGACCCTAATAGCTTTAAGTGGCTTGGTGAATGAGTGAGAAAATCACCATCCATTATATTACTATTAGTAGATTCTCTTGTTTGGAAAAAAGCTATGTATAGTACGAGAGCTATATACCGTATCCTGATTGTAGTACATATGAACAACACAATCTGATTGGTCTGTTATCAAGGATTAAGAATCCTGAGTGAATAATCTTTAAATCAAAAATAATGGAAACTCTTTTTTTTTATTTTATTTAATTTAATTTATTTTTTTTTAGTTTAAACTAAAACTCTGAATGCATTATGCTCTATCTCAATGACTATTCAGTGACATCTCTTCACCACTAGTGCATAATTGTACATCATTCATTTTCTGTAACCGCTTAATCCTAATTAGGGTAATGGGGAGGTTGGCACCCATTCCAGCCGACTCCGGGTGAGGGCAGAATACACCATGGACAGTTCGCCTGGCCATCGCAGGGCAGAAACACGCTGATGGTTATGCAGCTACTCTTGTTGAAAGTCAGCAATGGTTCTTTTACATGAGCTTGGCCTGGGGGAGTGGCTCGAAGGCGAGCGCCTGATGGTCGGCTTCTGCCCATGGAGCCCGGACCTCTCCCAGCCTGAAAAAGAGACATGGATCCTCCCACCCATGGACCCACCACCTATGGGAGAGGCTATAGGGGTCAGGTGCAATGTGAGTTGGGTAACAGCCGAAGAACATGGATTCTGTCGGACTGATCCTCCGTTACTGACGCTGACTCTTGGGACGTGGAATAAATATAGCTCCACAGAAAATTTCCTGTGTATATCCCCTCTATGAAATATAACTGAGAATGTTTTCTCCAACTTATTCAATTCTAGGAAGAATGATGCTGTGAATAGATGTAAATGTGGTTGTCACTGTGAAAACATGTAAAAATTCCATTTCTGTTGCTTAATCAAAGAATAGGATACCAGAGTCTAAATAGATCTTTAGGCTTCTGGTTCTCAAAGTTCGTCTTTTGCTTGATCCAGAGTCAGGTCACCGTGGAAGCAGCAGTGAAGTCCATACGTCCCACTTTCTTGCTGCTTCTTCCAGTTCTTCTGGTTGAACGCCAAGCTGTTTCCAAAGTAGCCGCAAGACATAGTCTCTCCAGCATGTTCTGGGTTCACTCCAGGGTTTCTTTCTGGTTGGACATGCCAGAAACACCATACCAGGGAGACATTCAGGAGGCATTCTAATCAGATGCCCCAGGCCACTTCAATTGGCTCCTCTCAATTCACGTCTACTCCGAGCTGCTCCAAGATGACAGCACTTCTCACACTATCTTTGATTGGGAGCCCCACCACCCTGTAAAGGAGGTTTATTTTAGCTGCTTGTGCCCATGGCTTACATATTCAATATCCGGTTAGCTAAAAGTGCATTAATGTCTTTGAAGTGTGAAGGGGCCCAAAGAACACGAAAGAAATCCCAATCAATCATAGGCAGAACATATAAACCTCAGACAGAAACCTGTTCCTTAGAAATCACACCCTCTCTGAGCAGGTTGCTTGAACCCTAGAACTTTTTGCTGTGAGGTAGATGTGTTTTCCATTACAGCACTGGGTTACGGGTCATGGGGAGACTGGAGCCTATCTCAGCAGATACTGTTCGAAGGATGGGTGCATCCTGAACGGCTCACGGATACACACAACCATTCACACTTACACTTAGTGAGATGAATGTAATGAGGTTTAAGAGTATGATCAGGTGTGCAAATGTGGAGATTAGTAAGATACAACTGTGCTAGTGTGTCTTAAATGTGAGAAGTGGAAGCTTAAAATCAATGAATTATTTAACAGGGAGCCAGCGAAGTTCCTGGAGGACATGGGGAACATGTTCTGTTGAGGGGCTTCTGGTAATGACATGAGCAGCTGCATACTGGACCATTTGAGGTTTATGAAGATGTTCATCAGGAAGACTGAGCAGGATAGTTTTGCAGTAGGGAATTTGAGATGTAACTAAAGCATGAACAAGAACAACAGTAATATGAGTGTTGAGGCTTTGACGTATGTGAATGACATTTCGTAATTCAAAGTATGCATATCAGATGATATTATTGCGTGTTTTGAAGTATAACATACTGCCAAGGATGACACCCAAGCTCTGAGAATAAGGAGGAACAGTGACATTATAAATAATTAATTAGAAACTGTCAAGTTTGGTTCAAACAGTTTTAGTATCAATAAGCAGGACAGTCATTATATCATTGTTTAACTTGAAAATATAAGAGGACAACCAAGATTTAATGTTCAGAAGACAGACGAGGACATGGATGCAAGAAGAGAATTGGTTTGGCAGACATGTAGAACTGGGTGTAATCAGCATGACAGTGGACCTGGACGCCGGATTTATTGAAATTATTACCAAGTGGCAAGAGGTAGATAATGAATAAAAGAGTGCCTAGAACAAAGCCCTGGGGAACCCCACGAACAACTGGGCAAGACTGATTTAAATTGTTGTAGTGTAACAAAGTGTGATCCATGAGATATGATTTAAATCAGGTAAAGTGGTGCAAATGATACCAATACATGGTAAGTTTTCAAGAAAAACGGTATGAAAAATGATTGCAAATACTGAGCTAAGGTCAAGAAGTCCTAATATGGTTAGGAGCTCAGCTCAGGCACCATCAGCAGGTCATTCATGGATTGCAAAATGAAAAAAAAAAAAAAAAAAAAAATCAGATTACTGCTTAGACAGATAAGTTAAAAGTTAAACTGAGCTGCAACAGTTCTCAGGTCGAAGATATATTAGCAATAGGATGATAATTACTCAGGAGCTGCACCTTTTTCATCATGTTAAAGTAGTTGTTTTGAGAGATAAAGGCCAGAAAGAAGGAAAGAAATTATTGGCAGTTATTTCTGAGGAATAGGAGGGAAAACCACCTTTTATCAACTTGATAAGAATGTAATGTATTGCATACAGCCGGTTAAAAACAGAAGCAACTCCTTTATTCATTCATTCGTTTTCTGTAACCGCTTAATCCTACTTAGGGTCACGGGGAGGCTGGCACCCATCCCAGCCGACTTTGGACACGGGCAGAGTACACCCTGGACTGCTCGCCAGGCCATCACAGGGCAGAAACATGCTGACGGCTAAGCAGCTACTCTTGTCAAATATCAGCAATGGTTCTTTTACATGAACCTCTCACGAATAGACAGTGAGAGACATGGCCGGCCGATATCCTGTTGGCTGCACTGGGGGGGGGGCAACTCCTTTCAAATTATTCACATTTTGTTGTTTTGCAGCATTAAATGAACACACACACACACACACACACACACACACACACACACACACACACACACACACACACCCTCGCAAAACCGTGTCACAAAGACCTTTTGACTGTGCCTTGCTGCCTGTATTTGATTGTTTGGTTTCAGTTACACTTCCAATCGCTACAATGCTTCTAATTATACTAACTGTTTCACATAACTGTTTTAATGTTTAATTAATTCATATTGATTATAATTGATCGCAGGTAAAAGTGAATTAGCCTAACTGAGCAATGGCGAAGGTATTTTTAGGTGGGGACGGTTCATCGCACTGTCACATATATAATTATCGATACTGACATTCACACCAGAGGGCAATTTGGAACAGCCAAATCGCAAAATGTACATGTTTGCACTGTCGGAGGAAACCAGGGTGCCCAGAGGAAACTCGCGTAAGTATGGGGGGTGTAAACTTCACACAGAAATACACTCACCTGGGACTCAAATCCAAGACATTCTTGCTGTGAGGTTTTTTACCGGGTCTGTATGAATACAGTGTGTGTGTGTGTGTGTGTGTGTGTGTGTGTGTGTGTGTGTGTGTGTGTGTGTGTGTGCGTGTGTGTGTGTTTATGCTGCAAATCAACAAAATGTGAGCCTTTTGATGGGGAGTCATTCTTTTCTGTACTCACTTTGAGATGGATGGATACCGTTCACAGGACTAAACAATACTCGTGTGTTACCGTTCCTAGATTTAGTTTGGTTCAAATAATAGGCTACTTTGTGTGTAGAGAGGCCATCCTCATAATAGTATATGTGTTCATCACAGTGGCATTTCAGACCATCACCCTCTGCCTTAAATTGTACCATCTCCTGTTAAGTTTTCTCGTCATCTCTGTGGGCATGAGGGTGAAACGTGCACAACAGGAACCGGCCTAAGAATCAATTTCCTCGTACTGCCACACAACAGAGACGTGCCTTTCACCTACGAGTGTGTGTGTGTGTGTGTGTGTGTGTGTGTGTGTGTGTGTGTGTGTGTGTGTGTGTGTGTGTGTGTGTGCGCGGACCCACTGGAGCCCTGGACTTGCTTCATTATGGTCAAAATGAGTCAGAACAGGCATCGGGAGTCAAAGTCGACCAATGTGAACATTAAATCCGTTCCTCTTAAAACCTGCCATGAAGCCTCAGCACAGGAGATCTGCCTATAGTCGATAATATATAACTGATTAACTTGTTGATATTTAGGTCAGTAAGTTTAACCGTGTCTTTACTGAGATAAAAACAGACTTTCCGCAGGTAATAAATCAAACTAAAACCTTAAACTTTATTTGAAGACAGCACTAATCTCAGACACTCAGACGACATAACGAGTCCATGAGTGTCTCTATAATGTAGTTGTCCTGATAATAAGTTAATAATTCTGTAAACGCTGACATGACGCTATCATCAGAGACCTTAAATGCCCCTTAAGAATTGCTTTCTGACATTTTCCAGCATGAAGTGTAAGTTATATACACATATCCACTGGCACGCAGAGATATACAGACCATTTCCATGGTCATAATTTAAACACATACGTACACACAACGAAGTGTGAATGAACATCGCTAGTTCTTAAAAACACGCTTCAATATGCAACCAGCTTGGTTGTGTACAGTCCGTTGGCTCTCTTGGACTCCTGGCCACAGAGTGGCATTAAACTGGATTTGAAATTGTGATCTCTGGGTTAATATCCACACATCTTGGGCCCCTGAGGAGCCCCACTCATTCAATCCTATTAGGGTCACAGGAAGAGTGAGAGAGTTTATCTCTGCCAACATTGAGTGAAGGTACACCCTGAACAGCTCACCAGTCCATCTTTGGGTCAAAACACATGCTCTCTCTCTCTCTCTCTCTCTCTCTCTCTCTCTCTCTCTCTCTCTCACACACACACACACACACACACACACAAAGAAAAAAAAATCAGACCAGCCAATTTGGATGAACATGTGACCTTGGAGATCATGGGCATACCCAAAGGAAACCCAGGTCTTTGCTGATCCTCGGACTACTATGAGTATAAAGTATATCGGTAATATAGGCATTGTTATTGCACCCACTTCCATAAGTACATCTAATGAATTGTATTTCGACAGTTATTATAATTGTTGCATAGAAAATGCCTTTCCGACATACAATTGGACTTGCATTAGGACTCGGACATGACAAAGCTAAGCACTATATGAATCTTTAGAGATATTGCCAGCTTCTACACAAATAAATTTCTAATGCCGAAGCTATATCATGTAATACTTTCCTTTCTGCTTTTTCCCTTTTTCAGGAGTCGCCACAGGGAATCATGTGATTCACACATTTTTGATTTGGTATAGGTTTTTACGACGGATGCCCTTCCTGAAGCAACTCTTTAGCAAGGGACAAAAACACGCTGACGGCTATGCAACTACTCTTTACAAATGTCAGCAATGGTTCTTTTACCTGAACCTCTCACCATAGACAGTGAGAGACATGGCCGGCCTTTGATGACCCAGTTAGCTGCACTGGGGTGGGTGGGGGGGGTGACAACCTTGTGGAGAGTGGAACTCGAACCCCCAACCCTAGGATCAGCGATCCAGCACGCTATACCACTAGGCCACCACTGACACCATAGAAGCTATACCTCATAATCCAGTATGCACCTCCATTACAATATATAGCCATAATCATATTGAATAGATCCAAATATATTACTTATTCATCTTCAGCGGGACCAAAAACACAGCTCCCTTTTCAATAGAGGACTTTTGAACTTTGTTTCTTACTTCCTCTAATTACAACTGCCACGCTTATGTGCAGTGGGGAAACAATGCGATCCCATATACCGGTTACAAGGGTTAATGAACACATTACGGCAGACAAATATCAAAGTTCAAGGCAACTATATCAAAGTTCAAGTTCATAAACAGTAAGCAGGCACAGATGGACAACACAGCAGAGATAATCCAAATGGAAAGTCAAAGAAACAGACAGATACTACAGTATACACAACAATATTATATCAAAGGCAATGTAGGCAATTTCAAAGTGATAACAGAACAGGTCATACCCCGAACACACTATCAGCAAACACTAGTCTTGCTACACAAATGAGTGACAGAGTAATACTTTACAAACTGTGAATGTGAACAGAGTCTTTATAGGCGTGGCATTGTGGTTAAGGTGATGGCTTACTGATCTGAAAGTTCAATCTCCACTTTCACCATTGGTGGGCCCTTGAGCAAGGCCCTTAACCCTCAATTATTCAAAACTAAGTCATTCTGGATAAGTTTCTGCCAAATACTGTAAATGGAAAAAAAAAAAAAATATATATATATATATATATATATATATAGTTTTTTTTCCATGTATATGTATATATGTATGTGTATATATATATATATATATATATATATATATATATATATATATATATATATATATATATATATATATATATATATATATATATATATATATATATATACAGTGATACCTCTGCTCACGAACATAACTGGTTCCCAGAAAGTGTGTGTAAGGCTTAAAAGTTCGTCTTCTGAACATTTATTTCCCATAAGAAACCATTAAAATGAGAATAATCCGTTCCCAGGTCCCCATAAAACATAATTTTCTACTAAATAAGCCTTAAAACTACACAAAAATATACCTTATTTTATGTATAATAAATGTGCTATTGTATTGTAATTAAAGAAATAAACTGTACTGTATAATAAAGTCGTTTTATTTACCTTTGTGATGGTAGTTGATGGCTTGATGGAATGGAGTGGGAGGAGGAGGGAGGGAGGGACTTACTGTTTGGAAGGAGTGTTTGGAAACGCCTACTGTTTGGAAACACCCTTAGCCACACACGCACCCTTAATAGCTTCCTTGTTCTTAAGGATGGGAGCAATGGTAGACTTAGCGTACTGGTACTGGGACGCTGAGTCACACAAACGCACACCTCGTTCGTGTTTTTCAATGATCTCCGCCTGTGGTGGGGTCTTTTTCGGTCCCATAATAGCAAAAGTACACTCAATATGGTCCAAAATGTCTATCAAACACAAACCACTTCCACACTCAAAGAAAGGGGGTGACGAACTGGGACGCCGTGAGCGTGCATCAGCTTCTCGTGGCCGCCACCGTGGCGCTGTTCGACCGCGTGGTTTGATTCGTCCACCGAAAACTAGTTCGTCAGCAGAGACTATATGCTCGCAAATTTAATGTTCTTGAGGCGAAAAGTTCGTGAGCTTAAGCGTTCGTCAGCGGAGGTTTTACTGTACAAGGTGTAATCTACAACATGTGTACTACAGGTCTATGGTGATCTTTGCACATGCACGCGTGCGCATGGTGGATGTGTGAAAATCACACCCAAAAGTGTTATTAAAAAGCTGTAGCATTCATAGAGAATATGATGCCACAGGACAACAACAAAACAATACGCATGAGATGTTCCTCATTTCAAAGACATGAATACAGGAATCCCTCACGTTCCACTGTTAATGGGGACTGAGACCCCCACCGCGACAGCCGATTTCCCCGAAGTAGGATCGACCTCCCTGATTGACGTATACGTACGTATGTTATATATGTGTATATAATATCAATAAATACATATTCAACACTAGAAATACTTATATAACAAGTAAACATTCAAAAGTAATGCATAAGACGTAAATAAAATATAAATACCCACATACAGACGCGGGCACGCACACACAGATGCGCGCACACATACGCTCAGATGTACACCTCACGTAAAAATGTAAATAGTTTCTTTTGTTGGTTTGTTTGTTTTTGGGTTTTTGTTTTTTTTTTTTGTATAATTGCTTTGCGGCATTTTTCAATGAATATTTTCGAAAAACCCGCGATGCACTGAAGCCACAGGAACTGAAGCGCGAAGTGGCGAGGAATCACTGTATTAGGCTAACTGTATATTATTGATTGCCCCTAGCTGTGAGTGTGAATGATGTATATCTGTATTGCCCAGCGATGGTCTGACAAGCTGTTCCAGGGTATACCCCACCTTTGCCTAGAGATGGCTGGGATGGGTCCCAGGGATAAATAAAGTGGTTTAGAAAATGAGAAAATAAAATAATATAACGCTTGGTTTTTGAGTTTGAGAAGTATAAACAAATAAATTTTAAAGGCAGGCGCTAGCATAAGGGTGGTGTGCTGATGCTGAGGACTAATTTGTGTGCAGTTTGCGTGGGCAGATTATAAGTAAAATAGATGAGGTCAGGATTATGAGGTTTTGTTTTCCAGTGTTTGTCAAGTATAGTAGAAGGAAGAGCTGTTGGACCTGAGGACACTTCAAGAGTTCGCAGTGAGATTAGAAGAAAAAAAGGAAACACCTCAATATGTACAGTAGGTGAATCGGTAACAGTCTGAAACAAACACACTGCAAGGGCTGTTTGTCCCACTCTACTCATAATAAAACAGGGTTAGAGGGGAATGCTGAAAGCTCATCACAATAAACCTTTTCGAAATTTGGCTATTTTTTTCTTGATGACCTCTTACCAACTATCAGCCCTTCCTCTTCCAAAAGATATCACACTCTACTTCCTCCACGCTGTTTCTGTACACAGACAGCTTGACTCCTGTATACATTTTTAACACAATGTAAAGGAAATATATTCACTTATTTTCTGAACTGCTTAACCCTAATTAGGGTCGCAGGGAGGTTGGCACCCATCTAAAGGAAGGGATGGCCGACCCTGGGCGAGGGCAGAATATGCCCTTGACATTCCGCCAGGCCATCGCAATGGCAGAAACATGCTGATCGCTATGCAGTTGCTCTTGATGAAAGTCATCAATGGCTCTTTTACATGAACCTCACGTCTTAAACAGCCCAGTTAGCTGCACTGGGGGGACAGCACTGACAGCCCATTGATGGTGGGGTTTAGTCTTAGGGGGATAGTGCCCTACAGGAAATATATTTATTTAAAAAAATATCACTGACTTTTTAATTATGTTTGGGATTATATATAGGATAAGTGAAAGCTTATTGTATATTAATAGTATTTTGCTAATAGCCTTTAATTCAGTAAAAGAGCAGATCGGAGGGTCTCAGGCCGAGAGTTCTGGTGAACTGTGACGTTTGGATGCTGTATCTCCCACATGTTCATCCAGGTCCCTCAACAGTGGAATGGTTGGTTGCCTTATGTAACAGGATTCCCTCATGTTTGATTATTATTATTATTTTTTTTTTAATGGTGCTTGAATGTACTAGTGCATTATATTTCTGTTTTTTTTTTTTTTTTTTTTACTGAGGTACACATGCTACTTCTGAGATACTAGTGAGCCTCATCTTTCTACTCTATGATTCTCGTGAGCCATCCTGATGTGCTACTACTGTCTGGAGTTCTCATCTTAGATATAAGATAAGATAAGATAAGATAAGATACAGCTTTATTAATCTCACAATGGAGAAATTCACTGTTACAGGCTCTTGAGGTACTATCAGTAGGGGGTGCAAAAATAGATACATATACAAACATACCCACATACATATATATTATATAAGTAAATAAATAAATAGATACATAAATAGTATAAATTAATAAACAATAAAAGAAAAGAAGGGAACGACTTTATAGACTGGCCTATATTCAAGTGTATATGTATCTGAGTGCAGAGTAGATGGGTTGATATGGTTCACAGTCAGTGGGGTAGATGTGGTTGATTAAAGTGCACGGGGTTTTTATTGCACATAACTGGTATTTTCACAGACAGTTACAAAGTGGCGTTGTACAGTCTGACAGCGGTGGGAATGAACGACCTGCGGTAGCGCTCCTTCCTGCACTGAGGATGTCTCAGTTGTCCACTGAAGGAGCTACTCAGCTCCTCTACAGTCTGGTGCAGTGGGTGAGAGCTGTTGTTCATGATGGATGTGAGCTTTGCTACCATCCTCCTCTCACTCACCTCCTCCACAGAGTCCAGTGGGCAGCCGAGGACAGAGCTGGCCCTCCTGACCAGCTTGTTCAGTCTTTTTCTGTCCCGCTCTGTGCTGCCCGGGGTCCAGCAGATGGCAGCGTAGAGGATTGCAGAGGCTACCACAGAGTCATAAAAAGTCCTATCCATCAAACCTGCTAATGTTGATCCAAATGGACCTAAATATCCACTCAGAAACTGTGAGAATGACTTTCCATGAGGTGATAAAAACTCTTTTACTTATATAATTTATGACTACAGTTACCATTACAGTTATAAAATAACCAGCTAGACTTCATATTAAACTGTAGTGACATTGTTTGTGTTTTTCTCCGGTTCCTTCCAAACATGGTTCACCCTGAGTCTGGTTCCTTTTAAGGTTTCTTCCTCGTGTTATTATCAATTTGTAAAATGTGTTAAAATAATAAAACTGAATTATACAGAATCTTAAAGGAATATCTGGAACATTGTGTGAGAAATTAAACATGGATTAACTTTACAACTGTTATTTTTCTTTGTTCTGTGAATGCAACAATAGAACAATGACTGACGATAGAGTTCAGTGGACAAAATATAGCCTGCTAGGATTTTCTTTTCAGCAATGACACGCTTCACGGTAAGTAAACATTCATAGAAATCTGTAACAGGTTAACTGGAATTCACTTTGAAGAATAAAATGAGAAACGAGTAACTGGGACAGTAATAATAGAGTATTTATACAGTATAGCACAATACTGATTCTCATTCAAGTACAATAATTTATATAATTCCATCTCCAAACTGCTTAATCCAATTAAGATTACTGACACAAGGTGAAGGCTGAGTTCATCTTGAGTAGCTCACTAGACCATTGCAGGACCAATATATAATCACAACTATTCATGGTTACATTCACACCCTCGGGCAATTTTGAACAGCCATTTAGCCATTTAGTCAGGGCAGTGGTGGTCTAGTGGTATAGGGCGCTGGATCGCTGAGCCAAAGGTTGGGGGTTCGAGTCCCACCCTCCACAGGGTTGTCACTGCCCCCCCCAGTGCAGCTAACTGGGTTATCAAAGGCGGGCCATGTCTCTCACTGTCTATGGTGAGAGGCATGTAAAAGAACCATTGCTGACTTTCGTAAAGAGTAGCTGCAAAGTCGTCAGCGTGTTTCTGTCCCTTGCTAAAAAGGGTTGTGACAGGAAGGGCATCCGACATAAAAACCTCTGCCAAATCAAACGTGCGAATCAGATGAATCGCTGTGGCGACTCCCGAGAAAAGGGAAAAAGCTGAAAGGAAGACAGGCAGACCCAAATGAGTATGGCTTTCCCTTTTGGACCTGGTTCCTCTCAAGGTTTCTTCCTCGCAACTACTGAAGGAATTTTTCCTTGCCACCATTGCCACCAGTGACCCTCATTTGGGATATGTAGGAGTAATAGGAAATGTTTAAATCAAACGTGCGAATCAGATGATTCGCTGTGGCGACTCCCGAGTAAAAGGGAAAAAAGCCAAAAGGAAGACAGACATTTAGCCTAACGTGCATTCCATTGGAGTGTACAAGAACATCAGAGTACCCAGAGGAAACCTATGCAAGAACATGGAGAACAGGTAAACTCCACTCGGATACGTCTAAGCCAGGCCTGGGATTAAAACAAATGAGAAGGACATGCTAACCCCTATGCCACTGTGTCACCCAGTACAAAACCTCTCTCATTGACTTGTTTGCTGAACCACTTAATCCTACCACTAGGGTTACAGTGAGGCTGTGCCTATTCGAGCCGACTCTGGGCAAAGGTGGGGTACACTATGAACTGCTCCACAGAACATCAAAGGTCAACATACACACAACCCACACAAGCATGGGGGGGAAATGTAATGTACACAAAACACGCTCGTCAAGTCTGGGACTCAAACTCAGGAAATTCTTACTCTGAGGCAGACATGCCAACCACTACACCACTGTGCCAGCCAGTACAAGTTTTCCATCTTGTAATTGTTTCACTCACACTGACCATGAGAAGAAGTGATGTACTCACTGTATACTACACAATATTTTCAACCGTTAATTCTTTTATTAGAATTGATTGGTGTGGTACCCTGGTGCAGTGGTTAGCATGCCTGCCTCACAGCAAAAGGTCCTGAGTTCAAATGCATTGAATATATCTGTATGGAGTTTGCATGTTTTTTGGCAGGATGGAGGTGGCTCAGCTGTTAAGGATCTTGGTAACAACTCTGAAGATTTATGGTTCAAGCCTCAGTGTTGCTAAAATTATTTTGTTGGGCCCTTTAGTGAGGCCCTTAACCTTTGCTCAGTTGTATAAATGAGAAAAAGATATCATTCACTCTGGATATGGATGTTGCCAAATACTGTAAATATACATATATATATATATATATATATATATATATATATATATATATATATATATATATATATATATATATATATATATATATATATATATATATATATATATATATATATATATATATATATATTTTTTTTTTTTTTTTTTTTTTTTTTTCTCTATTTCCCTCCAACAGTCCAAAGGCATGCATGTTGGGCTAAGTGGCTGTTCCACATTGCCCCTATGGGTGAGTCTGAGTATGAATATGAATGGAATAGTTTTGTGTGTGAGTGTGTATATGTATGTGTCTTGGCCCCACAATGGTCTGGCAAATTGTCCAGGTCTACCAAGCCTTTGTGTACTGTCAGTTGAGATAGGCTCCTGCTTCTTCATCACCCTTAAAAAATAAGTCAGCAGCTCATTAAATAATAATGCTGGATATTTCAGTTCAAAACGTTCAAACATTTACAACAATACAACCACTGAGAACATGCACAGAGTGTACAAGTGGACAAACACAGGATATGTTGTAAACTAAGTGTGTTTTCACTAGAAAGAAAGCTATTAATTTTCTCTATTAATGACAGCTACAGTATCGGCCTATGGACCGATTTGTTCTCTTCAAAAAGTTATTTCCGTTTGGCGTACCTTACGGAACTCAATCGGCTACACCTTCTGTGACACTGAGGCATTTTCAGTATTATTTTGACAGTATCGCCTTTGTTGTCATTTCAACTATTCATTTGTCGCGTAAATAGGTGGACTCAACGGTTTTCGCCATGAAAAGATCCTACGGTGGGTATTCTGAGTCACTGGGAGTTACATGGTTACTGACGAATCAACAACAGGAATCTTGAGTCACTTTTCCCATATACAAGCCTTACTGTTTCTGTTTTTGTAATTTTTGATTTTTTTTTTTCCCCCCAAGAGACAGTTGACTCAGATTACTTTCTTCAGGTGTGTACATTTCTTTGTTGAAACACAAAACACCTAGGCTGAACAGATAATTTAGTCCGTACTCATTTACTCAGGACTGAAAAGTGCATTTCATGAAATGTGACTTATGGGGTTTTTGATCTCAGTGCCTCAATTGTTGAATGGGAATTTAAAGCAAAAACTTGTAAGTTCCACAAACAGAACAGAAAATTACTTATGGACTGGCAAACTGTTGGGGAGCTTTTTTAGGGTAAATTGGGGTGGTATAGCCAAGTCGATGTGTACTATAGAGAATTGCTGAAGACCTATGATGGTGAATGTCTACATTTTTTTAATGTACCTCAGAAGTAAAAGCATAGAGTGTTATGGCTGCATTCTTTGCAGCTGTTTTTGGCTCTATTTGAAGTGGACCTCTCAGAGGTTGTCAGAATTTTAATTAGTAAATATCAAGTAGGTAAGATGAAAAATAAACCTTCAAATCCAATCCTATGATTTTCTTCCAGAAAAAAAAAAAAAAAAAAAAAAAAAAAAAAAAAAAAAATGGGCGTGTCAGAGAATCCCTTGGGAAGATCTGCAATCTGTGGCCAAGTCTCGGCTCACCTCCTCGGCCTGCGGCCACTGGATAAAGAAAACACCTACAAAGGATTGTCTTTTCAAATCTTCCATACCTAATGAATGGAAGCACCTACGCGCAGCTGCATGTCACTGCATGCATCATCATTGTTTTTGCTATTTTGTGATCCATATGTGAACATTTTGAATAATTGAATTGTAGCAGTCGGCTTTATTAAAATTCACCTGTTGTGGACTTACACTGTGTAGCAATTTGGGCTTTTTAATCCTGCTCTGTGAAGAATAAAATATCATATGTATTGAAATTTGCATGGAGTTTTAGATATAATTGTCTCATGAAAAATCTAGAGTTTGTTCACCAAGTCAATGAGAAACTATTACTTAAAAATGTAAAAGTTGACAGATTAACAAAGCCACTATAATTAAAAAAAAAAAAAAAAAAAAAAAAAAAAAAATATATATATATATATATATATATATATATATATATATATATATATATATATATATATATATATATATATATATATATATATAAAGGTGAAGAGGGAGCTGAGTGGCAAAGCAAAGCCCTCAGTTTACCAGTCAGTCTACAATCCAACCCTCACCTATGGTCACAAGCTTTGGGTAGTGACTGGAAGAACAAGACCACGGATAGAAGTGGCTGAAATGAGCTTCCGTTGCCGGGTGGCAAGGCCCTGCCTTATATCCCCATTTCACTGGAGCACGGCAGACTTACAGAAGCAAAAATGTTGTCATCGGCAAACGTTCCGCAATTATTCCCTCATCTTCCGTGTCATTCCATGTGATTCCGTAGTTATTCCTCAAGTCTTCCTCCACTTCCGTATGCTTCCAGCAGGCAAAAATATTCCATGAACGTGCTTTTGAACATATTCAAAAGCAAGTTCACGGAAAACAATTCTGTGAGTGTTCCGTGGGGTCACTTTGGCGTACTTTTCTGTACCTGTCCCGCACATGCTGTGAACGTTCCGAGAGTGTAAGAATTTCCTCTTTTCCGTAGGATTTTCACCCATTTTCCGTGTAAAAATGCTGAAGCTCTTCTGTAGACTGCGTTCTCCACCTTTCCACTACACGATCCTTGCTTGTTGTAGTCCAGTAAAATGGGGTATTAGAGATAGGTTGAGGGGCTCAGCCATCCAGGAAGAGCTCAGAGTTGAACCGCTGCTTCTCCACATTAAGAGAGGCCAGTTGAGGTGGCTCGGGCATGTAGTTATAATGTCTTTCAAACACTATAGTGTCTTTCAAACACTTCCCTTGTGTGGTGTTTAGAACATGTCCAACCAGGAAGAGACACCAGTGTTGACCGAGAGCATGCTGGATGGATTATATCCCTTGGCTGGTGTGGGAACACCTTGGTGTCCCCCCGGAAGAGCTGGAGGAAGTGGCTGGGGAGAGGAATGTCTGGACCTCATTGCTTAGGCTGCTTCCCCTGCGAATCGACCTCAGATTAAGAGGAAGAAGAAGAAGAAGAAAAAGAAGCAGAAGAAGAAGATGTTGATGATGATGATGATGATGATGATCAATATAATATAAAGTGTATAAGCAATAAACATTATGCCAACCTGTGCCAGTGAAAACAGTGCACCACAAGCAAACGGTAAAAAAGGCTATCTGGGGTATTCACTACGAGTCAAGGGAAATGAAAAACTACGATCAAAATAGACTACGGGGTCCAGATGGTGTCACAGAAAGGACCATTTCATAATATGCCAATATAGAACAAGCATAGCAAGTTCAAAAGCCACAGTTTCAGCACACAGCAAGTAAATGTCCAGAAGCTTAATACAGTGATACCTCACCTTATGGAATTGATCTGTTCCAGAGCCTTTTTCGTAACCTGGATTTTTCATAAGTAGAACCACATTTTACATGTAAAATGTGTGATTTGTTCCAAGGTCCCCAATACTACCCTTTAAAAATTATAAAAGCATACCTTTTAAGGTACTTACTTCGTGTTGACCATGTCTTCTTAACACTGTTGTAATCTTAGAAATGTTTATGCAAGGTTAAAAGCCTGAATCAAAAAATAAAGTTGCGATGAGCACACTCAAAAAACTCCATGAAACTGCTCAAGGGAGCTGCGTCATCCCTCCTAGCCAATGGGAGGCCAGCAGGGCGGGATGTTGGGAGATAGTCAATGGAGAGCAACTTATGCATTGTTTGAATGTTTTAATGGCGTGTTTTATTGTTTGAATGGCGCGTTTGGCGCATTTCATAAGGAGAACTTGTTTTGTATACAGAGACAAAAAATTTTGGAAAATGTTTTCCGTAACCTGGATTTTTCATTTGCTGGGACTATCGTAAGGTGAGGTACCATTGTACTCAATTTTGTCCCGGTGACCTTGAAATATAGGTCAAGGTCACACACAGAAACTCATCCTAGCACTCATAGTAGTGAGCCAACACGCCAAATTTGAAAGCCCCAGCTTCAGGGCACATCAAGTAAATGTGCATACACTACACACACACACACACACACACACACACACACACACACACACACACACACACACACACACACCCACACACACACACACACACACACACACACACACACACACACACACACACACACATACACACACACACAATGTGGTGTATATATCTCAGGGGTGGCAAATCTTATTTGCAAAGGGCCAGTGTGTGTGTGCAGGTTTTCACTTCAACCAAGCACTAGCCACACCTTCCACCTGTTTGACTGAATAAACACAAAAAGACTAGAATACACATTAGTATTTCAATTTTGAACAAATCCCCTCCCTGAATCGTCACCTTATCATGGTGGAGGGGTTTGTGTAACCGAATGATCCCAGAAGCTAGGTTGTTGGGGGAATAATGCCCCTGGTTGGGTCACCCAAGGCAAAACATATCCTGGGTAAAGGTCTGGACGAACTGCGGTTCAGAAGACCTTTATGCTACATAACAATAAAATCTCGGGCGGCTGGTCAGAATGCTTACCGAACGCCTCCCTGGTATGGTGTTTCGGGCATGTCCCACCGAGAAGAGACCCCGGGGTTGACCTAGAACATGCTGGAGGGACTATGTCTCTCGGCTTGTCTGGAAATGCCTCGGTGTCCCCCCAGAAGAGCTGGAGGAAGTGGCTGGGGAGAGGGATGTCTGGACCTCTTTGCTTAGGTTGCTGTACCCGTGATCTGACCCCGGATTAAGCAGAAGAAGAAGATGATGATGATGGTGATGATGATGATGATGATGATGGTGATGACGGTGATGATGATGATGGTGATGATGATGATGATGATGATGATGATGATGATGAATTTTGAAGAAATGTGGCAGACATCTTGGTGAGACCACCTTGCTTTAAGATCTCGAAATGGAGCTGTTGGAGCACGATGTGTAATTATACCCATTGTATCCGTCTTTCTGTATAATATTTGAGTTTAGTTGTCAACAGTCACGTGGTCTCAACAAGATGGCACCAGTCTGGCTTCAGGGTTTGCTACATACAAACAGACCAGCACGAGCCAATGATTTTTAGAGATCAGTGCTTCACACAGGAGTAGGTGCGGCTCCCGCTTGGTTAAAGTGGAAACCTGTGCCCACATCAACCTTTTGTGAATAAGACTGAAAACCCCTGAACTGTGCGAACACATTGACAAGAGGGCAAAAGTAATGAAAATAGGAAACTCAATAAAGAGATCGTGAACTTTTGCACCACAAAATGTCATTTTACCAACAAGATTGACTGTGGCTGTGAAATCCTGTTTGTGAAAGGCAGCCCTTTCCACATTTGTTGCATGTGAAGATAATATTCTTGAGCACTTCTATTTCTCTCCTATCATACCACAAGCAGGGACTCTTTGTCTCTGTTACACCTCGCCAGGTCGGAAACCTCCACATTTGTCTGTTTGCAGTTTTCCGCGTCAATGTTGCACCATTTCATGTCACTGATACACATCTTTGAAGCCTCCCAGAAATGTTCAGTATGCATTGAAGATAATGCATATACAATGTATTTAGGCATTTTTCTTGGTAGGAGTACGGTAGCCCCCCCGCCCATTCGCGGTTCACGGGTCACGGCACCGCATACACGAGCATTAACGGCAGCCCCGGAAGTTACTGGCACGTATTTTCAAATTTAGCCAATGGCTGAGAGCGTTGGTTTCTCCCTCCTGATGATTGGTTGCAGATGATGTGTACACCGCTTTTGTTCTCTCCTTCCCGCATATGTTATCAACGTGATTGCTTGAATTGTGAATTCACATTTTTTTTTCGTGTGTTATTAATGATTATTTAAGCGCTATGATGTCACTGAAAAGCGCTGCATCTTCTCTAGCTTCTGGTAAGGAGCCTAAGCACTTTA
>CM045731.1:10492500-10502500 GCA_024760905.1 Plotosus lineatus | reverse complement strand
TTGGAGGTCCAAGCCCCACTCTCAACAAGTTGCCACTGTCCCCCCAGTGCAGCTAACTGGGTTATCAAAGGCCAGCCATGTCTCTCACTGTCTATGGTGTGAGGCATGTAAAAGAACCATTGGACGAACTAACATGATTATGAGCAGTTCATTTGCTTCCCAGTTCTCGTCTCTTTTTTTGGCAAGTGAACCCTTCTCTAATCCAATCTTCCTGTACTCGAGGCTCAGTGGTGATTCGCGGTGTATCTTGTTCTAACCCATGCACTTATTCTTCTCAAGTCTTTTCATGATGATTGGTTTTGACTTGTGTGAGGGTGAAAACTTCAGCCATTCAGGAGGAGCTTGGAGTAGAACCACTGCTCCTCTGTAGTGACAGGAGACAGTTGAGGTGGCTCCCTCATATGATTAGAATGCCTTCTGAACACTTTCCTGATGTTGCGGTTTTGGTATGTCCAACCAGAAGGAGATCTAGGGGTTAACCTAGAATGGGAGATCACCAACCTTTTTGAAACTGAGAGCTACTTCTTGGGAACAAATTAATGCAAAGGGCTGCCAGGTCGGTGCACACTTCTGAAATACACATTTGCTCAATTTGCTTTTAATTATGAGTCATAATTAACAATTAATGATATTCATCTATGTGAAGTTATCGATTTGATTTCTTTGTTTTAAAAATAAAAGCGAAAAAAAAATAGGTGCAGCTGAATTGAGAGTGGCGCTATGGAGCGGTGGACCTGTTCTAAAAATAGGACTGAACAGTCCCGCGGGCGACTTATGTTGTCCTTGCAGGCGACCTGGTGCTTGCAGGCACCATGTTGGTGACCCCTGACCTAGAACATGCTGGAGAAACCATGTTTCTCTGCTGGTCTGGGAAAAGCCCGATGTACCCCCGGAAAAGCTGCAGGAAGTAGCCTGGGAGAGATCTGGATCTCACTGCTTAGACTACTGCCATGGCGAGCCAACCACAGACCAAGCGGACGATGATGATGATGATGATGATGATGATGATGATGATGATGATGATTTTAGGGCAATGATAGCTCTTGAAAATAAGATTTAGATTTCAACTAGGGGAATATGAATTGGACATTACTCCACTGCTGGGTGCCAGGAACATTCATATAATCACAGCTGCGGCCAGCAGGTTGCATGGAGATATAAGGAATGTAGGCTCTCCATGCTTGTGCTGGTTTCCACGAGGTAAGATGTTTTCTTCCCACAGCCCACTCTTATAAATCACTTCTAGGTGTGAGAATAAGTGTCAATGGTTGTGTGAGTGAAGGTCCAACACTGGCCTGGAGAGTTGTTCAGGGTGTACTCTGCCCTCACCCAGAGTTGACTGAGATGAGAACCAATTTCTCCATGACTTCAAATTTGAATTCAGCATCTTAGAAAATGAATTAATTGATTAATTATTGAATATAGATTCCAAATAAGGGCGGTCGGTAAGTGTGGGTAGGTGGGGTGCTGGATTACTGATCCCAAGGGCAGGGGTTCAAGCCCCACAATCAACCGATTGTCACTGCTGCCCCCGAAGTGCCGCTAACGGGGTTATCAAAGGATAAATGTCTCTCACTGTCTGTGGTGAAAGGCTATAAAAGAACCATTGCAGACTTTTCTCAAGAGTCGACTGCATAGCTGTCAACAGGTTTCTGCTCTGTGATGGCCTGACGAGCTGTACAGGGTGTACTCTGCCCTTGCCCAGAGTTGGCTGAGATGGGTGCCAGCCTCCCTTCTCGCAACTCTAATTAGGATTACGCGGTTCAGAAAATGAATTAATGGATATATGTGAGGCACTCCACCAAAAGTATGCGCTTGTCGCAAGTGATATATGGTGCTTGTGAGACAAATCTCGACTTATCCAGATTTGCAATCTTTTGAGTGAGCAAGTGCACGTTGAATACTTGTTTAGTACTCAACCCTCACTTGCTCACTTGAAAGATCGGAAGTCCGGATAAGCCGCGCATTGTCTCACAAGCACCATGCATTACTTGCGACAAGTGTCTACATTCAGTGGAGCATGTCATATATTCCTGTATGGTGGACACATAAAATAGGACTAATTATATAATATTTATTAGTGTCATTTAATAAAAATAAACTACAGTGGTCGCTGATGGAACAAATATTTGTAATATCCCAATAACAAGGATGAGGCAAAAGTCAAGAAACCCAAGCATCATAGCACGAAGTCTGGTCTTGAAGTGGATTCCTAGGCTCTGTGAGTGTGTTATTGTATGGAGGTTGCATATTCTGCCTTCTTGAATGGGCTTAATGCTGGTATTCCCTATGTCCTCTCACAGACCGAAAACAAGGCTGCTGCTAGGTGTAAAGGTGAGAGTGTGTGTGTGTGTGTGTGTGTGTGTGTGTGTGTGTGTGTGTGTGGTGGTGATGATAAACTTACAAGATGTTTAGGGTGTGCAGGGTGACAGTGGAGTGACTGGTTGCCTCATGTTACGGGGTGTCCTCATGTGTGGTCTTTCTTCTGGTCCTCTCTCCATTTAGTTATGCCTGTTTTATGACTATTATGGTTATTTCATAGTCGAACATTCCGGTATCTCTGTTTGATTCAACACTAATAAACTTTATAATTTTTACCCATTGCACTGTTATGAGAATACCTAACATCCCCATCTCTCGTTCTCTCTCTGTCTATAAAATCTCGGGCGGCTGGTCAGAATGCTTACCGAACGCCTCCCTGGTATGGTGTTTCGGGCATGTCCAACCGGGAAGAGACCCCGGGGTCGACCTAGAACACGCTGGAGGGACTATGTCTCTCGGCTTGTCTGGGACCGCCTTGGTGTCCCCCCAGGAGAGTTGGAGGAAGTGGCTCGGGAGAGGGACGTCTGGACCTCTTTGCTTAGGTTGCTGCCCCCGCGACCCAACCCTGGACTAAGGGGAAGATGATGATGATGATGATGAATTGAATTGAATTGAATTGAAATCGGTACCCCAATTTTACACACTACTGGCTTTCAGATTCTGCTTCGTCAAGACCCTGGAAAGCAGTTTAGTAACTTGATTGATGGATACAAACATGTACTGAGATAATGTGACAGTCAAGTTGCATTATTTAAATAATTATGTGATTTTTAAGGTAATTTCTGGCACCAGATGTTATTTGGGAGCTTCATGGTAAAGGACATGAATAGGGCAGTGATGGCCTGGTGGTATTGGGTGCTGGACCGCTGATCCTAAGGTTGGGGGTTCGAGTCCCACTCTCCACAAGGTTGTCACTGTCCCCCCAGTGCAGCTAACTGGGTTATCAAAGGCTGGCCATGTCTCTCACCGTCTATGGTGAGAGGTTCATGTAAAAGAACCATTGCTGACTTTCGTAAAGAGTCGCTGCAAAGTCGTCAGTTTGTTTCTGTCCCTTGCTAAAGGGTTGTCAGGAAGGGCAGCCGACGTAAAAACCAATGCCAAAGCATAAACGTGAGGATCATTCGCTGTGGTCTGTATGTCTTCCTTTCAGCTTTTTCCCTTTTCACTCAGGAGTCGCCACAGCGAATCATCTGATTCGCACGTTTTATTTGGCAGAGGTTTTTACGTCGGATGCCCTTCCTGTCACAACCCTTTTTAGCAAGGGACAGAAACATGCTGACGGCTTTGCAGCTACTCTTTACGAAAGTCAAGAATGGTTCTTTTACATGAACCTCACACCACAGACAATGAGAGACATGGCTGGTCTCTGAGAACCCAGTTTGCTGCACTGAAGGGGACAGTGGAAACCCTTGTGGAGCGTGGGACTCAAACCCCCAACCCTAGGATCAGCGATACAGCAGCCAATACCACCAGGCCACTAACATTCTTCAGTAATGAACAAAAATAGGCATTGGAATTTCGGAGACTGTCTGGAAAATGGCGGCTGCTCAGTTTGTTTGGGTTTTTTTTATGTCTTCAGACGACACTGACAGCGAAGACGATTTGGAATCCTGGTATTGTATTGATCTAATATCAAGTTGCACATTATAACTAATATATAATCTGTACTGTTTAAAGTTTTATTCTGTGAAATATTGCCTATTTCTGTATACATTTATACCAGTAACTAAATTTGGTAAAAGTTTTTTTTTTTTTTTTTTTTTTTTTTTTTTTTTTTCCATAGGCGGACACATAGTGACTCATTTGGACCTGATTATGTGAGTAAAATTAAATTCGGTTTTCCTTTTTCAGGTTCTCTTACACTGAGCAACAATCCTGCTCTCACAAAATCATTATCAAGAATGATGAATAATGCTAGAGTCACCCGATTAGCTAAATTTGAGTGATTCATAGCATGGTGGCCATCTTGGATTTCTGGGCAAGTGACTAGAAGTTGCCCTTTTTGCCCGAAAAAAATACGTTTGAAAACGACAATACAAGAGCTTTTCATAACATATACTGTATAGTTTACTCAAGTAAATCCTATATTTAGGAATCTAAAATCAATATATGAAATGCATGTTGGTTATGCAGAAAAATGTCTGGCATTTCAGTATTAAGTTATCTTAAGGTTACCTGTTAATACCGCCATCACGTCGCAATTAGAAAAACTATCAATAACATACAAAAGCACAATATAACAAATAGTGGCATCGGAGAGAGAGAGAGAGAGAGAGAGAGAGAGAGAGAGATAGAGCGAGAGAGAGAGAGAGAGAGAGAGAGAGAGAGAGAGAGAGAGATCATGTATTTCTGCTAGTAACTCTGAGCATTCCGTAACTTCTGGAAGCTGCTGGTAAAAGTAACCCTCCTCTTTCAGCTATTATTCATTCATCCATTTTCTGAAATGTTTAATACTGATTAGGTTTGCAGGGAGGCTGGTGCTCATGTCAGCCAACTCTAGAAAAGAGTTGAGAGGGACAGGTATACCCTGGACAGCTCACCAGGACATCGCAGGGCAGAAACAGGCTGATGGCTATTCAGCCTACTCCAGACAAGGGTCAGCAATGGTTCTTTTAAATCCCTCTCACCATCGAGAGGGAGAGACATGGCTGGCCTTTGACATCCCAGCATTTACAGTGAGGCTTGAATCTCCAACCTTTCATCGTTCATCCAGCACCTTATCACCGGGTCACCGCGTCAGGAGAAATACGAACTTAAATGCATTGTGTGCAGGTTGCTATAGATCGTTCACCTATTTTTTCCTCTGACCAACCAATCAGATGATGGAGAAATGCTGATGTTAGTGTAAACCTGCTCGCTGACCCTGTGAGACAAATCTGAAATCTGATTGATTGAAGAAACAACCTTATAACTAATATAGGTTAAGTGATGTTGGCCATGTGATGACCTGGTACGCTGTCCAGGGTGTACTCTGCCCTTTGCCCAGAGTCGGCTGGGATGGGTGCAAGCCTCCCCACGACCCGTGGGAAGATTAGATTGACATGGCAGTAAGGTAAGGTAAGTCTGTTGGGTTTTTACATCCGAGCCTAGTGGCTTAGCCTCATGGCTCATCAGGCCAGTGCTTATCCCCGGTTTCCATAGCGTGAAGTGACCAGGAGTTCAACTCCCCCTGGATGGGACGCTAGTCCATCGCAGGTTACCTTCCCAGTATATTTTTACTGGTACCCATTTATACTGCTGGGTAAACAGAGGCACACTTGTGGTTGAGACCTTGCCCAGGGGTCTTAGCACAGTGAGGGTCTCAGTGGGATTTGAACTCACAACCTCCCGATCAGGAGCTCATCACCCTAACCACTACGCCACCGGCCCCATCTTGACATGGCAGTACATTGAAGCTAAAATCTGATTGGACAAAAACAAATCAATAACATCCACATGCACACTGAAAGCAGTGCAGCCAACAGCAATGCGAAATGAAGAGAATAGACTGTTGAGAGTAAATGAATGCGATGAAATGGAACAATACTAGAATTTAAGTTGTAAATGTAGGATAGTTCTTCTGATAGTGCTTCGGCCAACAGAGAAGCCTTTGCTGGCCCTGACGGCCGGCCCACCACTACTGTGTAGGTGCATTATATAAAGTCAAAGAAAGTAGGGAGTTAATACCTTTGCAAGCCTTTATAAAGAACTGTAGAGTTTGCAACGGAGATTGTGGAAAAGAGGTGAAGAAGCGTGTGCAGGCAGGCTGGAATGGTTGGAGAAAAGTGTCCGGTGTGATGTGCGATAGGAGAGTGTCAGCAAGAATGAAGGGAAAAGTGTACAAGACGGTGGTGAGGCCAGCGGTGTTGTATGGTTTAGAAACAGTGGCGCTGAGGAAAAGGCAGGAAGCAGAGCTGGAGGTAGCGGAGATGAAAATGTTGAGGTTCTCTCTGGGAGTAACGAGGCTGGATAGGATCAGAAATGAGTATATCAGAGGGACAGCCCACGTAAGATGTTTTGGAGACAAAGTCAGAGAGGCTAGATTGAGATGGTTTGGACATGTACAGAGGAGGAATAGTGAGTATATTGGCAGTAGGATGCTGAGGTTGGAACTACCAGGCAGAAGGCCTCGAGGAAGACCAAAGAAGAGATTTATGGATGTGGTGAAGGAAGACATGAAGGTCGTTGGAGTCAGAAAAGAAGATGCAGAGGACAGGGTGAGGTGGAGGCGGATGATTTGCTGTGGCGACCCCTGAAGGGAGCAGCCGAAAGTAAAAGAAGAAGAAGAAGAGTTTTGTAAGACATTTTATAGAGTACAAGCATCTCACAATTTGATTTGATTTATTTTCATTGTAGAAAAGGAAGTGCATTTGTTATCCCTACCATTACAGTCACTTATCTCTGACTGGTATTTTCATGTGTTTTTTGCTTGTAATTTTAGATAAATGGACTGTGGGCACTGAGCCAGTGAATCAGTCTGGATCTGTCTCTGTTCTCTCTCTGACGGCAAGAAAATAGCTCAGTCAATTTATATTCACAATTTATGGCCGACAAATTATAGACCTGGAGTTCATATTACCAGGCAGATATTTGTTTTGGTTTGTTCGATGACAATTAGTATTTGTACTGAGTTGTAGCAACCCCGGGGAAGTAGAGACCTGGTGGTAAGGTGCTGGATTACTGATCCCAAGGTTGGGGGTTCAAGTCCCATTATCGACAGGCTATCAGTGCTGTGCAGCTAATTGGGTTATTAAAGGCCAGCCATGTCCCTTACTGTCTATGGTGAGAGACTGTTAAAAATGAATAAATAAATAAATAACATTGCTGATTTTCATCAAGATTAGGCCACATAGCTGTCAGTGGGTTTCTGCCCAGTGCTGGCTTGGTGAGCTGTCCAAGGTGTACTCTTTCCTCAGCCAGAGATAGGTGACACTATTTAGGGTTAAGCAGTTCAGAAATTTAATGTAGCAACGTTTCTCCCCAGCCAAAACAAAGTCACAAACACTAATATTTTGTTGTTCGGCCTTTCGCCCAGCTTACTGCACGAAATTATCATGTCATTGTTTCAACAAAATTAAGCAATATCACATTTACATTCAGTGTTAGATCCATTTCTTTTCGACGTTTTGAATTGATGAGGGAAAAATTGAACCACACCATAAAGTCTTCTCCAGCACGTCCCAAAATCTTTCAATATCTGGGCTCCTCATGCTCCTTGAACCTTTCATTCATTATTTGATTCCCCATTTTATATCTGTGCCATCAGGGAAGAAAAGGTCCATTGATGTGGTAACCTGTTCATTCAGTACATTCAGGCAATGTTAATTTTGCTGAACCTTGAGCAGACCAACTGGAGAAAAAACACCATGGAGATTATAAGCTATGATCAAGGATAAATGCTCTCCATGAAAATTTTATTTTATTTATTTGGTTTATTTATTTATTTATTTATTTATTTATTATTTTAGCAGTGTAGGTTTACGCTTCCGTGTCTTCAGTCCCTTAAACCTTAACATTTTAGTGCATAATAATAATCAGCCTTGATGGAAATACAAACCAGATTCCAAAAAAAGTCGGGACACTAAACAAATTGTGAATTAAAACTGAATGCAATGATGTGCAAGTGCCAAATTTCAATATTTTATTCCAAATAGAACATAGATGACAAGGTCAAAAGTTTAAACTGAGAAAAATGTATCATTTTAAGGGAAAAATATGCTGATTTTCAATTTCATGGTGTCAACAAATCTCAAAAAAGTTGGGACAGGTAGCAATAAGAGGCTGGAAAAGTCAATTGCACTTATAACGGACAGTTGAAAGAGCAATTACCATTAATTAGGTCCATTAGCCACATGACTGAGTATAAAAAGAGCTTCTCAGAGTGGCAGTGGCTCGCAGAATACGATGGGTAGAGGATCATCAATTCCCCCAATGTTGCACAGAAAGATAGTGGAGCAATATCAGAAAGGTGTTTCCCAGCGAAAAATTGCAAAGAGTTTGAAATGATCATCATCTACAGTGCATAACATCATCCAACGATTCATAGAATCTGGAACAATCTCTGTGCGTAAGGGTCAAGGCTGAAAAACCATACTGGATGCCGATGATCTTCAGGCCCTTTAAGGACACTGCACCACGAACAGGAAGGACATTGTAAGGAAAATCACAGAATGGGCTCAGCAATACTTCCAGAAACCATCGTCGGTGAACACAATCCATCGTGCCATCCGCCATTGCCAGCTGAAACTCTACAGTACAAAGAAGAACCATTTCTAAACAGGACCCAGAAGCACAGGTGTTTTCTCTGGGCCAGGGGTCATTTAAAATGGAGTCTGGCAAAGTGAAAAACTGTTCTGTGGTCAGACGAATCACGATTAGAAGTTCTTTATGGAAAACTGGGACGCCATGTCATCTGGACTAAAGAGGACAAGGAGAACAAGTTGTAATCAGCGCTCAGTTCAGACGCCTGCATCTGTGATGGTATGGGGTTGCATGAGTGCTTGTGGCATGGGCAGCTTGCACATCTGGAAAGGCACCGTTAATGCAGAAAGGTATATTCAGGTTCTAGAGCAACGTATGCTCCCATCCAGACGCCGTCTCTTTCAGAGAAGACCTTGCATTTTTCAACATGATAATGCAGACCAAATGCAGCATTAATTACAACATCATGGCTGCGTAGGAAACGGATCCGGGTATTGAAATGTCCAGCCTGCAGTCCAGATCTTTTATGTATCGAGAACATTTGGCGCATCATAAAGAGGAAGGGGCAACAAAGAAGGCCCAAGACAGGTGAACAGTTCGAGGCCTGTATTAGACAAGAATGGGACAACATTCCTATTTCTAAACTTGAGAAACTTGTCTCCTCGGTCCTCAGACGTTTGCAGACTGTTATAAGAAGAAGAATAAGAAGAGGGGACGCCTCACAGTGGTGAAAATGGCTTTGTCCCAACTTTTTGAGATTTGTTGACACCATGAAATTTAAAATCAACATATTTTCCCTTAAAATGATACATTTTCTCAGTTTAAACTTCTGACCCTGTCATCTATGTTCTACCCGGAATAAAATATTGAAATTTGGCACTTGCACATCATTGCATTCAGTTTTTATTCACAACTTGTATAGTGTCCCAGATTTTTTGGAATCTGCTTTGTAGTTAAATCCTTGTTATTGTAATTCTCCTTATTTTTTTCTCCAATTTTAGTGACTCTGGATTTTTAAATGACTTGTCAGAATGTTCCATACAGCTTGTTGAACTTCTACTGGATTCTTGTCCCTGTCTACTGTACTTGACGGAGTAGTGTTGTGACTGCTATAGTAATGAAGTGCTCTTTCAACATTCTTTTGGCTGAAACTCCCTGGAGCAGTACTGAACAACAGGGACATCTCAAAAGTTGGGCAAATCTGGGCGGGTGGGGATGAAGGGGGGGAGGTATGGAGGTGAAGCAGTGTGAGTACAATAGGGGCTGTAGACTGTGTGTGAAATGAAGATTGAGGATTGTTCATTACTCAAACAGCACTTTCCCAGGTGACAAATAAAACAACAATGAACGTACTCCTTTATACTTCAGTTTGGGAGAGGCTGTGATGACTGGCAAGAGAGGCATGCATATCTTAATTGGAAGGGAATTTTTTTTTTTTCTTGTCACCAGCAGAAAGCAGTAGCAAAAAAACATAGCATTTCTGTCAGAACATGTATGG
>CM045731.1:10415000-10490000 GCA_024760905.1 Plotosus lineatus | reverse complement strand
GGCACCCATCTCAGCCAACTCATGGCAAGGGCAGGGCACACCTTGGACAGCTTGGCAGGCCATCGCAGAACCAACAATCACACAAATATTCATACTTATGGGCGATTTGGAACAGCCAATGAACCTATTGTGCATGTTTTCAGACTGTGGGAGGAAATCGAAGTACCCAGAGGAAATCCACACAAGCACCAGGAGAACATGCAAACTCCACAAGGAAATATCCTTGCTGGGAATCAAAAATAAAAATGATGTCAACTGACTCGAAGAAAATCGGACGGCAGGTCCGGATCTATGTTTAGTTCTCTTCGAGAATCTGGCTACATATTTCTGTTGATGGACGCAGGCTAGTCATCTGCGGAGAGATGTTTAGGACGGAGATTCCCAGTTTAATGAGTCGCAGAAATGTTGATTTATAGTTTACGTTTGTAGTTATAGTTAAAATATTATTTGTCATTATCCCCAGAGAACCCGGCGATGTTTACATAAATTGCATTACTACCTTGAAATTTAACCTGATGTAATGATTCATGAGTCAAAATTTGGTTCCCAAAGACTTCAGTGTTTTTAAGGATTATAATAGTAAACTAAGCAAATAAATATCACCGCATCACATTTACAGTTAAAAAAAATCAACTCAATCATTCAGGGTGCTGCGAAAAAAAGACACCCCTCCATCAACATTATTGTTTATTATTTATTTATCTATTTATTCATTTTAGATTTTACTTCTTCTTCTTCCTCATTATTCGTTCATCCAAGCCGACTCTGGGCGAGGGCATGGTACACTCTGGACACCTTGCCAGGCCATCACAGGGCCAACACAAACATGAACATTCACGCTCACACTCACACGTAAGCTATTTGGAACAGCTAATTAGCATACTTTGCATCCAAAGAGAAGATTCATGGATGTGGTGAAGGAGGACATGAAGGTAGTTGGTGTAAGAGAAGAAGATGCAGAGGACAGGGTGGGATGGAGGCAGATGATTCGTTGTGGCGACCCCTGAAGGGAATAGTTGAAAGGAAAAGAAAGAACTTTCGGAGGAAAACGGAATTTCCCGAGGAAACCCGCGAATTCACGGGAAAGCAAGTGATCTCCACATAGAAACGCCTGAGCCCAGGAATCGAACTCAGGACCTTCTTGCTGTGAGGCCAGCCTGCGCTGACCTGAATTAGGATGAAGTGGCTTAGAGAATGAATGAATGAATACACTGCCCTCCATAATTATTGGCACCCCTGGTTAAGATGTGTTAAAAGTCTTCAAATAAATTCATTTTTATTGCAGAAATTGCTCTCACTTTGAAATTGTAGAATTATGCAACCTTCAACTCAAGTGAATTTTAATGTCAGAAAAAAAAAAAAAAAACATCCCTGAGTAAGAAATAATTATTTTTCATAAAATCACCACTGGGCTATAAATATGATGTGACACAGAGGCCTTTCCTCTTGTCCTCTCTTCAGTTTGGGAAAAACAAAGGAACACATCATTCAAGTAAGGCAGACGTGTGTCGACCTTCTCAAGTTGACTCCAATCTGATTGTTAACCGTCATCAACCACAAGACACCAGCATATCACCCCGATCTGATTTACACTGCACTGGCTTCCAGTTAAATTTCGAATCAAATATAAGTTACTGCGTTTAACCTATAAAGTACTTAATGGTCTCACGCCACATTATCTTAATGAACCTCTTGTTATTTATGATCCAGCACGCCCCTTTAAATCACAAGATTCAGGATGCTTAGTAATCCAGTACCTTGAATAATGAAGACTACTGCAGGGGGCGGAGCTTCTTTTACAAAGCCCCTGAGTTATGGAATGACCTTCCAGTTAATGTTTGGGACTCAGACACAGAGATGCTGTCGCTCCCTCACTCTACATGCTCATCCAGATCCATTTGACAATGGGGTGGCTGATTGCTCAGCGGCACAGGGTGCCCTCACATCTGTCTTCCTTCTGGTCTGGTTCTCTCTGTTTTAGTTATGCCACCATAAGTCCCTGCTTACAGTCAGCAATAATAAAATCTTCTATTTCCATTACACTATTATGAGTATACCTAACACCCCCCTCCTCCTCCTCCTCCTCCCCCTCCCCATCCCACCTCTCTCCCTCTTTCCCGCTCTGTTTCTGTTGAGGTACACGTTCTTCTTCTGGGATGCCGGTGAGCCTGATCCTTCTGCTTCCTGAGTCTTGTGGGCTGTTCTGGTGTGCTGATGCTGACTGGAGTTCTGATCTTGGAAGCCCTTCCTTCTTGCTGATGAAGAACTAGAAGGACCCAGATGTGAACATGACTTTTCACTGCTGGTGATATGAACTCTTTCCCACAATAATTTAGGACTTGCAGTTGTATAACCATCTGGACTACTTTTTGGACTGTAATGAATTTCTCATATATGGTTTGTATTTTTATGGTTTCACCCAAATGAGTATGACTTTCCCTTTTGGGCCTGGTTCCTCTCAAGGTTTCTTCCTCGCAACTACTGAAGGAATTTTTCCTTGCCACCATTGCCACCAGTGACCCTCATTTGGGATATGTAGGAGTAATAGGAAAAGCCACGTTTTTATTGTGTAGAGCTGCTTTGTGAAAATGTCAATTCTAAAAAGCTCTACACAAATAAAACTGAATTGAATTCACAAGTCAGGCTACAAGAAAATCGCCCCTTCGCCTGCACCTGCCCATATCTACCATCAGTGGAATCGTTAAGAAGTTTCAAACAATTGGAAAAGTGGTAAACAAGTTTGGACAAGGGCGCAATTATTTTGCCATCACATACAGTGAGGAGGATGGTAAGAGAAATTAAAAGTTCTCCAAAGCTCACTGTTAAAATATTGCAACAAATGGCAGCATCTTGGGGTCACAAAGTCTCCAAAACAACCAACAGGCACCATCTCCATGCCAACAAACTGTCTGGGAGGCATGCAGAGAAAAAACATTTTCTCACAGTCATAAACGCAGACTTCTGGAGTTGGCTAAGCGGTACTGAGACTTCAACTGGGACCGTGTGCTGTGGTCAGATAAGACCAAGATGGAGCTTTTTGGCAACAAACACTTTAATTGGGTCTGATGGAGCACAAAAGTTGAATATACAGAAAGCACCTCATGAGCACTATCAACTATGGGGAGGATTGGTGATGTGGTGGGCTGGTTTCTCTCCCAGACGCCCTGGGAACCTTGTTAGGCTGCATGGCATCATGAACTTTTTTGAAAAACCAGGATATTTTAAATTAAAATCCGGTGGCCTCTCCACGAAAGCTGAAGATGCGTCATCATTGGATCTGTCAACAACATGATGCGTCTAAACATGTGGCCAAATCTACACATAAATGGTTCACCAGATATAGAATCATTTTTTTTCTATCGGCATCTCGGTCCCCAGAACTGAACCCCATTGAAACCTGTGAGTGTGAGCTGAAGAGAGTCCAGAGGAGAGGACCCACGTCGCTGGATGATTTAGAGAAATTGCGCAGAGAGGAATGGTCCAAGATCCCTCGTTCTGCCATCTTGTGAAACATTATAGGAGAAGATTAGGTGCTGTTTTGTTAGTAAAAGGCGGTTGTACAAAGTATTAACATCAGAGGTGGTAATAATTGTGGCACCCATGATTTGATGTAAAATGATTATTTCTTAATGTGGGATTTTTCCCATACTGAATAAATGCACTTGAATTAAAGATTGGATTTTCTCTTTTTTTCATTGTGGTCCAACGTTACATAGAAAAAGAAAGAATTTATTAGAAGCTAAAGAACATATCTTAACCAGGGTTGCCAATAATTATGGAATGCTGTGTAAATTAATTCATTATTAATGTCCTCTTCATAATTTTATATTTAAAATATACATCAAAAAAGACATGTTCTGGATACTGGAGATATATATATATATATATATATATATACAAAAATAAAAGGACAGGACAAAGACTTTCTATTGAAACTCCATTTATCACTACAGATTTGTTTCGAGGGGTGGTGAAACCATCCTCTCTCTTCAGGTGATTATAGAAGAATGTCATAATAATATGACAATATATTTATGACAATATACTTCTATAATAATAATAGAAGAAAATCATTCTTCTATAATCACCTGAAGAGAGAGGATGGTTTCACCACCCCTCGAAACAGATCTGTAGTGATAAATGGAGTTTCAATAGAAAGTCTTTGTCCTGTCCTTTTATTTTGTTTATTTGCTCTACCAAAAAGTATTGAGCACTCTCCTACGGAAGGATCTACTCAGAAAATCATATATATATATATATATATATATATATATATATATATATATATATATATATATATATATATATATATATATATATATATATATATATATATATGTGTGTATATATATATATATATATATAAAAGTGTGTGTGTATACACACACACACACACACACACACATATATATATATATATATATATATATATATATATATATATATATATATATATATATATATATACATACACACACACACACACACACACACACACACACACACACACACACACACACACACTTTGATGTTGTTCTGTGTTCTGTTGGACAGTGATGAGCAAAGCCTTTATTTTATATACATAGTTCAATACTGACCTCTAGAGCACAAAATGATTTTTTATTTTTTATTTTGAGGAGATAGTGTGAAAGAATACAGTACTGGCAAGCTGACTGTTTCTTGTTAAATAAATAGAAAATATATGTGTAATATGTAATTTCTATCCATCCAAGATTGCCTGCTTGTCTGTAAGGGTCACAGATGAACTGGAGTCAGTCATAGCTGATTTGAAGCAGGGAGTTGGGTACACCCTGAACAGGTTATTGCTGGCTAACATAGAAATGTACAACCATTAATATTCATAACTACACACGGAGAGCAGTTATCCAGTCAGCAAAATCCAGTAACAGCAGATACAGATCAAGAGCTCTGAGTGAAAATGAAGAGGAAATGTGATCCCTCAGTGGCCTTGACTATGGCACCAGATGGTCGATTTTAATTAGCGCAAAAAAGTAACTCAAAAGGTTCTGATCGCCTGGAATTTTCATGAGCAGCACCATTTAAATGTGACAGAATGGCATAAATATGAAAATAATCCGTAAGACATATTACTGTGAGCTGTTTTGAAAAAGATTTAAAAACAATAACTAGGCTGTTACAGGCTGACAGGAAGGCCATTCAAATAACAACTGTACGATAAAAAAGCATCTCAGACTGTCTCAAATCTCAAAATGTCTCAAAAGTATCTCACATCTGTCAATCTGTGATGAGGAGGATGTGCTGCAGTGTAAAAGGTTGACACTCCTCGCGTCCAAGAAGCAAAAGACCCAAACTGCTGGAGTTCCATCTCAGCCAACCCTGGGAGAAGTCATGGTCCACTCTGAGAATTGCATGTGCATGTTGTTGAACTGTGAGGGGAACCCGGAATCTTCTTTTCCTTTCAGCTTTTCCCTTTTTCATCATCATCATCTGATTCGCATGTTTGATTTGGCATAGGTTTTTACGTCGGATGTCCTTCCTGACACAACCCTTTAGCAAGGGGCGGAAACACACTGATGGCTATGCTGCTACTCTCGTCGAAAGTCAGCAATGGTTCTTTTACCTGAACCTCACACTATAGACAGTGAGAGACATGGCCAGCCTTTGATAACCCAGTTAGCTGCACAGGGGGATGGGGGGGGGGGGGGGCAATGACAACCTTGTGGAGAGTGGGACTCAAACCCCCAACCTTAGGATCAGCAATCCAGCGCCCTTTAACCACCAGGCCACCACTACCGGAACATCAGAAGGAAATCTGACAAATTGCAAACTTCATACAGAAATTCCCAAGAGTGGGACTCGAACCCAGGACCTTCATGTTTTGAGGTGGTCGCCTGGTCTGAAATGGATACGTGATGCAAGGAGCGAGGTGAACTTGAGCCGTTTTAATAAGATACAGAGACTGACAGACCTCTTCGATTCTTACAGTGGCTTTGCAAAAGTATTCACCCCCTGAGCATTATTTTACTGTGATGCTTTTGCAACCTGTAAACTTTTTTTTTTTTTTCCTGGCTGTTATGTAATAAATAGTTCAACTTGGTGAAGGAAAAGAGGTTTCTCAATTTTGTGCATGTGTATCCCAGTAATGGCCTGGCAACCTGTACGGAGTGAACCCTACCTTCGCTCAGCTGGATGACTGAGTGATATAAATTGTTTATAGAAACTAGCTGTGCTGGTCTGAGGGTGGACTTAGCCAGGGTCAACAGAGCAAGAGTGAACTTCACCAGCAAAGTTTATGAAAAAATAAAAAAATTTAAAAAATAACAGGTCGACCTGGGTTCTCTGACATGTTTCTTCAGACTGTGAAGCAGACTCATTTTTTTTCTTTTTCTGAACCACTTAATTCTAATTAGGGTCACGGAGAGGTCGGCGCTCATCTCAACTGACTCTGGGCGAGGGAAGAGTACACACTGGAAAGCTTGCCAGGCCATCACAGGGCAGAAACACACTGACAGCTATGCAGGTAGTCTTGAAGAAAGTCAGCAATGGTTCTTTTGCATGAACCTCTCACCACAGACAGTAGCGGACATGGCAGGCCTCAGACAGACAGACAGACAGACAGACAGACAGGCAGGCAGACAGACAGACAGACAGACTGACAGATGAATAGACATAGATAGATAGATAGATAGATAGATAGATAGATAGATAGATAGATAGATAGATAGATAGATAGATAGATAGATAGATAGATAGATAGATAGATAGATAGATTTAAATAGAGATGCAATGCTGTGTGTGTTCTGACTCCTTTACATCATAGCCAGCCTTAATGCATTATGCAATTTGTGCTAACAATAGTTTTTCTGTGGGATCAGACCAGACATACACACACACACACACACACACACACACACAGAGAGAGAGAGAGAGAGAGAGAGAGAGAGAGAGAGAGAGAGAGAGAGAGAGAGAGAAATGGATATACATTAAGCATAAATATTCAAAATGGAAAGGTACATGGATTTATTACGCTGAGCGAAAATGTGTGGCTCAACACTGACACCTAGAGCAAGATTTAGGAAAAACATCCAGAATTTGTCCATTCTCATTATATATATATATATATATATATTTTTTTTTTATTATTATTTAGTTTTGAGTAATAGTAGAATATTGAACATTTCAGACAGTACCCAATTGAATACACCTTTTTGAAATGGATTTATTGCTTCCCAAATTCGCCAGTAATGCTGCTGTTATAGGCACCTAAGATTTCATCAAGGCTAGCTACATGACGTGATGTTAAATTGAAAAGTTATCAGTCAGTCAGATACTCTTGTGATTTAAACCACCACAAATTATCTTTTGCGCCAACCCGTGTGTCCTAGAAACAATTCTCGAGAGGCTATTGATTGGAGAGACAGACAGAGCGAGAGAGAGAGAGCGAGAGAGAGAGAGAGAGAGAGAGAGAGAGAGAGAGAGAGAGAGAATAGCTAGCTGACAGTCTGGTGCCTGTATGTATGTGTTTATGTAACATGAGCTACTTTAAACTGCAGGTATTTTGTACAGTTCTTCATCGAGGCACTCAGTGGTGCTAGAAAGTTCAGACAACACCATCGGCCAAAAGTAAAAAAAAAAAAAAAAAAAAAAAAAAAAGAAAAGAAAAGAAAGAAGGAAATACAGTATGGCCCAAGGCGTTAAAGTATTCCCTGCTTAAATACAACCATAGCTCTGCTGAGAATGAGAAACAGGTAAACATGTCAGAGGATACATTATCTGTATATTTTCTGTAATTAAACTGTGAGGGAAAGAAAGAAAGAAAAAAAAATAACGAAAGAAAGAAAACACAGCAGACAATAAACCCATGCTATAGGCTTTAAATATTTCTAGTATATGCATATAATCTTATTACCTCATTTCCTGTTACTAAAAGCTTTTCTGTCATTGATTGGTTAACAGAATACATGGGAAAGAACCTTCCATATCCAAATACAGCACAATAAGAAAATACTATACAGACCTCTTCGCATATGTAACCCTGCAACACTACTAATTACATCAATGTAAATATGAATATTCATAATAATCATCATAATAATAATTAATAATAAAAAAAGTTGACTGACAAGTCGAGTGGTTTTGGTTATTTGAGAAATACCGTGTGGATGGAGTTCACCGTGCTTACAACGTAGCTATATCAAAAATGTTGGATGGACACCACCATGGACGTGAGTTTTATATTCTAGTGAGAAATTGTATATAGAAATGATACAAACACATAAAATACAAACTCCAAAGCCATACAAGGTCATATATAAATCAATACAAACCATACATAATTTTTTTGTTTTTTTTACATTGTATATAAATTATAGATAGAAATGAGTCTAGAATACGGATAGAGAACAATATACATAGAGATGTATGTTGCATCTACATTATCTACACAATTACACTGAATCGGATTTTTTTTCGAAACCCTCAGCTTTCCTCTACGGATCATTCTGGAGATCCTTAAACGATTTTGTCCATCTCGTTGCGTTCGATCTGGACTAGAGTCTTCTTTCTGATAGAGTTCTCGCTGATACCCGGGCAGCCTTTTCCTTCCAAGTGCTCTTGGGTATCTCATCGCTATCTGTAGACGTCTCCGTGGCATGCTTGATTGTAGCGCTCTTCGGGATGTGCGGATGCTTTCTTTCCGAGCGCTTTCTCTCTTTTCTTTGAGATATACGCTTCCAGGTTGTCATGTTATCACATTTGTTATCATCCGCGTCTTCGGTTTCCTGCTTTTGACCTCCAGTGGAGGACCCGTATTGTATTAATTTGTTTGAGGAACTTGTTTTTTTTCCCTTGCGCAGCTCAGTGAAGGCTGTCTGGGTCATGCTGGGATTGAGTTTTGAACTGTGTATGTGCAGACTAGAGCTGATTGTAGGAATCTGAACCATCTGGATGCCCCCTATGGGGATCATAAGGCTGAGGCTGGAGCTTGGAGTCTGGGGTTGAGAGTGAAGAGGCAGGTGGCTGAGCACTCGGCTCTCCCCGGCCTGTCCGTGCCTGAAGAAGCGCGACTCGACCTGGTGGTCTCGTCTCTGAGCTCGACTCATCTTCTCCTGGAAAGCAAACAGAAGGGCAATTGTGAGGCAAATTGCTATGTCAGGCGGGTATTGCTTCACCGCTGCTATTTTGACAGCGCTAAAAACAGCTGTCGTTTTTATTTCAGGTAAGGAAAACATTATTTATACATGAAACAATTCCATGAATTGACTCATAGAAACACAAGTACGACCCGAGTCCAAACCCATTTTGCCATAATACAAGTAATAGAGGTTATACATGTAGATGTTTGGGTGCAGCAGTAATTAAATAAAGAGCACTGGCCTGCTTTCTTAATAAAGGCATGAGTTCAAAATAACAGGCTGTGTACTTTTGGTATCAGTATATTTGTTTTGGAATGGCTGGTTAGGATAGATTTGGCCCAGAAAGTGCAGTGTGCGTAAATAAAAACTGCCGGACTATATGGGGAGTAAAGCAAACTTGGAAACATGGACATCTTCTTACCCCTGTACCCGTTCTGGCAACAGTCAACACTGAGTAAAGTTATATTAGTTATTCATTCATTTTCCAAGCCGCTTAATCACAATTAGGGTTAAGGGGAGGCTGGTGCCCATCTCAGCCGACTCTGGGCGAGGGCAGAGTAAACCCTGGATGACTTGTCAGGCCATGGCTGGGCAGAAACATGCTGAAATCTTTACGGAAATCAGCATTAGTTCTTTTACATGAACCTCACACCACAGAGAGTGAGAGACATGGCCGGCCTTTAATAACCCGGTTCGCTGCACTGTGGGGACAGTGACAACCCATTAAGACTGGGGCTTGAACCCCCAACCTTGGGATCAATGATCCAGCACCTTTACCACCAGTCCACCGCTGCCATAATTCATTCATTCATTCATTCAGTCATTCGGTGGCGGTGACCCTGTGGTAAGGTGCTGGCTTACTGATCTCTATCAGTGATCCCACTATCACCAGGTTGACACTGCTGCCCCTTCTACTGCAGCTAACTGGAGGCCGGCCATGTCTCTCACTGCTAGTGGTGAGAGGATCATGTAAAAGAACCATTGTCAACTTTCGACAAGAGTAGCTACATAGCTGTCAGCATGTTTCTGCCCTGCGATGGCCTCAGCTGTGCAGGATGTACTCTGTCTTTGCCCAAAGTCGGCTGAGATCAGGACCGGCCTCCCCATGACCCTAATTAGGATTAAGCAGTTCAGAAAATGAATGAATGATTCAATTCTTCATTCAGCAAACTGCTTAATCCTATTAGATCAAGGTTGGAGCCTATCTTTGCCGACTCTAGATGATGGCAGGGTACATCAATGACAGCTCACAAGACCATCACAGGACAAACACACATAACCATATATACGCACATTCACACCTAGGGGCAATTTGGAACATACAATTAGCCGAAAATGAATTTTTGGATTGTGAAAGGAAACAGGAGTACTCGGAGGAAATCCGTCCACGCACAGGGAAAACATGCGAACTTCACACAGAAACACTCTTGGACTCAAACGCAGGATCTTTCTGCTGTGAGTGGAATGTGCTAACCTCCCCTAAATGTACAATATCCCAGGAAAAAAGAAAAAAAAAAAAAAAAAAACTTCAGCACTATTGTGGGTGTCACTGACAAATTAGGGTCAACAATGATCTTTATTCTCATCCCATCCATATTACATATGATGGACAGGACACAGTGGGATGAAAAAAAGTTTCTCCTGGATCCAAGATACTGTATAAGAAACACTTTTGGGGAGGAGGGGACTGCATTGTACCGTACCTTTAAATAGCTGACATTCCTGATTCTATTTAGAAACTTACTCTCAGGTTTGTGATAGAACGTGACAGTCATGACGGATAACCAAACCATTACAATTTAAATAAATACATAATCATTTCGAAAAATGTTGCCCATAATCGATCAATCAATTAATTGACACCAGTGGGCAGTTTGTCCACAGATTGCAGAAGGAAAGTGAGGTATCAAGAGGAAGCCCACACAAGCATGTGATCTCCACATAGAAATTCTCACACTGAGCCTGGGATTTAAACCCAGTACAGGATCCCTCGCTACTTCGAGCTTCAGTTCCTGCGGCTTCAGTGCATCGCGGGATTTTCAAAAATATTCATCAAAAAATTCAAAAATAAGGAAATTAAGGAAAATGCTGCAAAACAAGGCCAATTATGCAAATAAATAAATAAATAAATAAACAAACAAAAACAAAAAAAAAACAACCCACAACCCCCCAACAGAACTACTTACATTTTTATGTGAGATGTGCATGTGCGCGCGCGTCTGTATGTGTGTATTTATATTATATTAACATCTTATGCATTATTTCAGAATCTTTAATTGTTATTATAAGCATTTATAGTGTTGAATATGTATTTATTGATATTATATACACACACACACACATATATATATATATATATATATATATATATATATATATATATATATATATATATATATATATATATATATATATATATATATATATATATATATACATATATATATATATATATATATATATATATATATATATATATATATATATATATATATATATATATATATATATTTATATATATATACATATATATATATATATATATATATATATATATATATATATATATATATATATATATATATATATATATATATATATATATATATATATATATATATATACATGTGCATCTATGTCAGTCGGGGGGGGGTCGATCCTACTTTGCGGAAATTGGCGGCCGCGGTGTGGGTCTCAGTCCCCATTAACCGCGGAAAGTGAGGGATCCCTGTATTAGGAAACTGTGACCACAATATTATAAGGTCGCGGCACTGTGGTGTTGTAGTTAGCACATCTGCCTAACAGCCAGAAGGTCCTGGGTTCAATTCCTGGGCTCAGAGTTTTCAGTGTAGAATTTGTATGCTGTCCTCCCACAGGTTTCCTCCAGGTATTCCGGTTTCGTCCCACAGTTCAAAGTCATAAACATTAAGCTAATCGGCTGCTCCAAATTGACTAGGTGTTAGTGTGAGTGTTTGTATGTGTTGCCCTGCAATGGTCTGGCAGGCTCTGATACCACGCCTTCACCCAAACGCCAGCCACCCTGCAGCCCTAGTAGGATTATGTGGTCTGGCAAATGAGTGAGAATGTGAGGGTTATGAGCTTGCATCTTCTTCGAGAATGATTATTTATTACGTATTACACTCTCTTTCAAAGGAACATTTATTTCTAATTAATGAACTCAACATGGCTGTTAAAATCCAGTTGTGCTTCTCGGACGAATGTCTCATACTGTCTCGGTCAAACAGTACGCATGGCAAGAAGCCAAAATAAGCAAACAAAAATAAAACTCACCAGCTTGAGCTTTGAGGTAACTGTACTGGTTGATGTCTTTGTTGAATCTCTGTGTCTGCAGGTCCTCTGTTGGACAGTCATACTGGCCCCGAAACTGGAGCTTTGTGGACTGCTTGGAGACATGGGATATATAGGAGAATTGGCTCGAACTGGGGACAGGTGTCTTAGTGAGAAAGGTGAGACAGGTCGGCTAGATGGGGAAAAAGAGGACACGCAGGGAGACGGCGAAAGGCTAAGTAGGGGAGAGAGACAGCGTAATGGGGACACGTCCCGTAGTGGGGAGCACGGACGACCGGGGGATAAATGAACTCCAGGAGAAAGACTGCATACAGGGGGAGAAGTCGTCTCTGTGCATGAAGATGTGTTTGGACTCGGCTGTGTGGACTCATTTGTTTTCGCCAAGGCTGCAGGATTTGATGTTGACCGACGTCCTGGACCTTCACTACAGACAGGTGTCCTCACGGATGAGGTAGAGGACCGTGAAGCCTCCTCATCAACATCTTCATTGTCGTCCTCTTCCTCATCTGTGTCCTCAGCATCTGAGAACTGGTGCTCCTCTGCAACCACTTGCACAGTGAAGCATTCTTCAGCACCACCTACATGGAAAAGCAAAGATGATTTCTTTTGTTTTAGTTCTTTTATTGCGGATGTGCATTTTTTTTTCTATGCTATTGTGAAAGAGAAACTGGTTTGCAAGCACCTCCTTCTTCTGTGTCTGGCTCACTGTGCACGGGACCAGGGGTGGTCCCTTCAGGACAACGCTTTCCATGAGCCTTTGACTTCATATGTTTGGTTAGATTCCCTACAGATCACATGATACAAAAAAATAATAAAAAGAAAAAAACAAACAAACAAAAAGACTTGTTGTGTGTGTGTGTGTGTGTGTGTGTGTGTGTGTGTGTGTGTGTGTGTGTGTGTGTGTGTGTGTGTGTCTGTGGGTGGGTGTGTGTGGGTGGGTGTATGGGGGGTGTGGGGTGTTTATAATTTATTCATTCACTCCTTCATTTACTTTATCCAACTAAGAATAAAGTAAGAGAAACCGAAGCCTATCTCAGCTTACTATGGGCTAAGGTAGCAGACACCCTGAACCACTCGCCAGTCCCTTGAAGAGCCAACACACACTTGCATCTATGGGCAAATGAAACAGCCAATCAGCCTAACGTGCATGTCTTTGGACTCTGGGAGAAAACCAGAGTACCTGGAGGAAGCCAAGGCATGCAAACCCCACCCCCACCCACCCACACACACACACACACACACACACACACACACACACCCGAGCCAAGTGTAGGAGTCGAACCTAGGACCGTTTTGCTGTGATGTAGACGTGCTCACGACTATGCCACTATGCTACCCAGGATTATTCTTATTTATAATTTTAGATTAATTAATATCGATTAATATCTGTAGATATTTAAATTGTAAAGATTATGTCAATATAGACAAATGATTCGTATTTTAAATGTTCATTCATTCATTCATTCATTGTTATGTAACCACTTAACCCCGATTAAGGTCTCGGGGAGGCTTACGCCCATCCCAGCCGACTCTGGGCGAGGGCAGGGTACACCCTGGATGGCTTGCCAGGCCATCGCAGGGTGGAAACATGCTGATGGCTCTGCAGCTCCTCTTGTCGAAAGTCAGCAGTGGTTCTTTTACATGAACCTCCCACCACAGACAGTGAGGGACATGGCCAGCTTTTGATAACCCGGTTAACTACACTGGGGGGGCGGGCAGTGACAACCTTGTGGAGAGTGGGATTCGAACCCCCAACCTTAGGATCAGTGATCCAGCACCTTTACCGCCAGGTCACTACTGCCCATTCTTAAAATTTTCATTTTTGCTTATATCTCACAATTTGTAGATATTTTAACAAACTGGAAAATGAGTGGCATGTTGGTTAGCATGGAATGTCCACCTCACAGCAAGAAAGTCCTGGGGTCAAGTCTCAGGTTTGTAAATTTTTGTGTAGGGTTTTAATGTTCTCCACTTGCTTGATTTCCTCCAGTTTCCTCCCACAGTCCAATGACATGTACATTAAGATCATTGATTGTTCCACATTTGCCACTGGTATATGTCGTTCATTCATTAATTTTATGAACTGCTTAATCCTAGTTAGGGTCACGGGGAGGCTGGCGCCCATCTCAGCCCACTGTGGGCGAGGGCAGGGTACACAGGACGGTTGGTATATGTGTGACTGGGAATGGTTATGTGCATGTTTTGGGCCTACTATGGACTGCTGAGCTGTTCAGGCAGGCTGTACCCTGCCTTCGCTCAGTGTCTGCTGAGATAGGCTCCAGCCTCCCTACAACCATAGTAGGATTAAGCAGTTTAGCAAATGAGTGAGAGAGTGAGTGAATGGAAGATAATTAAAATGACATTATATTTTCTTAAAGAAAAAAATAATAATTACATCATCACGCTGTAAAATAAATACGCAGGCAAATACTGTAATGTGCATCAGTATAGGAAGGTGAAGACTTTCTGATCTGCTATGTACTTGGTATAAGAAGACAATTATAGAACAATTAAATTACTGACCCAGGTACAACGAATCCATCTCATAATACATGCAGTGCATCATAAAGGAAACTGTTCGACTCTAATACAATGGACATCAACAGATTACCTTTGGTTTTGAAAGCAAAGTTGCAGTGCTGGCAGACGTAGGGCCGAGCATCAGTGTGTAGTCTGATGTGTTTCCGCAGCATGCTGGGCTTTTTACAGCGGATCCCACACTCCTCACACACATAGCGGCCTCTCCCACGTCCCCGCACGTACACATACTCCTCACTCGACCTGTAGCTAAAAGAGCATCTTCAGTCATTTAAAACATTGAAAAAGGAATAAGATGTGGAACAAATTCCGATTCGCAAAGATGGGATAGAAAAAAAATTATTCACCTTATACATTTTGATATTGGAATATGAAGAGGTATCGATAATGGGTGGATGAATATATTTTAAATGTCATGACACTATTACTCTTGAATTCTTCATACACCAAAAGTTAGCACGTTGTTTTGTATTGATAGCTGACTGACAGTTCTAAGATATACAGTAATTAAATGTTTTTGTTAGTTTTTATTAATTTATTGCTATATATATATATATATATATATATATATATATATATATATATATATATATATATATATATACACACACACTCACAGTGGTACCTCACCTTATGATAGTCCCAGCAAACGAAAAATCCAGGTTACGAAAAACATTTTCCAAAATTTTTTGTTTCTGTATACGAAACAAGTTCTTACGAAACGCGCCAAACGCGCCATTGAAACATTCAGGCGCGCCATTCAAACATTAAAACGGGCCATTCAAACATTCAAACAATGCACGAGCTGCTCTCCCATCAATGACGTTCAAACATCCCGCCCCGCTGGCCTCCCATTGGTTCGGAGGGATGTCGCAGCTCCCTCCCATTGGCTTTTATAAAGCTTCATCTCCCATGATGCTTTTTGTGTAAAGGGCAGAGTTACTGTCGTTTTACATTTTATTTGTTGACTCAGGCTTTTAACCTTCCATAAACATTTGTAAGATTATAACTTTACTAAGAAGACATGGTCAGCACACACACACACACACACACACACACACACACACACACACACACACACACACACACACACTTGTGTGATTTCCGGTGCGAGTGAGAAGAAGAAACGCTCTCGTGGCATGCGTTGAGTGATATCGCAAAGGAATATGGCCAAACATGTTTACCATCGGAATGATATTGAAGCAGAAGGAGGTCTTAAAAGGTATATTTTTTTAATTTTTAAAGGGTTTAGAGCGTAGTATTGGGATCCTTGGAATGAATCACGCATTTTACATGTAAGATGCAGTTCAATTAACAAAAAATCCAGGTTAATAAAAAAGGCTCTGGAACAGATTATTTTCGTAAGGTGAGGTACCTCTGTGTTCCAGGTTAATGCCATAACCATCAGTGACTGGGAGTTCATGGGAGATAATTACTCGAGCTCTCACGGGAGGGTGGAATGGCATACGCTCACGTCCCAGTCACTCACAACCATCACCAGCCAATAATGTGTGTCTGTGAACTTCTTTCATACAAGGGGATGGATAGTGCTTACCCGGTGTGTTAGATCACAACTATAAATAAAAATATACCTGGCGATGTCATTCGAAAAGAGGCGGATGGCTTGCATTGCATGTCACGGAGAGGTCATGTACATGCTTTTGCCCCTCCCTGGTTGGTGGTGGTCGTTTGATAGGGAAGGCAATACTTGATGGGTGGGAATTGGATAGCATTAGATTAGGGAGATAATTGGGGGGGTAAACTGATTATAGTCACAGTGGCAGGTGCCTATCTCAGCCAACTCTGTGATTTGGAACAGCCAATTAGCCTAATGTGATTGTTTTTTGGACTGCAGGAGGAAACCGGAGGACCTGAACGAAACCCACGCAAGCACAGGGAGAATATGCAACCCACACAGAGTAAAGGCCGTGCCCAGGACTGGAATCCAGGCCTTCTTGCTGTGAGGTGGGCGTGCTAATCACTGCGCCACCTTATTACAAACCTGAACTCTGGACCTTTTTTCAGTGAGGTGGTCATGGTAACCACTACATCACCTATATATGTATAGGATTTTCTGAGTAGATCCTTCCATAGGAGAGTGCTGAATACTTTTTGGTAGAGCAAATAACAATAAAAATAAAAATAAAAGGACAGGACAAAGACTTTATATTGAAACTCCATATATCACTACAGATCTGTTTCGAGGAGTGGTGAAACCATCCTCTCTCTTCAGGTGATTATAGAACAATATATATATATATATATATATATATATATATATATATATATATATACACACATACACACACACAGACAGAGAGACAGACAGGCAGACAGACAGACAGACAGAGATAGATAGATAGATAGATAGATAGATAGATAGATAGATAGATAGATAGATAGATAGATAGATAGATAGATACAGCAAGTTGCAATGCTGAGTGTGTTCTGACGCCTTTCCATCATAGCCAGCCTTAATGCATTATGTAATTTGTGCTAACAATAGTTTTTCTGTGGGATCAGACCAGACATATAACGCTTCACTCTCCAAGTGCATCAATGAGCCCTGGGCACCCATCACACTCTTGTCCATTCACTGGTCATCCTTTCTTGGACCACCACACCATTGAAAGATACTAGCCACTGAGAGTTTGAAGATGAACCGACCCACCCATGACGTTAAAAATGATTTCTGACCGGTGAAGTAAATAACACTGACTATCTCTTTACAGTAGCACCTGCCAAGAAGTGGGATGATTTAAACAGACCATTTTAGCTATTCTCAAAGTTGATGTGTTGAAAGCAGGAAAAATGAGCAAGCATTAGCATCTGAATGACAAAGGCCACAATATAGGTAGTGTCCAACTTAAGACCTGCGCGAATTACAACTGTTCGACTTTACAACCGCCCATAACTAAAAAAAAATAAATAAATAAATAAAAAAGCTTATATATTTGTGTATCATGTATGTGAATATTATCAGCACAGCCGAGCTGATTCTAAAGTAGGACTGACACCACCCCCCCCCCGACTGACATATACGTATATGTGTATGTAATATCAATAAACACATGTTCAAAGCTATAAATATTTATCATAACAATTACACATTCAAAAATAATGCATAAGATGTAAATAAAATATAAATACATGTACAAACAGTTGTGCACCTCACATAAAAATGTAAGTAGTTTTGTTGGGGGGTTTTGGGTTGTTTTATTTTTTTTTCATTTGTTTGGGGTTTTGGCATAATTGGCCTTGTTTTGCGGAATTTTCCCGCGATGCACTGAAGTCGCAGAAAATGAAGCACAAAGTAGCGAGGGATCACTGTATACACACACATATATATATATATATATATATATATATATATATATATATATATATATATATATATATATATATATATATATACAAAAATAAAAGGACAGGACAAAGACTTTCTATTGAAACTCCATTTATCACTACAGATCTGTTTCGAGGGGTGGTGAAACCATCCTCTCTCTTCAGGTGATTATAGAAGAATTCTATAATAATTATTATCTTCTTCTATAATCACCTGAAGAGAGAGGATGGTTTCACCACCCCTCGAAACAGATCTGTAGTGATAAATGGAGTTTCAATAGAAAGTCTTTGTCCTGTCCTTTTATTTTTGTTTATTTGCTCTACCAAAAAGTATTGAGCACTCTCCTACGGAAGGATCGACTCAGAAAATCCTCTCTCTCTCTCTCTCTCTCTCTCTCTCTCTATATATATATATATATATATATATATATATATATATATATATATATATATATATATATATATATATATATATATATATATATATATATATATATATATATATATATATATATATATATATATATATATATAAACTCGGAAAGTTTTATCTTTAAATAAATAAAAATAATAATTATAATAATGATAATAAAAAAAAACTTCACATCCCAAGAATGACCTGCTGTTAGATTATAGTAAACATAAAGTAAAATCAGATTATAATATTGATGGGATGTGAACACTGCCCTACAGACACAAAGAACGCAGGAGATTACGGACAGCACACTGTATAATGTGTACACTGTCTCGTACGGATCTATAGCACCTGCGTATACTGCTTTTAAAATATGCTTATAGATTTGCTTATAAAATGGAAACCAGTATGTTTGGTCGAGACCTTCTTTCTAAATGCATACACAGTCATACGGACACAAACTCTGACTGGGTGTCCACCCGTAGGTGTGTTCAGAGAGTCCCAAAATGGGGCCTCCACTTCACCTCAAACAGAGAACCATTTATAATGTCAAGAATCTAACCCCCCCCCCCACACACACACACACACACACACACACACACACACACACCCTCACCAACCCACCCTCCACCCTCCACCCCCTTCACCACTCACACCTCCCAGCTTAAACATGGGGTGCCAGAACTGTTGCCCAGACTCTACATACTGTATGGATGCCAACACAAACATCTAAGAGGGAGGGAAACCCTGCCTCAAACCAGCTGCTCTGAAAATATTATCAAATGTTGGACAAGACCACTACACCACTTTTCTTATTAAAAACAATGATAACAGTGTGTAAACTAAAAAAAGGTTGAACTTTATGTCATTCTTCTATTTATTTAGTGGTTCAAGCCCTGAAAAGTACATCAGTGTTTACCACGTAGTAAAGCTGGAAAGACCAGCCAGAGTCACCGGTATACAAATAAACCATAGTTTCAGTTTTAGTTAAAAATAAATAAATAAATTACTCGACATTAAAACTTTCACCATCCTGGAAACATTAAGGCCCATCTGACTGTGCTGAACCTGAGGCATCGTGGTGATAATAATGTAATGCCTCCGACTGAATTTGTATCTGGTAATGCTCAAAATATCTGTTTCTGTTTCTGGAGCAGGATTTGAGCAGAGCTGAAATGCTAAGAAAAGTCAAGGGCAAACAATATCTTTCAAAACAACAAAATCCTTCTATAACCAGAAAAAAGTAACAGTAGCAAAAATACTTAATAATAATAATAATAATAATAATAATAATAATAATAATAATAATCCATTCATTTTCTGAACCGCTTAATCTTAATAAAGGTCACAAGGAGGCTGGCACATATCTCAGCCGATTCTGGGTGAGGGAAAAGTACACCTTGGATGGCTTACCAGGCCATCTCAGGGCCTATTATTGTTATTATTATTATTATTATTATTATTATTATTATTATTATTATTATTATTATTATTATTTTTATTATTATTATTCAGTTCATTTTCTGTAAAACTGCTTAATCCTAATCAGGGTCACGGGGAGGCTGGCGCCCATCCCAGCCGACTCGGGGCGAGGGCAGAGTACACCCTGGAGAGCTCGCCAGGCCATCGCAGGGTGAAAACAAGCTGACGGCTTTGCAGCTACTCTTGTCGAAAGTCAGCAATGTTTTTTTAACCTCACACCATAGACAATGAGAGACATGGCTGGCCGCTGCACTGGGGGGACAGTGAAAACCTTGTGGAGAGTGGGACTTGAACCCCCAACCTTAGGATCAGCGATCCAGCAGCCTATACCACTAGGTCACTACTACCCTTATTATTATTATTATTATTATTATTAGTAGTAGTAGTAGTAGTAGTAGTAGTAGTAGTAGTAGTAGTAGCAGCAGCTGTTGCAGCAGTGCTGCTAGTAGCAGCAGGCAAGGCTGCTAAGTAGCATAGGCGTTGCTGCAGTAGTAGTTGGCAGCAGCAGCAGCAGCTAAGGCAGCAGGCTGTTGCTAGCTGCTAGTAGCTGCAAATGCTGGTAAGGTAGCTTGCTGTTAGCGCTGGTTCTAGTCGCATAGTAAGCAGCTGCTAGCTGTAGCGGCTTGCTTTTGCGCAAGCAAATAGCAGTTATTAGCAGCAGCAGCAGCACCTAAGCAAATTGGCAGCAGTAACATTGCTGTTGCTGCTGTTAAGCAGCAGCAGCGCTAGCAGCGTTGCTAGCCGTTGCCGCGTTGGCAACAGCAGCAGCAGTTCGCAGCAGCAGCAGCAGCAGCAACATCAATAATACTCACTACTTCACCACATTAATACACACGTCACATCAATACTCAGCAGCAGTTGCTGCTGTTGGCGTAGCAGCAGCAGCAGCATTGTTGCAGCAGCAGCTAAGCGTTGCTGCTAAGGCTGCTGCTGGCAGCAGTTGCTGCTGTTCGCAGCGCGCAGCAATAGCAGCTGCTTGCTGCTGCTAGGTTGCTGCTGTTGCAGCAAGCGTTAAGCAGCAACAGCAGCAGCTGTTGCTGCAGCAGCAGCCAGGGTTGCTTAGCAGCAGCAGTTGCTTTGCTAAGCGCGTTGCTCGCCGCAGCTAGCAGCAACAAGCGTTGTTGCTGCGCAACAATGCGCGTTAATACAGCAACAGCAATCGTTATTGCTGGTTGCTGCTGTTGTTGCGCAAATAGCCGTTGCTACGCATACAGCACCAGTTGCTTGTTGCTATAAGCGTTGCTGTTGCAGCAAACAGTTGCTGCTGCGCTAAGTTGCTGGCTAAACAGTTGCTGTTGCTTGCACCAATTACACTGCTGCTGCTTGTTAACCAGCATAAGCGTTGCTGTTGCTGCTTGCAATTGCTAGCAACCGTTGCTGCTAGCAGCAATAGCGTTGCTGCTAAGCTGCTTTGCGCGCTGTTAAGGTTGCTGCTGCGCTGCTGCTAAGCTGTTGTCGCTGGCGCGCTGCAGCAACAGCGTTATTAAGCGCTGCTGCTGTTGCTTGCGCGTTGCTAGCCAAATTGTTGCTGCTGCAACAGTTGCTGCTGGTTGCTGCTGGCTGCTGCTACCGCTGGTTGCTGGGTTAAGCTGTTTCACCAGCGCTGTTGCTAAGCTGCTGCCAAATATTAAGGTTGTTGCTGCTGCTGCTGTTGCTGCTGCTGCTGGCAATCCGCAAGCTGCCAAACAGCGCTGCTGCTGCCACCGTTTGCTGCAATATTTAAGCAACCGTTGTTGCTGCTGCTGCTGCTGCTTCAAATCGTTGCTTAGTGCATTGGCTTAACAGCAAGCCGTTGCTGCTGCTGTTGTTGCTGTTGCTGCTGCTAAAACAGCAAGCTGCGTTAAGTTGCTAGCAACAGCTGCTGTTACATTAATAATAACTTCACAGCGCTGCTAAGTTGCTGCTTTAAGGGTTGTTTGCCAACAGCAGCACCGCTTGCTGTTGTTAAGGTTGCAACAAGCCGTTAGTTGCTGCTGCAGCAGCTCTCGCAGCGGCAGTTAAATATAAGGTATTGCTAAGCTGGTTAATAAGCTGCTGCTGCTGCAACAGCCAAATCAAGCCGTTGCTGCTGCTGCTGCTAGGCTGCGCAAATGTTGTTGGTTATGCATTGCCAATGTTGGTTAAGCTGCTAAGTTGCTGCTGCTTGCTGTAGCAAATAGAGCAAGGCTGCTATGCTGCTAAGGTTGCTGCTAAGCCACGTTGCTGTTACACCACTCACTGTTGCTGCAGCAACCAGTTGCTGGTTGCTGCCAGCGTTAAGCACCAGTTGCTGTTGCTAAGCAAATAAGGTTAAGTTGCTGAGCGCTGCAAGGCTGCTGCGTTGCTAAGGTTGCTGCTGCTAAGCGTTATCATGGTTTTACTCGCACGCTAAGCAAATACATGTTGCTGTATGCGCTGCTGCTGTTGTTGCTAAGCAAAGGTTGTTGCTGAGCAGCAGCAACATGCGTTGCTGTTGCTGCTGTTGCGCACCGTTGCTGCTGCTTGCCACCGTTGCAGCTGCTGGTTGTTGCTGGTTGCTGCAAATGCTGCTGCTGCTTGCTGCTAAGCTAGTTAAGGCTGCTGTTGCCGCATACCGTTGCTGCATGCCAAATTGCTTTATAACCGTTCCAGCAACCAGCAACAGCAAGTTGCTGCTGCTGCTGGTTTACCAAACAAGGTTGCTGGGCTATGACAAGCCACCAAGCGTTGCTGTTAAGGTTGCTGCTGCTGCTAACCGTTGCTGTTGCTGCTGGTTAGCAAATAAGCTGCTTGTTAGCACCACCAATACCACCAGCTGCTGCTGCTGCTGTTGCTGCTGCTAGTGTTGCTAGTTGCTATGATTAGCTATTCAGCCAAGTTGTAGTTGTTAGTAATAGTAGTAGTATTATTATTAGTAGTAGTAGTAGTAGTAGTAGTAGTAGTAGTAGTAGTAGTAGTAGTAGTAGTAATAGTAGTAGTAGTAGTAGTAGTAGTAATAGTAGTAGTAGTAGTATTACTTTTATCCGATTTACCTTCATTCATTGTTCAGGCTTTGTGTAATGTGTAGAAAACAAGATATATTCAATATTAAATAACACAATACTAATATTTGAACCTAAAATGAGTTCAGAGAGCAATATTTATGTTTTATATTCGTATTACATATTAAATCACAGCTTTCATGAATCTTGGCATGCTCTCCAGCAGTCATTGATATTGCTCTCTGGTGACTTTATGCCACTCATCCATTCATTTTTGAAAGCTGCTTAATCCTAATTAGGGTCACGGGGAGGCTGGCGCCCATCCCAGCCAACTCTGGCCGAGAGTGGAGTACACCCTGGACAGCTCGCCAGGTCATCGCAGGGTCAACACTTACACAATCATTCACACTCACTCTCACACCTCAGGGTGATTCGGAACAGCCAATTAGCCTACTGTGCATGATATTGGACTGTTGGAGGAAACCAGAGTACCTGGTTTATGCCACGCCTGCTACAAAAATTCAATTGGCTCAGCTTTATTTAACGGCTTGTTACCATCTTTTTTTCCTCTTGCTAGAAAGACTGCCCTGCTGGAAAACCCAATTCTTAGAGTTAGGGAATATTGTCAGACATTGAGAAATGACAAAACATTCCTTGTCATCGCTATAACAATAACAATAATAATAATAATAACAATAACAATAATAATAATAATAATAATAATAATAATAATAATAATAATAATAATAATAATAATAATAACAATAACAATAATAATAATAATAATAATAATAATAATAATAATAATAATAATAATAATAATAATAATAATAATAATATGTTCCAGGAAACCTTGCACATGACTTGATTGGCTTTACTTTGCTTCTTATTCATGAAGAGCTTTGCATGACTTCAATCCTACCTGGAGAAGCCTAATTCGAACTATCCTTGCAGTGCACTTATCCCCAACTGTCATCTTTTTATATTTCATTTGATATTATTCAACAGTTGATGAGTGACATTCTAAGGAGTTCATTATCACCCTGATCAGAACAGAGTTGTTTGTAACTTTGTTGTCCCCAGTGTCTGCTACTTGATCTTGATTGCATAAACTGCCTTCTTTGAAATTTTGAATATGCAAGAAACTTGATATTTACTGTATCCCTCTTTAATTAATCCATAATTGAAAACCTCCTTTGTCTTATTCAAAACTTTTCTTTTAAACACTTTTAGCATACTGATTAGATACTCATATTTTCCAATTAATTTTAAGGAACTACCAGCACTGTTTTACATTCCAAATTGGTCCCTCTTCAAATGACTAGTGATGGTGACTGCAGAAATTTTCTTTTTTTTAATTGTTAAATTAGATTTGGCTCAAGTAATCTTCTAATCAGTACTTTATCAAGTTAAATGAAGTAAGTCTATGTTGGAGTTTCACCATAGAAACTGGAATGAAATGGGTGCCATGCATAGAGATGCTGATTTAAAAATAAATAAATACAGTGGTACCTCACTTTACGAAAGTCTCGACAAACGAAAAATGCAGGTTATGAAATGTGTTTTCCTAAAATGTTTGTCTCTGTATACAAAAGAAAATTTGAATGTTAAACATTCAAACACGCCATTCAAACATTAAAACCATCAATGACGTTCAAACATCCCGCCCCGCTGGCCTCCTATTGGCTAACAACTGAGCTGTTGTTCATGTCGCCTTCACTCGAGTGCCATCTTGGACAGGTCCACCTGATGCCATCTTGGACAGGGATCCCATTGGCTGGGAGGGATGACGCAGCTAACTCCCACTGGCTATTATGGAGCTGAATCTACAGTACCATAATGCTTTTCCTGTAAAGGACAGAGTTACTGTTGTTTTATGCTTTATTTCTTGACTCAGGCTTTTAACCTTCCAGAAGCATTTGTAAGATTATAACTCTGCTAAGAAGACATGGTCGACACACACGCGCACGCACACACACACACACACACACACACACACACACACACACACACACACACACACACACACAATCACACACACACATACACTTGTGATTTCCGGTGCGAGTGAGAAGAAGAAACGGGCTCGAGTGATATCACAAAGGAATACGGCCAAACCCGTCTACCATCGGTACGATATTGAAGCAGAGGGAGGTCTTAAAACGTATAATTTTAGAATTTTTAAAGGTTTATGGGGTAGTATTGGGGGCCTTGAAACGAATCACGCGTTTTACATGTAAAATGAGGTTCAATTTACGAAAAATGCAGGTTACGAATAGAATAAGGTTCTGGGACAGATTAATTTCGTAAAGTGAGGTACCACTGTAAATAAAAAGGTGTTCTTGTTATTAGACAGAGTTGCACATACAGTGTGTGTATTTTTTTTTTTTTTCGATTTAAAAAGCTACACACAGTTACCTTAAATTTCAATAATTAGCAGTGGTGCACACAATAATGCTGATTGCACCATGGGGGACAGAAATGGACCCGTCTATTTGACAGTGGGGAACAATGCTGCTGCTAGTCTAAATGTGTCCTTTAAACAGCACTTATGATCTTCTAAGAAAATAATCATTAGTAAAGATGAAGAATGAAATAAACATATACAGTACAGTACATTTGCCTTGGGGAGATCTACTGTAGAAACATGACTTCATTTTGAAGCGAAATAACAGACTGAGACTACTGGAGCGAACCACTGACAGGAGAACAAATATGAACAGTTCACCTCCTACACATATCTATTTTTCCATGTGTTTACAAACCATGATCTGCTCACTCTTAACAATGCATCCCTATGTGATTGCATTATTACAGGGCACACAGTTATATGCTTCTCATGAGATATCTGCACCTTGCTTACCTTATTCATCAGCGATTATGTGCTTAACAACGACCAGGTCCTCACAAACCCGCAAAATAAACTGTAACTTTTAAAATTATTCACCATCTCATCAGGTCCTACAACTTAAAAAAAAAAAAAAAAAAAAAAAAAGTAGAAGACTGTTGCTTGAGGATTGATGAGCTGACCATTCAGCATTTGTATTAATTGTGAGATCAAGTCACTGCAGAGAATATTTCGTGCAAGGACTCATGGTGAGGAAAGGGCACAGATGGCTGAATGCATACATAGGCATGAAATTTGTCGACAAAACTCATAAACCTCAAGGGCGCAGTCACAAACAACACCTACATCATCAAAACAAGCATTCGGCGACAGAAAGAGGAGCAACATAAATGACCATGTATGCCTACTATTTCAGTAAAAACAACAACAGGCATGATCAGTAGCTTCACCATCACCATCATCTATTCCAATACGTCTTCTATCTATGACATTATTTCTACGTGCTACTGATCATGGGTTTTTCAAAACAAAGACTATTCAATACATTATCTAAAAATACAGCTGTGCCCTTCTGCCGCTCTCTCTCTCTCTCTCTCTCTCTCTCTCTCTCTCTCTCTCTCTCTCTCTCTCTCTCTCTCTCTCCCTATCCGGAGCTGAATGACCAAAATCATTTATGCAGTTTGGCATCAGCCAGGCTCTGCAGGGTTTGCAGGAGAGAGGAAGTAAACGCCAGGTTAGGTAGTTTCCTGGCTCGGGCCACCTAACAGAAGGTCTGTGTTGGCTCTGACAGCAAAGCAATCTCCTGCAGCAGAGGGTGCAAGAACAACACAGCACAGCACACTGAAATGCTGGTGACAAAAGTACAAACATGACCAAGGTACACAGTTCTGGCACGGTAATAGATGGAAAAACACTCCAGCAAAGACACAAAGCCTTCGACAATTCACTGTACGAGAAAATACTGTCTTACCTATATTATCTAATTTTATACCAAGACACCTGATTTCAGCAATACAAACTAAAAGATTCCAAGACATCCTGAATTATTATATAATTTAAATTTAAAAAAAAAAAGCACCCTGTGATCCATTTGCATTATTTCTGTTAAAATTTAACATCGCCTCCACCACCAACAAGCCTCTCTTTTTCAGAATTGGTCCTTGCTGTGACCTTGATCCTTTTATTCATTTCATTTCATTTTACAAGTCCCTTTATTCGGATCACAGAGAGATTGGATCCCATCCGGGCTGACTCTTTGTGAAGGCAGGGTACACCCTGGAAAGCTGTGTGACAATCATGAATATCCAACAAGCCTAATGTGCCTGTCTTAGAACTGTGGTAAGGAAACTAGACTACCCGGAGGAAACCAATTAAGCTCACAGAGGATGTGCAAGCTCCACCCAGAAATACCGTCGAGAGGAACGAGGCTTAGACCCAGGACCACCTCTACCACAGTAAGGTAAAGGTAAGTCTGTTGGGTTTTTACACCTGAGCCTAGTGGCTCATCAGGCTGGTGCTTATCCCCGGTTTCCATAGCGTGAAGCGACAAGGAGTTCAACTCCCCCTGGATGGGACGCTAGTCCATCGCAGGTTACCTTCCCGCGTATATTTTTACTGGTACCCATTTAAACTGCTGGGTGAACAGAGGCACACTTGTGGTTGAGACCTTGCCCAGGGGTTTTAGCACAGTGAGGGTCTCAGTGGGATTTGAACTCACCACCTCCCGATCATGAGCCCAGCACCCTAACCACTACGCCACTGGCCCCACTCTCTACCACAGTGCCACCTACTTTAATTCTTTTACTTCCCTGCAGGCATAAATTATTTCCTCCTCTGATTTCATTTGTATGTAATTTCCACATGTCGGATGTTCCCTCCCTTCTGCATATGACCACCACCAACCAGGGACGGGTGTAAACCGCTCTGTGACATTCCATCCTACCAACACATGCCTATTTGGAGTTGGCCTAGCACATTCGGAGTGAAAGCGCCATCCGCCTCTTTAGTAGAAATGAGCTCACAGATGCCAATGGATTGGCTTGTCATCGCTGTGAGTGACAGGGAAGCATGATGTAAGATCTCGGCCATCGACCCCTGGTTGATGGTCACGCACCTTGTAGATGCACCACTCAGGAGCCTGATACTTTTTAAATAAATTCTAATACAGTGGTACCTCACTTTAAGAAATGAATCCTTTCCAGCTCCTTTTTCGTAACCTCTATTTTTCATAAATTGAACAGCATTTTACATGTAAAATGCGTGATTCGTTCCAAGGCTCCCAATACTACCCCATAAACCCTTTAAAAATTATAAAAGTATACCTTTTAAGACCTCCTTCTGCTTCAATATCGTACCAATGGTAGACGGGTTTGGCCATATTCCTTTGCGATATCACTCAAGCCCGTTTCTTCTTCTCACTCGCACCGGAAATCATACGTGTGTGTGTGTGCGCGCGCGCGCTTGTGTGTGCGCCCGTGTGTTGACCGTGTCTTCTTAGCAGAGTTGTAATCTTACAAATGTTTATGGAAGGTTAACTCTGTCCTTTACACGAAAAGCATCATGGTAGATTCAGCTCCATAATAACTAATGGGAGGGAGCTGCATCATCCATCCTAGCCAATGGGAGGCCAGCAAGGTGGGATGTTGGGAGATGGCCAATATGAGGGAACTATGTCATCCCTCCTAGCCAATGGGAGGCCAGCAGGGTGGGATGATGGGAGATAGACAATGGGAGGTAGCTGCATCATCCCTCCTAGCCAATGGGAGGCCAACGGGGCGGGATGTTTGAACGTCATTGATGGGAGAGCAGCTTGTGCATTGTTTGGATGTTTGAATGGCGTGTTTTAATGTTTGAATGGCACGTTTGAATTTTGAGATGTCGCTTTCGTAACGTGAACTTTTTTCGTATCCAAAGACAAAAATTTTAGGAAAATGCGTTTCGTAACCCGCATTTTTTGTTTGGTGAGACCTTCGTAAAGCGAGGTACCACTGTATCTTATTTTCCTTTCGGCTGTAACCTTTTTTCTCAGGGGTTGCCACAGCAAATCATCTGCCTCCATCTTCATGGAAGTCATAGTAATGATTCACATATTCGATTTGGCATCAGTTTTTACGTCGGATGCCCTTCCTGACACAACCCTTTAGCAAGGGACAGAAACACACTGATGGCTATGCAGCTACTCTTTATGAAAGTCAGCAATGGTTCTTTTACTTGAACCTCTTACCATAGACAGTTAGAGACATGGCCAGCCTGTGATAACCCAGTTAGCTGCACTGGGGGGACAGTGACAACCTTGTGGAGAGTGGGACTCAAAACCACAACTTTAGGATTAGCGATCTAGCACCTTTTTACCACCAGGCCACCACTGCCCCAGGCCAAATAAATTCTATTTTCAATTTATCTTTTGGTTACATTTTACATTCCATACAAATCCTTCAAACAGTAAAGCACACGCTTGAGATTTACAACTTACAAGAATGAACCTAGTTGCAGATGCATAAAAACTAAAAATTAAATTTTTTGAGTTGTGTTACAGGTTATGTAGAACTTATCTCAGTCTGTTTTTCTGATTGACCAAGAAACCATGTTAAAATTTTGAACGCGAAGCATAAAAGATATCCGAAAATATAATATTTGTTAAAATGAAAGCATGTCTTACCCTCCTTCACAGATTTGTACCCGGAGGATCTCGTTGCATTTGGAGGTAGACTGTGCTTCCTCTTCTCCCTCTTCCTTTGGCGTCTTTTCTTTCCTTTTCAGCTCAGCTTTCTTGATCTCTGTAGGTTCTTTGGGCTGTATGGCATGTACCTATACTCGAGAGAGACACGGGCAAGTTCACCAACCCTGCTCCGGGTGCCCAGGGAGACAGAGATGAGGGAATTCACTTTCAAAATTTTGCAGAAAGTATTAGAAGTGATTTTGACGGTAAAGAGTCAGTTAACTCTACTTTTCTACCTGTCATTGAAAAGGAGGTGCCTAAGGTGAACAAAGGTACATCTTATGTAAATCTAAAAACTATAGTATATTTTACCTGGAATGGTACATGCAACGATAGTTTAAGACTTATATTTAAATGCTACACAGAGGTACAACAATGGTCCATTGGACCAGATTATGTACTTCAAATCATTTAAAATGACGACTATATTCATGTTTCCAGGTTAAAGATACGAAATGAGGTGTTGTTTGGTATACTGCTCTATACCAATCAGCCGTATCATTAAAAAAAAAAAACATTATAAACACTGACAGGTGCAGTCATTCATTCATTCATTCATTCATTCATTCATTTTCTGAGCCGCTTAATCCTAATTAGGGTCGCGGGAAGGCTGGCATCCATCTCAGTCAACTCTGGGTGAGGGCAGAGTACGCCCTGGACAGTTCGACAGGCAATCTCACGGCAGAAACACGCTGACAGCTATGCAGCCTACTCTTGACGAGAGTCAGCAATGTTTCTTTTACACATCTCTCCACAGACAGTGAGAGACATGGCCGGCCTTTGATAACCCAGTTATCTGCACTGGGGGGGGGGGGGGGTAATTGGGATTGGGGCTTGAACCCCCAACCTTGGGATCAGTGTTCCAGCACCTTACCACCAGGTGCCCCTCCTGACAGTTGCAGTGAATAGTATTACAGTGGCACCTGCCAAGAAGTGGGATCTATTAAACAGAAAGAAATGGTCATTTCTGAATGTTTATGTCACATAGGAATCTGAGTTACTTTGACAAGGGCCACATTTTGGTGGCTAAATGATAGGGGTTATTTATCTCAAAAATGGCAGGACTTGTTGAGTGTTCCGGGTATGCAGTGGTAAGTACCTACAGAAACCAGCAAGAGTAGCAAGAGTCTGTATGAGCAGCAAAGTCTTCTACATGTGTTCGATCCTAGAGAAAAGCTACTGTAGTGCAACCTGCTGAAATTGTTAATGCTGGCTAGAACTCTTGACTTGTCTAACTGCAGACCAGTCAGGTGGATTTAATGTTATGGCTGATTGGTGTGTGCATCCCTACATGTTCATATCCCCCTTTAACAAGCTATAAATGTCAAATAATACAATATATGGCCAAGAGTTTGTGGACACCTGAACATTACACTGGGATGTGGGCCCCCCTCAAATTATTGCTACCAAGTTGGAGCAACCAAATTTGATTTTATGGAGCCCTGACATCAACCCCATTGAACATCTCTGATGAATTAAAATGTCATTGTGCCCAAGAATAGCCTCATCTACCATCACAGCCTAAAGTCAGTAATGTTCTTGTGCCTGAATATGCAAATCTTGATAGTCATGCTTCAAAATCTACTGGAAAGCCTTCTCAGAAAAGTAGATCTTAGATGAAAGGGAGAACTCACTCCAGAATGACTTGTACAACAAACACGGTCAACTACAGTCATGTGCCTTCAATCATTTGGCCATACAGTGTACATTAATACTTTGCAGATTTTTTCATGCTTTTCATACATATTGCTCAGTCAAGAGTTTCTACATTTACCTCAGGCTCCTTGCGATCCCCGGTGTCAGGTGCTGCAGGATTTTCTACTGTAGAGGGAGGCATTGCTGCTGTAGTGTAGGTAAAAGAACTTTGTCTTTGCTTGCAGTACACTAAGGAAAGTACATCTTTGCTTGTTAGCCCTGGAGGGTTTGGATTTCGAGTACTTATGCACCAAGAAGAATAAACTGAATTCTGGTTGTCATCTTGGGGAGATGGATTAGGTTTAATGTAATTTAGATAGCACCAGCTAATTGCAAGATTTGTGTCAAGAGAAGTGCATGAAGACTCTTCTTTGTTTATGGGGACCATAATACTTTTAGTACACAAATCAGAGTCTTCTTTTTTGCTGGGAATTAAAGTTCTCATATTGCTATTTGCATTTTCTGGGTCATCCTCTTCTTCTTTTACCCGTTTCTGGTGTTGTCTATCATGGGTGAGTTCCACACTGCTTGTTGGAGACAGTACCCGTTTATTTCCCCCCGCACTAGAGGATTTGGATCCCTCAGCTATTGGTGGTTGATCTTTGAAATCAAAGCTGGATCCTAGTGTTTCTAATCTTAAACCAGAGTAGCTAGGATCCTGAGATGATGTGACAAAGGTCTGTGACAGAGTAGTGTATACAGAACTGGCATGGAAAGGTAAATCTGAATATAGGCGAACAGGCACTCTCTGTATCCCAGAAGGCCTCAAAAGCTCTTGGCTTGGAGTAATATCAAGATGAGGATAGTCATGATGACAGGTGGATGTTAACTGGCTTACATCCTCCTCTATGGGAATCTCAAGCTTAAGACCTGAGGACATTGAATAGTAATGAGCTCTTGCAGCACCTGACAGGCAGTGCAAATTTTCCATGACTGTATGATCATCTTCATGAGACACTGCTGTTAAAGGAGTAACATGTTTATGAGAGAATATGGGGCAAACTGTATTGCTTAAAGACACATTACAGAATGAAGAAGGCACAGATGAATGAGATGTATCAGGGCTGCGTTTAGGGGAACTGCCTGCACTCGGAGATGGGGGATTAACACTAAGAATTGACTTTGGTGGTGAATCCTCTTCCTCTGGCTCTCTTACAGCAGAATGCTTAATCAAGAGACATTTGCGCCTTTCCCTCCAACCAGCAGGTGTTCGATCAGGAGATAAACAGCTGTAATCAAAGGATTTACTTCGACTCTCAACAATAGGGTTTGCCTGCTGAGATACATGTGGTGCTTGCTCTGATGCAGACCGTTGCATTTCTCTGTGAGGGTGGTGAGTACTTGAGATTGTTAATGTATGAGGAGTTCTTGACCTTCTAGACATTATGTCAACATCACCTTTGAGAGATTCCTCAAGTGATGAGGTATGGCTATATCGGTGTGTATCTTGACTTGGACTATGAGGTACCGATAGTGATTCAAAACTTGATTCTCCAGAGGACTGGGTTGCCTCTGCAAGACGGAGTCTTTTCTTTTTCGGTGGCAACTTCTCAATGGGAAGCTGGGCCAGGGATGGACTTCTCTGGGGCCATTGGAAGTCTTCAACTTTTTTTGACTCTTTTGCTTGAGACACATCTGAATGGAGTGGTCCTGTCATGGTGAAAGTTTTCTCGTCTGTTACTCGAATTTCAGGTATTTGAACATTGTGTTGGCGAACAAGCTTACGGAGGTTTTGCTTTGTTGACTGTTCCTTTAAGTATGTGTGAGTTGAAGGTTCTTGTTTGTTAAACAAACTTGTATGTTGTATCACTGATACTCCTTTTAGAGTGTTCTCCTTCTCATGTGCCTGCACAGACACGGATTCTATGATGGGCTTTACACATGTTGCAATAAATCCGTGTGATGTTGTAAAGGTGGATGACAAGGCAGCTGATGGTAAGACAGGGTCGTCAAGTTCTAGACTCTCTTCCTTTCTCCTCTTCCGTACTGCTAAGCCACCGACTTGAGTTTTATAAACTGCCCCGTGCTCTTCAGCTTGACATGCAAGGACTTCAAGTTGGTAAGACGGTTGGCCACGGCAGTGGTGGTTCTTGTGTGTTTTATATTTTTCCCAGTTGTTACAAGCAAGTCCACATGCTTCACATTCAAATGGTTCGAGGTGTTTTTGCTTGCTATCAGACACTATTGAAACAGAAGAATGAAACGGTGAGCTGCAACAGGGCTGTTCCTCGGGAGTAATTTCAGCACCAATTGGTAATTCAATTGCAGGCTGGCGCCTTAGCATACCATGCCGCTTGTTTTGAGCTGGCTGTTCATCAAATGACTGGCTGTGATGAAAGATTTGGGAAGCAACAGAGGACTCAACGTTTGTATTTGCTGGTAATGAGTGACTTCTTAAAAGAGGACCAGCTGACAAAGTGCTAGCTGGTTGACTGGCACTGATAGAGTGCTGTTGAAATTTTTCACATGGGACCCCAAGAGTGATGGACCCACTGCTTTTTGAACTTATGTCTATCTCTTTTGTTCTACGAAGAATGTTATCTTTAGAAAGAGATGACTCAATGCTGCTTCTCCGAGATAGAGAAAACCTTCTGGGTTTGACACTATCAATCTTGCTTGTGTCTACAACTGCTTCATTAATGGTGATGAGTTTGGTGATGTGATCAATTACTTGCTTTTTAGGCACTGAAAAAGGGATGATCCTACCATCGTGTTCTACAGAGTGTTCATCCTGTTGATGAACTGTTCTCTGTAAGTGGCCAAGACGGCCAAATTTTCCAAGAATAACCTCTGCATAACTTTTGGCACTTGTGTTGGGCTGACTGTCTTGTGAGACTTCGGTGCTCTCAGAACGAGAGAAATAGCCTGATTCTGTGCTGCCTTTACTGCCAAGCCCAAATGATGAGGCAGTTTCATCAGATAAGCCCACAGGAGCTCGTCTTCCTTTGCTAAGCCTCATGGCTAGTCTCTTTTTGACAGCATGAGAGTACTCTAATCCCTGTGGCTGCTCTTCGGTGGATATTTCTGTGCAAGAAGTTGTTTGAGAGGATCTCATCTCTTGATTTTTAAGAGGAGATGAAGACAGGTGAACAGTGTCTTCATCTGATTCTGTAACTGGTTCTTCGTGACAACTCATGCCAGACCCCTGTCTGCTTGAGGCCATACCAGCTTTTACTTTATGTGTGTGTGACTTACGGTGCTTGTAAAGGTTACTTTTAGTTTTAAATGAAAAACCACACGGTGCACAAGGGTAAGGCCTTTCTCCAGTGTGGGAGCGTATGTGTTTCTGTAGCACACTGGGCTTGGCACATGCACGGCCACAATAGGTGCAAACATACTTTCCTGGCTTCTGAGGTTTGCGTTCACGTTTTTGTTTTGGTGTGCTTTCCTGTTCCTCCACGGAGGCTTGCAATGACACAGATGAAGTTGAAGTCTCAGGACATTTGTCAGAAACATCCATATCTTCAGAAGATTTAGAAACCCGTTGGTCTGACTTTGCCTTCTCAAGAGAACCTGCTTCTTGAGCATTTCTTTTTTGAAACCGGAGACGTTTTCTCTCATGACGAATTCTTTTTGTTTGTCTGGGATGAGATGGTCCATGCTGCTGCTGGGAGTGAGCTGTGGTTGGTTTTGGGTTGTTAAGAGAAGATTTATACTGAGGTTCATGAAGGTGTTCTTGACCTCCTGACTGCTCCTCAGTGCTCAATTGTTTATGTGAGACCTCCATAAAATGTGGAAAGGGCCTCTGGTAAAATGCCACACCTAGAGCCTACCTCTCAAATCTTAGACACTGTAGATTCATTACGGACACAATACAACCAAAGAGGAACATAGTTTTCTGTGCCCTCTACAGGCCACCTAGAGACTAAGTAATCATGGATTGACTGACAAACTTTAATTCATGTGAGTGATGATGTTATAAACTACTAGAGGTTTTCTGAACTCAGCAATAACTTCTTCATAGATGTTTTTCTGGTGCTGGTGTCCTTGAATTATGGAAACACTATCAAAAGCTCTTCTTCATGCAAATGGCGTCACCTCAGAAGTTCTGCAACATATCACAAATATAAAAAGTAAATGAAATGCTCTATAAATAGGAATATTAAAATATAAACCTACATATATATATATATATATATATATATATATATATATATATATATATATATATATATATATATATATATATATATACACACACAAGCAGTTTCTATTTTTAGATCCCTATTTAATTTATATACATTTCCTAAGCCACTTTAACCTAATTAGGGTCATAGGGAGACTGGCGCCCATCTCAGCCAACTCCAGGTGAGGCCAGGGTACACCCTGGACAGCTCACCAGAGACAACACTCACACAACCATTCATTTTGGCGATTTGGAACAACCAATTAACCTACTGTGCATTTTTTTGGCCTGTAGGAGGAAACCAGAGTGCCCAGAGGCAACCCACACAAGCACGGGGAGAACATGCAGACTCCACACGGAAAGATTTTAGCTGGGAATCAAACCCATGACCTTCTTGCTGTAAAGCATACGTGCTAACCACTATGCCACCATGTCACCAAACTATTCGATCTGATCATAGTCACAAGGAGACTGGCGGTGGCCCAGGACTTGAACCCAGGACCTCCTTGCTATGAGGTGGATGTGCTAAGCACTACTCCACTGCATGACTTATATTTAAGTTGTCAGGTACAAATCTATGTGGATGTTTTCAAATCAAACTACGTTAGCCATCTATCACAGAGTAATTAACACCAAAACAGTGTTCACGGGTGAGAACTGGATCTTTTTTCATGCGCCAATTGTGTCTTCCCACCTCATTCTTACAACCATAATACACAGCTCTGTAGCTATCTATTTATAGTGGTACCTCACCTTACGAAAATAATCTGTTCCAGAACCTTTTTCTGAACCTGGATTTTTCGTAAATTGAAATTTTACATGTAAAACGAGTGATTCGATCCAAGGCCCCCAATATTACCCCTAAACCCTTTAAAAATTATAAAAGCATACCTTTTAAGACCTCCTTCTGCTTCAATATCGGACCAATGGTAGACGGGTTTGGCCATATTCCTTTGCGATATCATGAGCCCACTTCCTCTTTTCACTTGCACCGGAAATCACAAGTGTGTGTGTGAGTGTGTGTGTGTGTGTGTGTGTGTGTGTGTGTGTGTGTGTGTGTGTGTGTGTGTGTGTGTGTGTGAGTGTGTGTGCAAATGTATATGGAAGGTTAAAAGCCTGAGTCAAAAAACAGTAACTCTGTCCTTTACACGAAAAGCATTATGGGAGATGCAGCTCCATAATCGCCAATGGGAGGCCAGCGGGGCGGAATGTTGGGAGATAGCCAATAAGAGGGAGCTACGTCATCCCTCCTAGCCAATGGGAGGCCAGCGGGATGTTGGAAGAAAGTCAATGGGAAAGCAGCTCGTGCATTGTTTGAATGTTTGAATGGCGCGTTTGAAGGTTTGAATGGTGTGTTTGGCTCGTTTCATAAGGAGAACTTGTTTCGTATACAGAGACAAAAAAATTTGGAAAATGTTTTTCATAACCTAGATTTTTCATTTGCTGGGACTATCGTAAGGTGAGGTACCACTGTATTTAGAGGGTTACAAAAGAAAATTGTCCTAAAATGCATAGCCTATTATCTACTCAGCTATTAGTTAATTCAATCAGGTACAAAAACGGTCCGGCTCTGAAGGGTACACTTGTCTCTCAGAAGGGAAGCCCATTCACAGTGACAAGGATTTGTACCCTTGAAGGTACACACTAGTATCCCATTCAAGTGTCAGGTGTTAATTTCAGCAGTGCGATAATATCTGCTGCATTCACACTAATTATTTTACTACTACAAAAATGTATTAAAAGTAGCCATCATCCTAATAATAACAAGACATTAGTAACTAATATTCTCCGGTGACATTTGCTGATAAAACATGACACTAAAAACAGCTGATGGACTGTATTTAGTAAACATATGTCCATTATTTTTCCTACAAAAATCTTTTTTTTAAATGCTTTTCATTCATTTTCTAAGCCACTTCGACTAACTAGAGGCACTGGGAAGCTGACAACAATTTCAGCTAAATATGGGCGTGAGCAGGGTCCATTCTGAATAGCATGCCAGGTCATCTCAGGGATGACACTCACAACTATTCACACACACACACACATACACACCTAGGGACACTTTGGAACAGCCATATCAGCCACTGTGGGGGCCAGTGGCTTAGTGGTTAGGGTGCTGCACTCATGATCAGGAGGTTGTGAGTTCGAATCCCACTGAGACCCTCACTGTGCTAAGCAAGGTCTCAACCACAAGCGTGCCTCTGTTCACCCAGCAGTATAAATGGGTACCAGTAAAATATACTGGGAAGGTAACCTGCGATGGACTAGTGTCCCATCCAGGGGGAGTTGAACTCCTGGTCACGTCACACTACGGAAACCGGGAATAAGCACCGGCCTGATGAGCCACGAGGCTCAGGTGTAAAAACCCAACAGACTTTATCTGCCATATCGGCTACTGGGAATATGGGAGAAAACCTGATTACCCAGAGGAAACCCATGCAAGCATAGCGAGAACATGCAAACTCCACATGGAAACACTCAAGCCTGGGAATCAAACCCAGGACCTTGTTTCTGAAAGATAAACATGCTAACCACTGTGGTTACCGTTCCGCCCATCTCGCTCGTCTTGTTTTTAAGCACTTATTTATTTAAAGAAGTTCAGTCATAGAATAAGATTTAATAAAATGTTTTCTCTGTGTTTTGATTTTAATATAGGCAGGATCCAGGCATCTTCCCTCACTAACCACCTGGCACCAGTACCCACGCATTTCTGCAGGGGTGGAAAGGTGTTGAACCATATGGGATCCTGCTGGTAATGCAAATCTTTGCCAGTAGTGCATTTCAGACTTGTTGAGCAGTGAGTGCATCTGAAGCACTGAATATTATTGTAGATGTACAAAGCTTTAGTCTGCTAGCAGGACGTTTTCATTTAGTTGAATTTAAAACATGTGAATGCTTTATGATAACTGCAGATGTATGTACACCTTCTCCAAAAAATTTGCTAAAAGTTGGAGGATTGTCTAATATGCCTCTGCCACATTATGATCCCCCGTTACGCCCATCCCTCAGCATACGACTGCAACGAATGCACCTGACATCAGTGTCTAACCTCACAAATGCTCTTGTGGTTGAATGGGTAGTACAGTAGACCCTTGACCATTCGCGGTTTAGCACACCCACCCCCGCATACTTGCGGATTGGCGACAAACCCGGAAGTAACTGGCACGTGATTCAAATTTAGCCATTGGCTGAGAGCTTTTATTTCTCCTTCCTGCTGATTGGTTGCAGATCATGTGTACACCTCTTTTTTTCTCCTTCGCACGCAAGTTATCAATCTTCTTCTTCTTGTCCTTTCGGCTTTTCCCTTCAGGGGTCGCCACAGAGAATTATCTGCCTCCATCTCACCCTGTCCTCTGTATCTTTTTCTCTTACACCAACTGCCTTCATGTCCTCCTTCACCACATCCATGAATCGTCTCTTTGGTCTTCCTCTAGGCCTTCTGCCTGGTAGTTCCAACCTCAGCATCCTACTACCAATATACTCACTATCCCTCCTCTGTACATGTCCAAACCATCTCAATCTAGCCTCTCTGACTTTCTCTCCAAAACGTCTTACATGTGCTACGCAAGTTATCAATGTGATTGCTTAAATTGCGGAGTAATTTTTAAGTGTATTTTTAATGATTATTTAAACCCTATATTGTCACTCAAACGCCCTGCATCTTCTCTAGCTTCTGGTAAGGAGCCTAAGCACTTTATTTATTCATAAATATTATCACAGTACAAAATTGAAAAGTTTTTATTATTGATTTACTACATTTTATTGCATTGTTATTATATCCTCGGATTAGAGGTAAACCTGGAAGTAACTGGCATGTGATGCAAATTTAGCCAATGGCTGAGATCTTTTGTTTCTCCCTCCTGCTGATTGGCTGCAGATGATGTGTACACATCTTTTTTTTTTCTACTTCATGCACATGTCTTCAATGTAATTGCTTGAACTGCGAATTCACATTTTTGTCGTGTGTTTTTAATGATTAATTAAGTCCTATGATGGCAGTGAAATGCCCTGCATCTTCTCTAGCTTCTGGTAAGGAGCCTACGTGCTTTATTTATTCATAAATATTATCACAGTACAAAATTTAAAAGTTTTTACTTAATCATTACTAGTCATTTTACTGCATTATTATTGTATTAATGAGTACGACTGGCTATAGAATGTGTTTAATAAGCATATTTTAGCGTATGTAATACGTTAATACATAGGGTCTTAAAACCGCGTCAATAATTCATTAAAATTGGCGGGAAAGGCCAGAATAGAACTATCATGAAAATCGGGGGCCTACTGTTTTCTCCTAAGACATCAACTCAGATACAGTGACATGAAACACAGCTAAATCAAGCTAATTCTAGCAAATATTAATCAATATTTTCCCACCAATTGTGACTTTCATACAAGGAACCGCCCTGAATTTTTCAGTATGGCTTCATGCAGGAAGTGCATCAGACCCATATGAGGTGGATTTACAAACCACTACACCCCTGTTCTGCCTCTACAGAACCCTTAGATATTTAAGTAACAAGTATACAACTGCAATAGTATTGCATTTGTACAGTATTTCAAAAAATGTTTCATGGAATAAGAATAATTTGAAGTGTTTACATGTATATCATCTGATGTTTTTAAAGCAAATGACTAAAGCAGATGTACATATACAGTAGTTCAAAGACTTACCAGAGTTAAATGTCTCGGCCATAAATTGCATGACAGCAGATGTCTGTTTTAGCTTTTTTGAGGTGACAGGGTTCATCCCTCATTTCCAGCCTAGCAGTAGATAAAACAAAAGTCAATATATATACAAGACAGTTTGTCAACTGAGAACTAACACGGTCTGTCTGTTATTTGAATTAAATGTCAGAGAGACCTTGTTAATTCCCGCTTGACGTTTTGGCAACTTAGTAAGCAGCATACTGCAGTATGTAGAGGAACACTGAATGAAGTACCAGAGTGCATCCCCACGCGCTCATTGTGTCAACTACAGCTAGAAGATATAATTAAAAGCATTGTCAGTTATTTATCATATGCCACAATGGAGGTGAATTCTAGAATTTGATGTGAGAGAAGGCTGGATGGTTTGGTGGGCGGTTCCAGTTCTGGTAGGAATGTTCAGTTTCTTTTCTGTGCTCGCTTAATCCTTATTTGGGTCACGGGGAGGCTGGTGCCCATCCCAGCCAACTTCAGGTGAGGGCAGAGTACACCCTGGATAGCTCGCCAGGTCATCGCAGGGCGGAAACATGCTGACGGCTTTGCAGCTACTCTTGTCGAAAGTCAGCAATGGTTCTTTTACATGCCTCTCACCATAGACAGTGAGAGACATGGCCCGCCTTTGATAACCCAGTTAGCTGCACTGGTGGGGGACAGTGATAACCTTGTGCAGAGTGGGACTCGAACCCCCAACCTTTGGTTCAGTGATCCAGCGCCCTATACCACTAGACCACCACTGCCCCTCCTGGTAGGAATGATGGCATTATATTAATCTGTTTGTTTGTATATATTATCAGATGCATCAGATAAATCAGCTCTGGTTTGTGGGTCGGCTGGTGACCTTTCAGTCGACTCTTGAGCAAGGACAGAGTACACACTGGACAACTTGTCGGGCCATCGCAGGGCAGAAACACGCTCAAAGATATATAGTCTACTGGAAGGGGGTGATTTGGAACAGCCGATTAGCCTGCTATTAATGTCGGGCAGTGGTGGTCTAGTGGTATAGGGCACTGGATCGCTGATCCAAAGGTTGGGGGTTTGAGTCCCACTCTCCACAAGACAAGATTGTCACTGTCCTCCCCAGTGCAGCTAACTGGGTTATCAAAGGTGGGCCATGTCTCTCACTGTCTATGGTGAGAGGCATGTAAAAGAACCATTGCTGACTTTCGTAAAGAGTAGCTGTAAAGTCGTCAGTGTGTTTTTGTCCCTTGCTAAAAGGGTTGTGACAGGAAGGGCATCCGACGTAAAAACCTCTGTCAAATCAAAATGCGCGAATCAGATGATTCGCTGTGGTGACTCCTGAGTAAAAGGGAAAAAGCCAAAAGGAAGACAGACAGATTAGCCTGATTAGCCAGATTAATGCTTTTGGATTGTGAAAGGAAACCTGAGTACCCGGAGGAAACTATAAGCACGCAAGCACGGGGAGAACATGCAAACTCCACACAGAAATGCCTGAGCTGGGAATTGATCCCACGCCCTCTTTTTGTGAGATGAACATGTTAACCACTGTGCCACTGTGCACCCCATTGAAAGCACCCATCTATTATTACTCAGGTCCTATTTGTGTCAATAAAATCGCTGTAAATCATAAATGGTTTACAACAGTGGTCTCCAACCTTTTTGGCACCAGGGACCAGTTTTATGAATGAAGATGTTTCCGCGGACTGGTTAGAGTCTACTCCGTAGTCTTGTTTTGGTGGTTGTCACCACAGAAAACCCCGCCTCACAAAGAGTGAGTTGGAAACGGAAGAAGGGCTTTCAGTGATTCTCTGGCAATGTTAAAAATTGTCTTTTTTTTTTCCAAAATAAGATCCTTAAGCTCTAATAAAAAAAAAAAAACTATAATTTGTACCATCAAAGATTTTGTTTGCGAACTGGTATCAAATGATCCGCGGACTGGTACTGGTCCATGAACAGGGGGTTGGGGACCTCTGGTCTACAAGACTCTGTAATACCCCAGGAGTGATGTAATATCTGGCAAAACACAGTTCACATCACATCTTTAAATTCCTATAATGGTAAGACCTTCATGGTTTGGACTTGTTTCTTTGCACACCCCACACATCAGGAATACGCAGGCCAATTTTTATCAAACCATTCCTGAACAGTTTTTGCAGTATTTCTGGACACATTTTCCGGCTGAATGAGGCACTAAGCACAGTGGGGAACACTATTGCTAGTCCATCGCAGGTTACCTTCCCAGTAGATTTTTACTGGTACCCATTTATACTGCTTGGTGAACAGAGGCACACTTGTGGTTAAGACCTTGCCCAGGGGTCTTAGCATAGTGGGGGTCTAACTGGGATTTGAACACACAACCTCCTGATCATGAGCGCAGCAAAATAACCACTAGACCACCAGCCCCACAATTTCTTCTTCTTTTCGGCTTTTTCCAGTTCTTGAGCGTCATCACAGCGAATCATCGGATTCGCACATTTGATATGAAATGGGTTTTTACATCGGATGCCCTTCCTGCCACGCTGACGGCTTTGCAGCTACTCTTTACAAAAGTCAGCAATGCTTTTTTTTTTATATGCCTCTCACCATAGACAGTGAGAGACATAGCCCGCCTTTGATAACCCAGTTAGCTGCACTGGGGCAACAATGACAACCCTGTGGGGACTTGAACCCCCAACCTTAGGGTCAGTGATCCTGCACCCTATCCACTAGACCACCACTGCCCCACAACTATACTCCCAAAAAGGGGGTGTAATTAGTCGACAAGAATGCTTTTATATCACCGGCATTCGCTATTTCAGCATTTTGTGCTCTTCTGTGGATCGAGCCACATGGGCTAGCCTTTAGCTTTCCATGAGCAGAGGTGTCAACGTCTATGAGCATCAGTCCAAGATGCCTGTTGATCTGGTCCTGGCTCACTCTGACCCAGTCGTCTTTGCATGATAATTTGGCCCTTGTCAAAGTCATTCCGATGCATATGTTTGCCTATTTTTCCTGCTTCCAACCAATCACCTTTCAGAACCAACTATTTATTGCAGATGCAACTGTAATGAGATAACCATGTTAATTATTTTTACCTCTCGGTGATTTTTTACTTTACGGCTGATTGGGGTGAGCGATAAGAGGAAGTAACTTAGTGGATACCCCATAGTAATACATTCTAACCATAAAATATTAAAATGCACGCTATTTTACTCATAATAAAATTATATACACAGTAAAACCTCTGCTGACGAACGCTGAAGCTCACGAACTTTTCGCCTCAAGAACATTAAATTTGCGAGCATATAGTCTCTGCTGACGAACTAGTTTTCGGCGGACGAATCAAACCACGCGGTCGAACAGCGCCACGGTGGCGGCCACGAGAAGCTGACGCACGCTCACGGCGTCACAGTTCGTCACCCCCTTTCTTTGAATGCGGAAGTGGTTTGTGTTTGCTAGACATTTTGGACCATATTGAGTGTACTTTTGCTATTATGGGACCGAAAAAGACCCCACCACAGGCGGAGATCATTGAAAAACACGAACGAGGTGTGCGTTTGTGTGACTTAGCGTCCCAATACCAGTACGCTAAGTCTACCATTGCTCCCATCCTTAAGAACAAGGAAGCTATTAAGGGTGCGTGTGTGGCTAAGGGTGTTTCCAAACAGTAGGCGTTTCCAAACTCTCCTTCCAAACAGTAAGTCCCTCCCTCCCTCCTCCTCCCACTCCATTCCATCAAGCCATCAACTACCATCACAAAGGTAAATAAAACCACTTTATTATACAGTACAGTTTATTTCTTTAATTACAATACAATAGCACATTTATTATACATAAAATAAGGTATATTTTTGTGTAGTTTTAAGGCTTATTTAGTAGAAAATTATGTTTTATGGGGACCTGGGAACGGATTATTCTCATTTTAATGGTTTCTTATGGGAAATAAATGTTAGGAAGATTTAACTTTTCGCCTCACACACACTTTCTGGGAACCAATTATGTTCGTGAGCTGAGGTATCACTGTATATATATATATATATATATATATATATATATATATATAACTAATTTTATTATATTTTTATTTATTTATTATATAATTATATAATTAAATTAATATATATATATATATATATATATATATATATATATATATATATATATATATATATATATATATATATATTATATATAATTATTTATTATATATATATAAAATGTTTAACTGTGTACTATGCCAATAAAACATTTCCAGAACTGTTTCTGTAGTTTTTCTGTAGTGGTATGTCACTGAAGGATTAGCAAGTAGCACACAAATAACCCTTGAAATATGACGTCTAGATGAAGCATTTCAAGACTCCCCACTGTAGATTTCCCAAGTTTGACACAGGAAATGATGTTTGCTTTCTGTTCCAAAGTAAAATTTGTGCATATACATGTGCATGTTATTGCAAAAACGCATGGTGCCAATGTTCGCTATGTGGTGTTATGTAGGGATCTCTTTGACAATCGGAATATCGGAATATAGCCGATATAATTATGTCGATCGATAATAGATACCTATAAAAGGGATATCGGTACTTCTAACGTTATATATAAAATTCATCTTCTAATAAATTTCATACAAAGTTGTTTTAATTTAAATAACACTAGAGCAAGCAGTATCTTTTAATAAATAAAATAATGTACGAAAAGAAGTTATATAGTTTCAGTCGAAAACCAGCTTAGCGTAATGCCGCGTGTTATTCCAAGCTTCCTGAGTTCATGACAGCGTCTGTAGTGAATGCCATTTTCAATGACACCCCTAGTAAATGGTACGTCCCGCCTCTCTGTATGGTAAATGGTACGTCCCTGCTTCTAGTGGGCCGTCAGAGCGCGTGTTCTCAACTTGCATCATAATTGTGAATTGTAAAAATGCATATCTCTTAAACTTTTCAATTGACAAGTGTTTGTAGAATAGAAACAACTTGCTTGAAATTAACTAGTAAACAAGTGTTTATAGATTTGTTAAATACAAAAAGGTGTTAATTAAAATCTTGTCGGTGGAAAACTATTTCCTGCCTTTTATTTCAGATTTGGCTTGAGTAATTGGTCACTTTATTATAAAATATTCAATGCATTATACAAACTACTGTAATATATCTTAGTCTGTTCTGTTTAATGCAACAGTACAGCAATATACATCAGATTTTTTTTATCAATATATTGATACCAATAATAGGTTTTCAGTGACACCCCTAGTGTTATGTAACATCTTGACTCATGAGCGCTACTGTTTACTCCTGCTGCATGTGATGCATGCTGTGCTCGGTTCATTGGTTAGATGCTGTCCTGGAACCTTTGTGCTTTGTATTTGGTGATAAATAATTATCAAGCATCACTCAAACACAAGTATGACTTCTATTTGTAGATCCAGCCAGTGACATGACAAATCTTTGATTTACAAATCCTGTGGAATACAATGATCCCTCACTACTTTGTGCTTCAGTTTCTGCGGCTTCAGCGCGTGGTGGATTTTTCAGAAAGTATTCATCGAAAAATTGAAAAATAAGGGAAAATAGCCAAAAAGTTAAGGAAAATGCTACAAAACAAGACCAATTATGCAAGAAAAAAAAACAAAAAAACAAAAAACAAAGAACACCCCCCCCAAAAAAAAAAAAAAAATACTTACATTTTTATATGAAATGCACATCTATATGTGTGTGTATTTGTTATTTATTTACATATTATGCATTTTTTTTAATATATAATTGTTATTATAAGCATTCATAGCATTGAACATGTATTTATTGATATTATGTACGTATGCATCATCATCATCTAGATTGAGATGGTTTGGACATGTACAGAGGAGGTGATAGTGAGTATATTGGTCGTAGGATGCTGAGGTTGGAACTACCAGGCAGAAGGCCCAGAGGAAGACCAAAGAGAAGATTTATGGATGTGGTGAAGGCGGACATGAAGGTCGTTGGAGTAAGAGTAGAAGATGCAGAGGATAGGGAGAGATGGAGGCAGATCATTTGCTGTGGCGACCCCTGAAGGGAACAACCGAAAGGAAAAGAAGAAGAACATGTACGTATGCATCAGTCAGGGGGGTTGATCCTACTTCGCGAAAATCGCCATTCGCACAGGAGGGAGGCGTGTCTTGGTCCCCATTAACCGTGGAAAGTGAGGGATCCCTGTACTGGATATTGATGGTAGTTCCTGAAGGAAGGGAAACGCTAGTCTGCTTTCTTGCTCTTTCCTTCCCTCACTCGTTCTGATAGCGTCCCGATGTAGGCTTGTTCCGTAGGGCCAGGTGCCTTTACCAAATGCCAAGCAAGACAGTCTGTGGCTAGATCTTCCAAATAGTCTTCGTCAATACCATATCTTTTTCTGTTACACGTGTCTTTAGATCTTATTGGCGGTCCATTTACCCATATGCAACTGTGAGGGAGTTGATTTGGCAGGTGAGGGTTGGGTATTTATTGGACATGCCCTGCCCAGTATAGATGATTGTGAAGAATCATTCACTCAATACTCGTACAATTGGATTATCAAGCCAGCTGATGCTTAGGACTCAGTCTCGCTTGCATATAGCAATAATGACGGCTTTATAGACAAGGATCTGGGCATCCAGATGAAGATCCTTATCAGCGTATTCTTGTTTTCTGAGCCATCCAAAGGCACCATAGGCACAACCGAGTCGATGTTTTACTTCTCTCAATATCTCTGGTCAGGGAAAGATGAGCATCTAGGTGTGACAAGTTAGGGACATTTCCGAGAAGTTTGTAATTGATTTCTAGCTGTGGGTCTGAAACCAAGGTTTCTATATCCTCAGTGATGAATTTACAACATTCTGAGGACAACGTAGTTTGCTGTCTTTCTGCTGAAGATATCCAAACCAAATTGAATGTGTTCGCAGAGGCCTACGAGAGCCTTGGCCTTAAACTAAACTCATAAAGAAAACCAAAGCATTGTCCCTGTCACCCCTATAGGGAGCTAAACAATACCCTCACCTGGTGGTAAATCACTGTAGTCTAAGTGGAAGAACATCCGCTAGTTTATGACCTATTACAAACAATTCAATGTGTGTGTGTGTGTGTGTGTGTGTGTGTGTGTGTGTATATATATATACACACACACACACACATATATATATATATATATATATATATATATATATATATATGTGTGTGTGTGTGTGTGTGTGTGTGTGTGTGTGTGTGTACTGTATATAGGTGTGTGCAATAGAATAGTGGTTTTTGAGGGATATATATATATATATATATATATATGTGTGTGTGTGTGTGTGTGTGTGTGTGTGTGTATATATATATATATATATATATATATATATATATATATATATATATATATATATATATATATATATATATATATATATACACATATATATATACTGTATATAGGTGTGTGCAATAGAATAGTGGTTCGTACTCCTGCCTCACATCGAGCAGGTCCTGGGTTCGAGTCGCAGGCTCAAGGGTGTTACTGTGTGGAGTTTGCACGTCCTACCCATGCTTGTGTGGGTATCTTCTGGGTACCACAGTTTCCTTTCAAAGTCCAGAAAATGAACGATAGGCAACCTGGCTGTGCATGTTGGCCAAGTGATACTCTGGTGAGCTGGTCAGGGTGTAGCCCACCTTCATCCAGAATCAGCTGAAATAGTCTGTAGCTAATAGGATTAAGTGATTTGGCAATGAGTGAGTGAGTCAGAAATCATCATAAAAATCAGAAGTTGGGATCTGCCTGCATCAGCTACCTGATTCACTGCAGCCAGAGAACCTCCTTTTCTTCTCACTTGATTCGTTTGTGCTTTAAGCATCACAGTGAGAAGTTGGATGTGAGGAGAATGAAGCGGGTCACATGTACGACTCTGCTGATTACAATATAACTGGTTTAGAATTAGTAAAGATTTTAAAATAGGAGGAATTGGCAGTTCAACAGTAAATAAAACGCACTTCTGCGACAGTTTTATTGTTTACAAGGAACTTTAATGAATTGGGACAAATGCAGTGGGGCAGCGGGAGGGTCTCACTGTCTCTAAGCGAACCATTGTTGACTTTCGCAAAGCATAGGCTGCACTGGCTTCAAAGTTTTTTTCTGCTCTGTGATGGCATGGCAAGCTGATGTTGTCAGGGTGTACTCTGCCCTCATCCAGAGTCGACTGAGATGGGTGCCAGACTCTGGGTGACCCTAATTGGGAATAATCGGTTGGGTTTAATGAGTCTCAGCTGACTGTGGGTGAGGGCAGAGTACACCCTGGACAGCTTGCCAGGCCATCGCAGGGCAGAAACACTTTACAAATGTCAGCAATGGTTCTTTAACAGTCTCGCACCACAGACAGTGAGAGACATGGCCAGCCTTTGATAACCCAGCTAACTGCACTGAGGGGACAGCAGTGACAGCCAATGACAGTGGGGCTTGAACCCCAAACCTTAGAATCGGTAATCCAGCACCGTACCACCGGTCCACCACTGCCCGCCATTTTGATACTCTTTTAATATAATTCTCACTGCTACTGCTAATCACTATGTGACTCAATCATTATGTGCTCACCCAGTCCAGAACAGATGAATATTAAAGGAGTTTGAAGCATCTAAGTAAAAGAATAATATATAGATTTAGGCCCTGCCGAAAGGCGGAGCTCCAAATAGGTGCGTCTATTGATAGGTGTCTGAGGTTGGGTTCGCATTTCAGCGCCTTTGCTTTCACATTCCGCTATTTCAGATTGCGTGTGAATTCCTCTGGTGCATTAATAAAAGTATCTGTTGAGTAAGATCATGCTCTATCTTCTTTCCTGATTGGCTGAAATTTGTCTTCTGGTTGTAAACGTGTTGAGATTAACACATTTTTGTGTGTCCGCACTCACTTTTCATTCCCAGCTCAATGTCTCAGTGTCAATTAACTCTCATGCGTTCTTATTCTTTTGTCTTATTCTTTGCTCGAGTTGCTTGGAATGAGTCGCACATCTCAACTGAAGCTCCAATCTATTGCGTTTAGCATCTGGGGCAGCCGTAGCCTAATGGTTGGAGAAGTGACTCCAAGACCAAAAGGTTGCTGGTTTGATTCCTGAGCCACCAGGAAAAAATGTGTGGTGATGGTAGTAGGGGACTGAGCAGCACCTTGACCTTGAGAGCTGCACTCCTCTGAGCAAGGAATCCAACCCCCAACTGCTCTCTGGATGCCTCCAATGTGTGTGGTAGCCCACCGTTCACTTTGGATGGGTTAAATGCAAAGGAAATAATTTATCTTACAGGATTAATACAATATATCAGTAATAAAACAAATGCTTTATGAACATTTTCCTTCCTGCAAGTTTATCTGCAAATCTGAGATAGATTGTATGATTTGTGTTCTGTGCAAGCCTGAGCCGTAGTTCATGACCCTCTTTTTTTTAGATTCGATTTCATTATTAATACAATGGTGCCTTGACTCACGAAATTAATCCATTCCGAGGCCGAGCTCGTAAGTCAAAATGTTCGTTAAATGAAACAAAAGTTCCCACAGGAAATAATAGAAAACCAATTAATCTGTTCCAACCCCCTCCCAAACTCACATAACCTGCAAAAACAAGTATATATTCCATCTAATATATTAAAGATAAACATGTAAAAACAATAAATATTTCATAATAATAATACTAATAATACTAATACTAATACTAATAATAATACTAATAATAATAATAATAATAATAATAATAATAATAATAATAATAATACAGTAAAACCTCCGCTGACGAACGCTTAAGATCACGAACTTTTCGCCTCAAGAACATTAAATTTGCGAGCATATAGTCTCAACCATTCACGCTCACACCTAAGGACAATTTCGGACAGCCAGTGAGTCTAATCTGCACATGTTTGGTGGCACATGTGGGAGGATAACGGAGTACCCGGTGAAAACTCACGCATGCACAAAATGAGCATTGGGTTTTACTTCCGGGTAAGTAACTCGTGGAATTTCTTGATCCGCCGGAAGGGCCAGGACCAAACACCCGCGAAAAACGGGGACCTACTGTATTCTTAAATGGTAAGTCGGAAGAGAATTGGACGGATCTTTAAGAGACAGGCTTTTAGCGCAGGTGGAAAGTTGGAAGCGAAACAGAAGACATGACTGTTTTTCCCACATGTTCTTGATCACGAGGCAGAAATATCACCTGGCGCAAAATGCGTTATGAAGCCTCACAGTGAAAAGAGAAGAAAATCCACTGCATAGACTTGAGTATTTTATGGGATACTGTAATTCTTGTATAAGCAGCAGAAAGAGATCATGGGGTTTGATTCACAGGTTTTATTTTTTTTTTTTTGGTTTTGTTTTTTTTTTTTGCTTGCATGAAAGTTATTTTTGGGAGAAAGTTATTGGTGTGTGATTGCAGCAGATAATCCTGCCATCATTACAAAGCAAATTTTAAGCTGATGCTAAACATTACTAAATCCAAAAGACAACTGAGAAGTTTTGCAAAGCAGAACTAAATGTAAAAAATAAAGTAAAAAATGTAAAAAATAAAGTTTTTACATGTCAAATGCTCATATTTAATAATACCACACATTCCATTAAATACTGTTTATCAACTATATATATATATATATATATATATATATATATATATATATATATATATATATATATATATATATATATATATATATATATATGTGTGTGTGTGTGTGTGTGTGTGTGTGTGTGTGTGTGTGTGTGTGGTGCCTAAATGTTTTTTTGGAAATCTCATCAATCTCCCTCCCTGTCTCCTCCACTAATGGGCACCCAATGGTTGTTCCTATGGCAACGGCCCTAAACCATGCGGCGGCAGATGGAAGCAGAGCTGGAGGGCTAAATTTATCTCACAGCATCCTCGCTGACTACACAGAGAGAATGTAGCACGCTCCATCACCAGCACCACCACCACCACCACCAACACCACCACCACCACCACCACCAACACCACTAGCATCAGCATCAGCACCACCACCACCACCACTACAACTGCCACCATCACCATCCCTCTCCCACTTCTCTCCCTTCCTCATTATCATAAAATAACCAACTACTATTAAAGTGCCCCTTTCCAAATCGGAGTAAAAAAAAAAAAAAAAAAAAAAAACCCACGCCAGAGTGGATGTAAGCACAAACTCTCATTCTTACATTTATCAGTTAATCAAGCTTTTCAGGTATAACAGTAGTTTGATAATACATGATCCATTGACGCATGAGATCTTGTGCTGTAGTGTTGACTAGAAAGTATTTGACCTCCGGTTCTGCAAATGAGCAAGTCAGGAATAAACAAAAGTGAGCTGCAACAGTTACACAACATGAAAACGCCTCGCTGCTAACAGTCAGTGCGGCTCTGAGGCTGCGTTGCTTTTACTGATGTCATTCCCAAAGAAACAGAACCGATCCTGTATCCTGCATTGCAGACCGCCAACCTCCTGCTCTGCTCACTTATCACAAATGCAACATTAACAAGGCATTGACTTGACGAGAAGAGCTTCATCAGCAGCACGCCAGTGTCGGTCTCTCCGGAGACAAAACCCCTCTACTACCATTATGTAGTATCTAAATGCACACATGCGCATACACTCTCATCCACACACACACACACACACACACACACACACACATGCGCAGCGGACAAACCTCAATTCGCTCCAGGACTCATTCAGCAAACGCAAGTGTGAGGAGAGCAGGAAAAAAGGGAGAGACTGAGTTAACCAGACAGTCAGTCCATTCATCTTTTTGCTGCCTGTTCCGTCTCTCCAACGCGCGCACACACACACACACACACACACACACACACACACACCACTCGCTCCACACATGACAAAAATCATACTTTCAAACACATACTGTACTTCCACGAGCACAAAACGTACCGTGAGTCAGTAGAACAGACAATCGTGTGCTTTACAGATCAACATAATATCCTTCAAGTGTGCGAGCAGCCTAACAAAGAGTGATGCAGCACCAGCCTCACTGAGATCGGCCACGGTGGAAGGTGAGGTAAAGACAGCTTATCATAATAACCGCAGCACTAACTCCAATATTATCGATGTTATCACGGAAACAAGGAAAAAAAAAAAAAAAAAAAAAAAAAACAGCAAGTATTCTGCTTTCCAGTCTGGTTAAAGTCTCAGATAGGTTATGCTGTGAATGAGTGGGTGAGAGAGAACAAATGTAACAGAGAGTAAGAGAGAGAGAGAGAGAGAGAGAGAGAGAAGGAGAAAGGAGTGAGGGGGGGTGGGATGGGATTCGAGAGAAAATGTATGAATGAGCCAGTGCGGCTACGAGGCAGAGAGAAGGTGTGATTTCAGTGCGTGCACTGAGCTCACAGGTGACATGTGACATTCCCTGCTGTTCACAAGGACACTCTCAGTTCAGGCTACATGCGACATGTCATATATATATATATATATATATATATATATATATATATATATATATATATATATATATATATATATATATATATATATATATATATATACATATATATATATATATATATATATATATATATATATATATATATATATATGATAGTACTAATAGGATCTGAGTCGTACAGTGTGGTGCGTGATATGATTTTTCACAACTCATTAGTGTGCATGATGTCAGTTTTGACCACACAGCATTCTCATTCACAAAAAAAAAAAAAAAAAAAAGCCTGAAAAAATAAAAAAGCTGCAGTGCTGTTTTTTGCCACAATGCTGCCGTATCTTGATCTTGAATGGTGTTGTTCGATGCAGTTCTTGCTTTCATCAGTCAGGATGGAAAGAATCAGGTCGCAGGTGGAAAAAAAAAAAAAAGAAAGAAAAAAAGGCAGCTCTGGTTTGAGTGGCTCTGGAGAATGTCCACATTTCACTGCCCGGCTTTCCAGACGTGCCATGCTCCAGCTGCAAGAAGCCCAAATAGTCTGACATCACTTGCCGAGTCGTTTTTCCATCCGCAACTTTTTGAAGAAGCTGTGCATACGTGCAAGAAGGGTGACCTGAACTAAAAGCTTGCTGAGGGCTGCTGCCTATCTTTGGCACATTCTCTACCTCCATCCAGATGTGGAAAAATCTCAATCACTCCAAAGCACAGAGGCTGAGGCATGATAAATAACTGGGTCTGGGTGGGTTTTTTGTTTGGTTTTGTTTTGTTTTGTTTTTTTTCTGATTTACTCACTCACTCGTTTGCTGAACCGCTTAATACGACAACGTTCGTGAGGGAGGCTGTAGCCTATCTCAGCCAACACTGAGCAAAGGAGGGGTACAATTTGAACGCACACACAATCATTGACATTAACACTCACCCATAAGAGCAATTTGGGACAGCCAATTAGCCAAATTAGCCGACTCTTTGCGAGGGCAGAGTACACCCTGGACAGCTCGCCAGGCCATCGCAAAAACACACCAATGGCTAGACAGCCTACTCTTGTCAAATGTCAACAATGGTTCTTTTACAGCCTCCCACCTCAGACAGTGAGGGCCATGGCCGGCCTTTAATAACCCAGCTAACTGCACTGGGTGGACAGCAGTGACAACTATTGAGAGTGGGGCTTGAACCCCCAACCTTAGTATTGGTAATCCAACACCTTACCACCGGGGCCACCACTTCCCCACACAGCCACAGTTAGTGCATAATTACAGGAATGACTAGTCCTGGACTAGAACCCAGGACCTTCTCGCTGTAAGGTGGATGAGCTAACCACTACACCACTGGGCTTCCCTTACGACAGTATGTGTAAAATAAATATATAACAAGATGTTCGTCCTTGGTTGACGAGGTGATGAAGTGTTTTAGTGCATTTGCCTCACAGCAACAAGATCCCGGGTTCGAGCTCTGCGGCCGGTGAGGACAGACAGACAGACAAACAGACAGGCAGACAGATAGATAGATAGATAGATGGATAGATAGATAGATAGATAGATAGATAGATAGATAGATAGATAAACATGCACACAGACAGACAGACAGACAGCAGATACACAGACAGACAGACAGACTGACAGACAGCAGATAGATAGATAGACAGATAGATAGATAGATAGGTAGATAGATAGATAGCAGAGAGACAGACAGACAGACAGACAGCAGATACACAGACAGACAGACAGACAGACTGACTGACAGAGAGCAGATAGATAGATAGATAGATAGATAGATAGATAGATAGATAGATAGATAGATAGATAGATAGATAGATAAACATGCACACAGACAGACAGACATACAGACAGATAGATAGATAGATAGATAGATAGACAGACAGACAGACAGCAGATAGACAGACAGACAGACAGACAGCAGATAGATAGATAGATAGATAGATAGATAGATAGATAGATAGATAGACAGACAGACAGACAGCAGATAGATAGATAGATAGATAGATAGATAGATAGATAGATAGACAGACAGACAGACAGACAGACAGACAGCAGATAGATAGATAGATAGATAGATAGATAGATAGATAGATAGACAGACAGACATACATACAGACAGACAGGCAGACAGACAGACAGATAGATAGATAGACAGATACCCTTCCTGTCTTTCATGCCACGTCACACAACCGCAGTTGCAAGGTCCTTAGCACTGCACTCTGGTTGTTCCAGACTTCCTGCTGTGTTTAGGATTGAAAGAAGACATTTGCTTGCAGTGATTAAGGGAAGAGGCAAATCCATATTGTCACAACAAGCATGATAATCCCACCCTCTGACTGCGTGTTTGCAGGGCAGGAGACGGAGGTGTGTGAGACACGGGGCGAGAGAGAGAAAGAAAAAGAAGACAATGTGCTCATGCAAATACAGGACATGTTTAGTGAAAGATGCTCTGCTGTGATTTTGTGGTGAGAATCCAGACAGGCCAGTGAAGCGGGTAAAAATAATCACCAGCAGGTGGTCCAGTGGGGAGCAACTACACACCCGAATCTATCAGAACCACACATGCTGTATACATGACCTCAAAAATATCAGCTCATAGATGCACACACACATGCACGCACACACACACACACACACACACACACACACACACACACACACACACACACACACACACACACACACACACACACACACACACACACACACTAAATACTGCCTAGAACACTAACAGATGCAATGTGGACTTGGCTCTACATAAAAATTGCATTCTGGGAAACACCCATGTGTTCATGGAAATAAATTGTGAACTGAGGTATCTGAAGGGTCCCCAACAACTCAAGTACATAGCAACACCCCTGCCTCTCTCTCTCTCTCTCTCTCTCTCTCTCACACACACACACACACACACACACACACACACACACACACCATTACAAGGCCAACAGACACAAACACACAGCCATTCACACTGTATATTGGTATAAATGTGAGTATAAATTGACAAGGTGATTGACTGTTAGCCCAGAGATCGTAGTTTGAATCCGGTTTAACGCACAGAGCCATCTGTGACCGGGAGTTTATGGATGAGCTAACCTTTACTCCATGCCTTGCCGCTACAGATAATTAAAACTATATTAAATTTTAATTATTATATTAAAAAATATACAATATATTTGTTTATCTTCCAAGCCACGATCGTAATTGGGGTCACAGGGAGGACGGTGCCTATCTCAGCTGACTCAAAGGCACAGTACAAGTACAGTACACCCTGAACAGCTCACCAGACTATTGTACAACACACACATAACCAGTTACACTCACACTCACACGTAGGGGAAATTTGGAGCATGTAAGCTCCATACAGAAACTCCTGAACCCGGGACTTGAACCTATGACCTTCTGGCTGTAGTACTATGATGGGATCAAGTGGTTCAGAAAATGAATGAATTATTAGAGTAATAATTACAGTGGTACCTCAATTTATGAGTGTCCTTAATAACGAATTTCCCATGATACGAGCTTTGATCCCACCAAAAATCCGTTCAACCAAAGAGCAAATTTTCAACTTACGAGCTCTGCTGGGGAAATGGCTTTTCTGGGTTGATTAGCCTTGTATTACTTCCGCGTGTATTCCTCCGCATTCCGAGAACATTTTGTGTAGTCTGGTCTGGTAACTTCTGAGTTGTAGGACGACTCTTGGCAAACTGCCATGAAGGACAACGCCTAGATTCTCATCTTCATGGAGGTTTTCTTGGCAAGGATAGTGCAGTGATTTGCCATTGCCTCCTGCACGATGCGAACCTACGGGCAATTTAGAACTGCCAATTAGTCTACTGTGCATGTTTTTGGACTGTGGGAGGAAACTGGAGTACCCAGAGGAAACCCACGCGAGCACGGGGAGAACATGCAATCTCCACACAGAAACGCCCAGGCCTGGAATCGAACCCCGGCTTTCTTGCTGTGAGGTGGACATGCTAACCCCTACACCATCATGCCACCTCTTGTGCAGTGCTTCTCAATTATTTTTTGTGATGCCCCCTATAATAAACACACACACACACACACACACACACACACACACACACACACACACACACACACACACACAGCACCCAGCACCCAGCACCCCATGCACAACTATAAATAGTGTTTACTGCATTCATTTGCTCAGTGCTTTTTTCCCTACACTATAGAAAACACAGTGAGAGCGCCACTGCCATCAAGTGTAGAGGATGCACAATCACACTTATAAAGCTGGTCCACCAGTTTATTGATTTATTGTTTCAGTTCATCAGTTCATTTTCTGTAACCGCTTAATCCTAATTTGGGTTGTGGGGAGGCTGGTGCCCATCCCAAACAACTTTGGGCGAGGGCAGAGTACACCCTGGATAGCTCGCCAGGCCATCGCAGAGCGGAAACACGCTGACGGCTTTGCAGCTACTCTTTACGAAAGTCATCAATGGTTCTTTTACATGCCTCTCACCATAGACAGTGAGAGACATGGCCCGCCTTTGATAACCCAGTTCGCTGCATTGGAGGGGAGCGTGACAACCTTGTGGAGAGTGGGACTCGAACCCCCAACCTTTGGATCAACGATCCAGCACCCTATACCACTAGACCACCACTGCCCTGATTTATTGTTTATTCTTTTTTATTATTTATTGTTAATTACAGTATTATTAATGTTACTGTACATGTGTTATTATTGTGAAATGTTTATTGTTACATGTTTATTTTTAATATATTAGGTCAAAAATACATGTTTGTGTCAGGTTATATCTTCTTTTCATTTTTCCCCCTTTCTTGGGAGTCGCCACAGGAATCATCTGATTCGCACATTTGATTTGGCAGAGGTTTTTACGTCGGATGCCCTTCCTGTCACAACCCTTTAGCAAGGGACAGAAACACGCTGACGACTTTGCAGCTCTTCTTGTTGAAAGTCAGCAATGGTTCTTTTACATGAACCTCTCACCATAGACAGTGACAGACATGGCCCGCCTTTGATAACCCAGTTAGCTGCACTGTGGGGACAGTGACAACCTTGTGGTTATATGGGTTTGGGAATTTCCGTTTCATCTGACGAACGTTTCCACTTACGAGCTTGCCTTCGGAACAGATTAATTTAGTAAGTTAAGGTACCACTGTACAGTGGTACCTCACTTTACGAAATTAATCCATTCCAGCGCCTTTTTCGTAACCTGCATTTTTCGTAAGTTCAACAGCATTTTACATGTAAAACGCGTGATTCATTTCCAAGGTTCCCAATACTACCCCTAAACCTTTTAAAAAATTATAAAAGTACACCAATTTTGTATGAAATATGTGTTAAAAGTAAAAGAAAATTATTTACCTTTTTTTTTTAATCTCTCGAACCACCCATGCGATGCTTTAAAGTCCGGGTGTTGCTGGTCCGAAGAACCCTCACCACCACCCTCCTTCACGAAGTCCTTAAATATGGCGGTTGCTTTTTCCGAAATAATCGCCTCCATCACTGTATCTATCACTTTTAAGGTCTCCTTCTGCTTCAGTATCGTCCCGATTGTAAAGCGGTTTCGGCCGTACTCCTTTGCGATTTCACTCAACCGAATCCCATTTTCATATTTTTTATCGCCTCCTGTTTTACTTTTATTGACAACGGAGCCCGCATCTTCGTTTCAGTCTCACCGGGAATCACTTTCTTGGGGCTCATGATTAATAACAAAAAATAATGCTGCAATAAGCACACTCAAAAAACTCATGAAACTCACGAACCAACTGTACAACTGTCCTTCACACGTGTGTCGAACAATAGGTCGAAGGCAACCGAAAAGCATTATGGGTGCAGCACTGTATTATGGAGATTCACCTCCCACCTAGCCAATGGGAGGTCAGCTGGGCGGGGTGTTGGGAGACAACCAATGGGAAAGCAACTCGTGCATTGTTTGAATGGCGCGTTTGAATTTTTAAGACGGCACTTTCGTAGCGTGAACTTGTTTTGTATCCAGAGACAAAAATTTTAGGAAAATGTGTTTCGTAACCTGAATTTTTTTGTTTGGTGAGACTTTCGTAAAGTGAGGTACCACTGTACTTTACTGTATTTTTTTTTTTTTTTACTGTTGTAAAGCATGTTTTTTAGAATTGTACTGTATATATTAAGCACGATATTAACTGGGATTTTAAGGCAATTTTCCTCATGGGGACCAACCTCAAGGTCAACGTTGTCAGCTATTCCCATCCATGCTCTGGCATTTTGGTCCCACGAAGATGTAAACACACACAGGACGTAAATTACACACACGTGCTGGTATGTTGTCCCCTGTGGCAAGGGTTTTCTGGTAAACCTGCTATTAACTGCTCAAACAACATTGTCTTAAGATAGTAAACAACACAGCCAGCATTTCTTGAGTCATCACCGAGCATTATGTTTGTTTCTATCCTTGGACCCAGTGTGTTATTGTGACAGTTCTTTTAGGGGGTGACCACACAAAGACCACAGGACTGGCTCAGATCAAAATTCCATCACTAACAAAGTGGCAGATGGAAGCTGTAGTTAAGGAAAGCTCAAGCCTACCAATTAACCTTCTTAACAAACTTTCTCGGTGCGTGAGTCATTTCAGTTCCAGTAAAACCGGGCCAGAACTCTGACCATCTCGTTCCTCTTTAATCACCAAACACAGCTTTACTGTCACTCAAGGGGCTTCGGGGAAAACATATGATCCTCTTACCAGAAAGTTCTTGGTGCTGTCACAAGCCAAAGTGGGAAAAGGAGGAGTTCTGTACAAGAGTTTGAGGAATTTTTTTTTTTTTTTTTTTTACTTTTTTTTTAACGGAAACAGATGCTACAGTCTCGTGCTGAAGAAACACTTCGGACCAAATGCAAAATAAGCTTGCATAATAGCATGGGAATTATATAATAACTATGTAATAACTGTGAAAATTAAACTGCAAATGTTTGGGGTGGGGTGCAGTGAAGGTCCTAGGTTCGAGGAATTTCTGTGTGGAGGTCGCATGCTTTGTATGGGGTTTCTTGGGGTTCTCCAGTTTCCTCCCTCAGTCCAAATATATGTATTTTAAGTTGATTAGGCTGTTCCAATTGCCCCTACATGTGGCGTGTGAGTGTCAACGTTTGCATGTGTGTTGATCTGCAATGGTCTGGAAAGCTGTACAGTGTTGGCTGTGATAGGCTCTAGTCTCCCCGCCACCATAATAGGATTAAGCAGCGAGTGAATGTAATTCAACATGAACTCACTGATGCACTGTACTGTGATTTGCATTTCTTTGAAAGAAAAAAAAAAGTTCACGCCATGTTTTATACTATTATATTCAAGAAAACTGGGGAAATGTGAGCTTCTTGTCCCTCGGAAAATTTTAATGAGCCCTGGCCAAAGCGAGAAATGAATATTTCATACATAGAATAGCCGCTGATACTTTTTCTGTTTTCTTGTTTTTTATAAAGAAAAGAAATACAGTGACCAGAAAAATCAGAACATATTACATAATAAAATGATTTCTATTGACACATCTGTGGGATAAAGATATTTCCTGCAAGTTCATACAAACTCTCACTCACTCATTTACCAAACCACGTAATCAAACCACAAGATGCACAGGAAGACCCGGAGCCTATCTCAGCCAACACTGGACAAAGGCAAGATACACCTTGAACAGCTCACCAGACCACTGTAGAGCAACACACACACACACACGACCATTCACATTTACTCGCACACCTACGAGTGATTTGGAACATCATGAGGAAACCCACACAAGCACAAGGAAAGCATGTAAAGTCCACACAGAATCACCCGAGCCCAAGACTCAAAACTGGGCCCTACTTCCTGTTAGGTGAAGCCTGTGCCACTGTGCTACTTGACAATCTCTCTGATAAAATGAAACAAGTGCTGGGGTAAAGCTCAATATGTAGCAACAACGTCAGGCCTTCAGATTTTCTTACACTCCAATCGCCTCTATTCCGTATATGCTGTAATTCACTGCTGAAAATAATAATACAGGGATCCCTCACTTTCCGCGGTAAATGGGGACCGAGATTCCCCTGTCTGTCTTCCTTTCGGCTTTTTCCCTTTCACTCGGGAGTCGCCACAGCGAATCATCTGATTCGCACGTTTGATTTGGCAGAGGTTTTTACGTCGGATGCCCTTCCTGTCACAACCCTTTTTAGCAAGGGACAGAAACACGCTGACGACTTTGCAGCTACTCTTTACAAAAGTCAGCAATGGTTCTTTTACATGAACCTCTCACCATAGACAGTGACAGACATGGCCCGCCTTTGATAACCCAGTTAGCCGCACTGGGGGAGGGGACCGAGATTCTCCTGCGACTGCCGAATTCCGCAAAGTAGGAACGACCCCCCCCCCCCCCCCCGACTGACGTATACGTACATATATATGTGTATATAATATCAATAAATACATATTCAACACTATAAATGCTTATAATAACAATTAAACATTCAAAAGTAATGCATAAGATGTAAATAAAATATAAATACACACACATACAGATGCGCACTTCTGTATGTTTTTGTTTGTTTGGTTTTTTTTTTTTTTTGCATAATTGGCCTTGTTTTGCAGCATTTTCCTTAACTTTTTCCCTATTTTTCCTTAATTTCTCTTTTTTTTTTTTTTTTCGATGAATATTTTTGAAAAACTCGTGAAGAACTGAAGCCACAGAAACTGCAGCATGAAGTAGCGAGGGATTACTGCACATAATAATAATAATAATAATAATAATAATAATAATAATAATAATAATAATAATCACCCGATCCCTCTCTGCTGCATATAAATCTTTACTGTAAATAATAATAATAATAATAATAATAATAATAATAATAATAATAATAATAATAATTCATTCATTCATTCATTTTATGAACTGCTTAATCCTAGTTCGGGTCGCAGGGGTCCGGCACCCAACTCAGCCAACTCTGAGCGAAAGCAGAGTACTCTTCGAACTTATAATCAGGCCACCGCAGGTCAAAGGTTGTTTTACATGAATCTCTCACCACAGACAGTGAGAAACATGGCTGGCCTTTGATAACCCAATTAGGTGCACCGGGGCGACACCAGTAGCAACAGTTGATTGGCTTGAACTTCCAACCTTGGGATCAGTAATCCAGCATCTTACCACTGGGCCACCACTTCCCCAATAATAATAATAATAATAATAATAATAATAATAATAATAATAATAATAATAATAATAATAATAATAATAATTATTATTATTATTATCCCGTATGGATATCCCGTAGGATTCAATGGAGAACCAATGAATGCAATCCAGCACCATCCAAAATGCTCCTAAATATGCATAATATACATTTTAATGGTTGTTTTAGTCCTAAATCATAACTGAATGTTGAACAAAAATAAATACAAACAAAAATTATGAATAAAATGCATAAAAAGGAAAAATTAACCTGCACTTTATCTTGAAGATGTGATGAGTCTGGCATAAGTGGCACGAGGCGTAGGGGAGGGAGGAAGGGAGGGAGGGAGTGAGGAAGGGAGGGAGGGGGGCGGGTTAATTTTTGGAAGGAAAATCTTCTTCCATGAGAATGTCTGGTCTTTCAGACGAGGGCACGCTTGTGCTGGCATTTCGAGCTCATGGTAGCAAAGCATATCAATAATCTCTTTCTTCAATTCTACAGATATTATATATTTGCGCTTCTTTTCACTACTGCTCTTCTTTCCAATATCCTTTTTTTTGTCGCCATGGTAACACAGTTTTCATTGTAATAATTATCACCAAGAAGCATAAGTTAACAATAAACTCAAAAGAGATGGTTACACGACGAGAAACAGATGCCATCATCCCACAGCCAGTGAGGTTATGACACAACACGAGTGAATAACGAGTGGTTCTTTGGCTTCTATGTGTCCGGGGCAACCTCGTGTTATGAGACACTCTTCGTCTTCCAGTGCAGAAAATACTAACAAACCATCACTCGTTAATCGAGTCCCTCATATAAAGGGATCCTCCTCCTCTTCGGGATGCTACTGTATCCATTCCATCAAGTTCTGAACCGCTTAATTCAAATTAGGGTTACAGGGAGGCTCGTGCCCATCTCAGCCGACTCTTAGTGAGCGGGGAAGAATCATGTGATTGGTAACCCAAAGGCCTGTTTTTTTTTTTTTTTTAATGTCAGCAATGGTTCTTTTAAATGTCAGTCAATGCAGACAGTGAGAGACATGGCTGGCCTATGATAACCCAGTTAGCTGCACTAGGGGGAACAGCAGTGACAACTTGGTGAGAGTGGGGCTTGAACCTTCAACGTACAGATCACCCTATTGTTGCTGTTTTAATTTACTTTTGGCAAGTAATCTAAAAAAATATAACACAAAATACTCAAGGATTCAGAAAGAGTGTGTGGCGCTTGTGTTAAAAAACACTGATCTATTGTTCGATGCACTTCATCCAGCAGCAGGACTGAAGTCATGATTTCCAACCACAGCAAATCCTGCTGCTCTTTGCTGGCTATAAGACAGGTATACAGTAACCAGTATTTTTAAATCTGTTCAAGGTTTAATTCGACATACAGTATATAAATCTACAAACAACTAGTATTTTGAAAAATATAATAATAATAATAATAATAATAATAATAATAATAATAATAATAATAATAATAATCCCTTTAGGAGGAAAGAGTTTTATACTTTTGAAATGAAATGATTTTCTGTGTTTCTAGCAGTGACTGTAATGACAGACCAAGCTGCTGGATAGCAAGGTGATGTAATGCAGAGAAGCACCAGGCATATGTTCTCTAATTTCATGAACAGTGAATCAACAGAGATGATGAGAAACTTTACCAAAAAACCTTCTGCCTGCAATCAGAAGCACTCCTCCCAAATCTTCAGTGTGTTTGTGTGGGATGGCTAGTTTCCAGTGGCTTCTGTTTTCCATAGCATTTCAAAACACACACACACACACACACACACACACACACACACACACACACACACACACACACACACACACTGAAGTGTGTGTGTGTGTGTGTGTGTGTGTGTGTGTGTGTGTGTGTGTGTGTGTGCAAAGAGCCCTCACTTTCCGCGGTTAATTGGGACCAAGATTCCCCCGTGACTGCCGATTTCCATGAAGTAGGATCGACCCCCCCTGACTGACGTATACGTACATGTATATGTATATATAATACCAATAAATACATATTCAATGCTATAAATGCTGATAATAACAATTAAACATTCAAAAATAACACATAAGATGCTGATAAAATATAAATACACACGCGTACAGATGCGCACCTCAAATAAAATTGTAAATAGTTTTGATGGGGGGGGTTTGGGTTGTTTTTTGTTTTTGTTTGTTTGGAAGTTTTTGCATAATTGGACTTGTTTTGTGGCATTTTCATTAACTTTTTCCCCTATTCTTCCTTAATTTCCTTATTTTTAATTTGATGAATATTTAAAAAAAAAAAAATGTGATGCACTGAAGCCGCATGAAGTGAAGAGTGAAGTAGGGAGTGATCCCTGTGAAACAGTGGCCCTGGGGAAAAGACAGGAGGCAGAGTTGGAGGTAGCGAGGATGAAAATGTTGAGGTTCTCTTTGGGAGTAACGAGGATGAATAGGATCAGGAATGAGTACATCAGAGGGACAGCACATGTAAGATGTTTTGGAGACAAAGTTAGAGAGAGTAGATTGAGATGGTTTGGACATGTGCAGAGGAGGGATAGTGAGTATATTGGTAGTAGGATGCTGAGGCTGGAACTACCAGGCAGAAGGCCTAGAGGAAGACCAAAGAGACGATTTATTGATGTGGTGAAGGAGGACATGAAGGTCGTTGGTGTAAGAGAAGAAGATGCAGAGGATAGGGTGAGATGGAGGCAGATGATTCGCTGTGGCGACCCCTGAAGGGAAAAGCCGAAAGGAAAAAAAGATATAGCTGACCAGCTCATAACAGAGCCAAACACATATGCACAATCATTCACAATCACATTCCTAGGGGTCATTCATTCATTCACTGACCGTCTTCCGCTTCTTCCGGGGTCGGGTCGCGGGGGCAGCAACCTAAGCAAAGAGGCCCACACATTCCTCTGCCCAGCCACTTCCTCCAGCTTTTCCGGGGGGACACTAAGGCGTTCCCAGACAACCCAAGAGACATAGTCCCTCTGGCGTGTTCTAGGTCGACCCCAGGGTCTCTTCCCGGTTGGACATGCTCGAAACACCACACCAGGGAGGCGTTCAGGAGGCCACCTCAGCTGGCCCATCTCAATCCAGAGGAGCAGCAGTTCTACTCCAAGCGCTTTCCGGATGCTAGAGCTTCTCACCTTATCTCTAAGGGAGAGCCCCGCCACCCGGCAAAGTAAGCTCATTTCAGCCGCTTGTATCCGCGACCTTGTTCTTTCAGTCACTGCCCAAAGCTCATGACCATAGATGAGGGTTGGAACGTAGATCAACCGGTAAATTAAGAGCTTTGCCTTGAGACTCAGCTCCCTCTTCACCACGATGGATCGCTACAGGCTCCATTTAACAGCAGAAGCCACAGCGATCCGTATGTCAATCTCCTGCTCCATCCTTCCCTCACTCATGAATAAGATTCCAAGATACTTAAACTCCTCCACTTGGGGCAGGACCTCATTCCTGACCCGTAGGGTGCATTCCACCCTTGTCTGATTGAGAACCATGGCCTAGGGGTAATTAACAATATCCAACTAGACCACTGCGCATTTCTGTAGACTATGGGAAGAAACCGGTGCACCCAGAGGAAACCCATCTAACCATGGGGAGAACTCCATGCAGGAGCATCCTAGCCAGGCCAAGGGCTCGAACACAAGACCTTCCTGTTGTGAGGCGGAAGTACTAACTACTTCATAGCTCACTCACTCACTCACTCACTTATTCACACACTCATTTGCCGAACTACTATGCTACTAGGGTCATGGGAAAACAAAAGCTTGCCTTAGCCAACACCAAGCAAAGATGTCCTACACCCTGAATAGCTTGAAAGAGTATTGTACAGCCAACATCTCATGCAAAACATACACACACACACTATAGGGAGTGTACGCCATTGGCTGGAAGCTAGAGGAATCTGTTCCTGGTAGTGCATTTTCCCAATGTCCCAAAGTACTTTTAATTGAATGACTGCTAACCAGTGGCAAGTCTGTCTCTACACTTCCAGTGCACCAGATAACCATAGGTGGTATTTCTTTGGAGTCTCAACATCTTATGATAGACCAGCTAATGAAAGCAAGATACCTTTGTGTGCCACATTTCCTTGAAAACCTGGCTGGTCTGCTATCTTCAGTGTTCTAAAGTTTTTCAAGGTCGCTAAATTTCAGGGAACTGCTTGCTCTGGTGCAAATCCCCTGGGATGCTTAGGTGGCCGGGTGACTGTGGGAAAAACCTAAGCCTGTCTTTTGCTTAAACAATTTTGGTGAATCAGTTGACGCCAGATTTCCACAAAAGTGAACTTTCATTTCAGGCTGTACTAGGAAAACACTCCATGGTGATATTTACAGTGGATGCTGTCCATCCAGACCCCCAACAGACTCTTCTTCTGTCTTTTTCTTTTCCTTTCAGCTGTTCCCTTCAGGGCTCGCCACAGCGAATCATCTGCCTCCATCTCTCCCTATCCTCTCCATCTTCTGCTCTTACACCAACTACCTTCATGTCTGTCTTCACCACATCCATAAATCTTCTCTTTGGTCTTCCTCTATGCCTTCTGCCAGGTAGTTCCAACCTCAGCATCCTACTACCAATATATTGACTATCCCTCCTCTGCACATGTCCAAACCATCTCAATCTAGCCTCTCTGACTTTGTCTCCAAAACCTCTTACATGTGCTGTCCATCTGATGGACTCATTCCTGATCCTATCCATCCTTGTTACTCCCAAAGAGAAACTCAACATTTTCATCTCTGAACAAACTCTTCTTCTGTCATGGGGACAAACACAAGGGACATCCTTGTCTCAGCAAAAGCAAACCTGCCGAAGCATCAGCACCCTGGGTTCTTATCCTGATACACCAATCTTCTTGGGCTTTATTTAGAGATGTGCCAGGTTTTAAAAAAAAATAAACATCACTCCTCCCAACAGTAAGTGCAATGACCATCTGGAATCTCCTGATCTTCTGATTAGAACTATAGTGAGCTTCAAAGCCCGTTTATTTTCAGTGTCCCATACGGACTGCGTGCTTATTTATTTGATATGGTTGCACGTTTTTGAGTGTGTTTTAGTACAAACTGGATAATATCTAGGTTTCCATGTATTTTGGTACCAAGTGCTAAAGTCGCGCTTAACGAAGCTTAACAGAACTTTACAAGGTGTAACAGACCTTAACGAGCAGCTATCACGATAAACTCGGCAACATGATTCCATAAAAATTTCATCACCCAAATGCACCCTGCCTCTTTTTTATACCCCAGTCATACTCCAAGCGTGCTCATACGTCATGCAGCTCACACTATCCCAGTGTAAACCCAGCGTAACCTGAAGTGGTTATTTATCGTGAATCACCCCTGAATGTTGTCCCAGGTAACACCACTCACATCTGGAACTAATCAATCATATACGTGAAGGCTATCTGCTGATACGAATACAGGTGTTCCAAATTTAAAAAGTGAGCACTGCTTTTTATGCATTGTGTGTTAAAGTTTTAAGGACAATTGGAACAGTTTTGGAGAATTCAAGTCTTTTCTGGTATCTGTCAATCAATGATATCTTTAAGCTCTGATTGGTTATCACTTGAATCACTCATGTGAAAGGTTAGTACTCAGACTTGTTCACCTCTTGTTGACTTTGCATTGTTTCTTGTGTGCATCTGGCTTAACGCTGCCCTGGTCCAATAGGTAAGTAGGTAAAGTCTGTTTGGTTTTTACACCCGAGCCTAGTGGATCATCAGGCCGTTGCTTATCCCCGGTTTCTGTAGCGTGAAGCGACCAGGAGTTCAACTCCTCCTGGATGGGACGCTAGTCCATCGCAGGTTATCTTCCCAGTATATTTTTACTGGTACCCATTTAGACTGCTGGGTGAACAGAGGCACACTTGTGGTTGAGACCTTACCCAGGGGTCTTAGCACAGTGAGGGTCTCAGTGGGACTCGAACTCACAACCTCCCGATCATGAGCGCAACACCCTAACCACTACACCACCGGCCCCACTGGTCCAATGGATAGCCTTGGGTTTATTTGCATGTAAATTAAATCATACAGGAATTTTTCTTTCTTTTTTTTTTTCTTTTTTTTTTTTAATCATTTACGAAGATCACAAAGTTGAGTGTATTTTCTGATTGAAATATTATCATTTATCCACATGTTCTGTCATTTGTTTATTGTATCCCAAATCTTGGCTCCTCCATTACCATATAATGCTAATACAATACCTCATAAATATCTAAAACATATCTTTGAAAGGCCAGGCTAGTGACACAGTGGTTAGCACATCTGCCTCAGGTAAGAAGGTCCTGGGTTCAATTCCCAGGCTCAGGTATTTCTGTATGGAGTTTGCATGTTCTAATTGTGCTTGTGTGAGTTTCCTCTGGGTAGTCCAGCTTCCCCCAACAGTCCAAAAACATGCACAATAGTCTAATTTTGAGATGCTTAATCCTAATAATGGTGGTGGGGAGGCTGGCGCCCATCTCAGCCGACACCGGGCAAGGGCGGGGTACACCCTGGATAGCTCGCCAGGCCATCGCAGGGTCAACACTCACACAATCATACGCCATCACTCCTAGGGGTGATTTGGAACAGCCAATTAACCTGCTGTGCATGTTTTTAGACTGTGGGAGGAAACTGGAGTACCCGGCGGAAACCCAACCAAACATGAGGAGAACATGCAACCGCCACAGAGAAACGCCAGAGCTGGGAATCAAACTGAGACCTTCTTGCTGTGAGGCGGTGGTGCTAACCACTACACCACCGTGCCTCCCCAGTAGGCTATTCCAACTCGCCCCTAGGTGTGTGAATATGAGTGTGTGTTGCCCTGTGATAGCCTGGCAAGCTGTATAGGGTATACCCTACCCTTACCCAGTCAGCCGAAATGGGTGCCAGCCTCACTGCGAACCTAATTAGGACTAAGCGGCTTAGAAAATGAATTAATATCTTCTATATAATAGATAATATAATAGCTTAGAAATATGAATGAATAAATTCAGTTCAGTTCGCTTTCTGTGACCACTTAATCCCAATTAGGGTCACAGGGAGGCTGGCGCCCATCCCAGCCGACTGTGGGCGAGGGCAGAGTACACCCTGGACAGCTCGCCAGGCAATCGCAGGGCGGAACCACACCGACGGCTTTGCAGCTACTCTTGTTGAAAGTCAGCAATGGTTCTTTTACATGAACCTCACACCATAGACAGTGAGAGACATGGCCAGCCTTTGATAACCCAGTTAGCTGCACTGGGGGGACAGTGACAACCTTGTTGAGAGTGGGACTCGAACCCCCAACCTTAGGATGAGCGATCCAGCACCCTATACCACTAGACCACCACTGCCCCCTCTTTGATAAATTTAATTTTTTTTAAAAAATCCAAAAAATAAAACAATGTGAAGTGAGTTCCAGCCTAATGTCCCATATGCTTCTGTCCCGAATTGAATGTCTCTTCTTTAAGTTTTATAAATGTTGGTAGACACATGCTGACAAAAGTAGACATTTTAAAAGCAAGTGTTGGTGCTGGTGGTGCTGTTCTTCTTGGTTTGTGTTTAATGAATCTTCTTTTTCCTTTCGGCTGTTCCCTTCAGGGGTCGCCACAGCAAATGATCTGCCTCCATCTCACCCTGTCCTCTGCATCTTCTTCTCTTACACCAACTACCTTCATGTCCGCCTTCACCACATCCATAAATCTTCTCTTTGGTCTTCCTCTAGGCCTTCTGCCTGGTAGTTCCAACCTCAGCATCCTATTACCAATATACTCATTATACCTCCTTTGCACATGTCCAAACCATCTCAATCCAGCCTCTCTGACTTTGTCTCCAAAACGTCTTACATGTGCTGTCCCTCTGATGTGTTCATTCCTGATCCTGTCCATCCTCGTTACTCCCAAAGAGAACCTCAACATTTTCATCTCTGCTACCTCCAGCTCTGCCTAGTGTCTTTTCCCCAGGGCCACTGTCTCTAAACCATACAGCATCGCTGGCCCTTTGTGTTAAAAGAATGATTTTTTTATTTTATTTATTACTACTACTTAATTACAGCCATCTATTGAGAAATCAGTCCGCTTACTCAGCTGCATTGTATCCGCACTGGAAACCTAAACCCGACCAGCTGTAAAATCTGGAAAGAGTTCTAAGCTGGTACAAAGTCACGGTGTGTAATTTATCGTGGAGATTTCATGATGCGTCATGATCTCACAGCTCCAGTACCGTAGCATAATGTGCCAAAGACACCAGCAACTTCGGAGCTGAAAGTTAAAACGCTCTTATTTATTGGCGGGGAAGGAGGGGTTTAAATCCCACGGAGTTGTGCTCGTATTACTCGTATGAGGTGTGCAGAAATCAAACTCCATTTTGGCTCTGATGACGCTCGATCAGAGTGCCGTTTGGGCTCAGGGCCTATCAGTTTTACAATCAAGGCTTTATTCCCCCGGGCGAACGGCAACGACTTTAAGGGTGATTACAGAAGGATTGTCTTAAGTACCTCAGTGCAAAAAGGCAGTGTAAGTTAAATCGTATCCTGGCAGAACACACCTCACAAAGTGGGCTATTGGGTTTCACCGAGTTCCCGGAATGATGCTGAAGGATCAGTGTCAGGGTTGGGATATTTCGGATTATTAGGCAATTTCTAATAATGTTACTACGTGGGAATTGTAGGTGAGACGACTAAAAATAGTTCTACTGCAAGAACATTTCTCACACAGTCATTGGATATTTTTCCAAATAATGTCCATCATTGTTTTCATTCCACTGAACCTTTTTCATCAAGAAAAATTAGCTTAATTCAGGGCGGGTTTTTTTTTGTTTGTTTGTTTGTTTGTTTGTTTGTTTTGTTTATTTTTTAGCAGGGCTATATAGTGTCATCATGGTTAGCACATGTGCTTCACAGCAAGAAGTTCCTAGGTTCAACTCCCATGATTGGCCGTTTCTGAATGAATCTACAGGAAGCCCTGTTATTTGCAGTGGTCACGTTCCGCCCATACACGCGGATCATGAAAATCCGTGAATTATTGACGCGGTTTTAAAACCCAATGTATGATATTACATGCACTAAAATCTTCTTCTTTCTTCTTCTTTTCCTTTCGGCTTTTCCCTTCAGGGGTCGCCACAGCGAATCATCTGCCTCCATCTCACCCTATCCTTTGCATCTTCTTCTCTTACACCTACGACCTTCATGTCCTCCTTCACCACATCCATGAATCGTCTCTTTGGTCTTCCTCTAGGCCTTTTGCCTGGTAGTTCCAGCCTCAGCATCCTACTACCAATATACTCACTATCCCGCCTCTGTACATGTCCAAACCATCTCAATCACTAAAATACGCTTGTTAAACACATTCTATAGACAGTCTTACTCATTAATACAATAATAATGCAGTAATATGTAGTAATGATTATAAAAAAACCTTTTTAATATTGCACTGTGATAATATTTATGAATAAATAAAGCGCTTTGGTGTCCGCCCACAGTCCAAAGACATGCACAGGCTAACGGGCTGTTTCAGACTGATAAAGGTCTGAACGGTTGTGTGTGCACTTTCCGATGTCATTGCTTGCTGCTCTTTTCAGGGTGTACCCTGCCTTCACCCAGTAAAATAGGCCCCGGCCTCTCCATGATCCTCATTAAGGATTGAGTGAGTGAGTGAGTTTTTTTTTTTTTTTTTGCATCATTATGACATTCTAACATGTCATAATCTCATTCATTTTCTGTAACCGCTTAATCCTAATTAGGTCATAATGGTTAGGGTCACGGTAAGGCTGGCGTCCATCCCAGCCGACGCTGGGCGAGGGCAGAGTACACCCTGGATAGCTTGCCAGGCCATCGGTGGGCAGAAACATACTTACGGCTATGTAACTACTCATGTCAAAAGTCAGCAATGGTTCTTTTATATGAACCTCCAACCATAGACAGTGAGAGACACGTGGGCCTATGATAACCCAGTTATCAAAACCCAGGTTACCTAGCACTAGGGACATATCATACTCTTTAAAGCGAAATGTGTGTTTTCACGCCATACACATCTATGAGCCTTAGGCAACCATGACACTCTTGCCATTTCATTGGCTGTCCTTCAGAGGACCAGTTATGGTAGGTATTTAACATTCCATACCAGGACCAGCCTACAGGACCTGCAGTTTAGGATATGAACAGTCCCAGTCATTTAGCCATCACTATGTGATCCTTACATTGTGGGGCCGGTGGTATAGTGGTTACGGTGCTGGGCTCATGATCAGGAGGTTGTGTGTTCGAATCCCAGTTAGACCCCCACTGTGCTAAGACCCTTGGGCAAGGTCTTAACCACAAGTGTGCCTCTGTCAACCCAGCAGTATAAATGGGTACCAGTAAAAATATACTGGGAAAGTAACCATCCCATCCAGGAGAAGTTGAACTCCTGGTAGCTTCACGCTATGGAAACCGGTCCGATGAGCCACATATTGTGAAGATAAATAACTTTGTCTGTTTATATGAAGGAAGGATCAGCAGTGAAATGGCAAACGTGTCACGGGTGCCCAAGGCTCACTGACATGCATGGAAACCGGAGGCTAGTAAGTCTGATCTGATCCCACAATACAGCCACAGTCAGTGCTGGCTATGACAATAAAGAGTCAGAACACAGAACATTGCACAGGCCACTCAGGTGGTGTTAATATTATGGCTGATCGATGCATACAGTATACGTAATGAATTCAGAAATTATTCAAGCCTTTTTGAAACCCGTTCAACTGAGTCATTTCCTAAGCCTCTTAATCCTAATTACGGTTACGTGGAGACTGGCACCTATTTCAGCCGACCCAAGGCTAGGGGTGGGGTCACCGTGAACAGCCCGCTGGGCAATCGCAGAGCCAATACACATACAACCACTCACACCTAGGGGCAATTTGAAATAGTAAAATAGCCTACCGTGCATGTTTTGGGGCTGTAGGAGGAAACCTGGTGTTCTCAGAAGAGGACGTCCACACAAGCACGCCTGAGCCCGGGTACTGAACCCAGAACTTTTTATCTATGAGGATAAGCACTGCACCATCATGCACCTCAATTTGAAACCCAAATCACTCACTCACTCATTTTGCCAAACCGCTTAGGATCGGGGGAAAGATGAAGCCTATCTCAGCCAACACTAGGCACGGGTGTTGTACACCTTGAACGGCTTTCCAGACTATCACAAGGTTAACACATACAACCAGTCGCATTCACATTCACATTCAAGGCCAACTTGAAAAAGCCATGTGCAGAACTTTAGCCTGTGGGAGGAAACCGGAGTAAACGAACATAATAATAATAATAATAATAATAATAATAATAATAATAATAATAATAATAATAATAATAATAATAATAATAATAATAATAATAATAATAATAATAATAGGGCAGTGGTGGCCTAGTGGTAAAGGTTCTGGATCACTGATCCTAAGGTTGGGGGTTCAAGCCCCACTCACCACAGGTTGTCACTCCAGTGCCGCTAACTGGGTTATCAAAGACCGGCCATGTCTCTCACTGTCTGTGGTGAGACGTTCATGTAAAAGAAATATTATTGACTTTCGACAAAAGTAGCTGCAAAGCCGTCAGCGTGTTTCTGCCCTGTGACGGCCTGGCGAACTACTCTGCTCTCACCTGGAGTCGGCTGGGATGGGTACCAGCCTCCCCATGACCCTATTTAGGATTAAGCGGTTACAGAAAATGAACTGAACTGAATAATAATAATAATAAAAATAATAAAATTTAATTGATATGCATATCATTTTGATGCATCATCTATGAGTCCTTTATGTGGAATTAAGGGGAAAGTGGGCTGAGCATGTTCTGAATGCTCTCATTATGTCTCCTGAATGTATCTTACGGAGAGATGTACTGAATGTACTGCCAGACACACTTTTGTTATAATTGATTTTCAAGACATTAGCCAGGAATTTTGTATTTATGTGAAAAACCCCATAAATTTAGAAACACGCACACACACACACACACACACACACACACACACACACACACACACACACACACACACACACACACACAAAAGGAACTCCATGCCTGACTTTTACATTATTATAGAGTGGTGTAATCATTTTTATTCTAAATAATACAGTTGTTTTAAGTGGTCAGGTACTCACAGTAATGCCGTCCACGAAGCAACATATCTACAATAACACAGACTCAGTGTCCTTGAAATAAAAACGTAAGTACGAGCAGTACACAGGAATTAAAGCAACAGTGGATTCATTCATTCATTCGTCTGCAGGACCACTTTATCCTACTGAGGTCTTGGTGAGGCTACAGCCTCTCGGCTGACACTGGGTGAAGGCGTGGCACATCCTGAACAGATCAAAAGTCCATCACAAGGCCAACATACACAAACACACACACACACACACACACACACACACACACACACACAACCAGAACAACCTGTCAGCCTCATGTGCACGTCACTGAATTGTGGGCGGAAACCTGAGTATCAGAGTATCTGTGCGGCGAACACGAAAACTCCACACTGAAATGCCCTTGCCAAATCTGGGACTAGAACTTAGGACCTTCTTGCTGCAAAGTGGATATGATACACCATCACTTCGCCAACATGCCACCCATACCAGTACATTCCTTTGGAGCTGTTCATCCTCACTTTTTGTTGTGTATTAGAATGATGCACATCACATTTACGCACTTATTTGTAAACCTGCTTAAGAACCGCCACAAGGGGTCACAAGAAGGAGTTTGCCAGACCATTACAAGGCCAAACAGTCTCATAGTCACCTCTAGGGGCAATTTATAAAAGCCAGTTAGCCTAATGTGCATGTCGTTGGACTGTGGAAGGAAACCCACACAAGCGGAGAAAAGACCATGTGAACCATGTACGGAGACACACCTCTGTTGAGCCTCTGGAATTGAACCCAAGACCTTCTTGCTATCAGGCAGAAGTACTAATCACTACCCTGCTGTGCAACTGATCATTCATTCATTCATTTTTGGAACCACTTAATCCTAATTAGGGTCACATGGAGGCTGGCACCCATCCCAGCCAACTCTGGACGAGGCCAAACGACACCCTGGACAGCTCACCAGACCATCGCTGGGCGGAAACACACTGATGGCTATGCAGCTACTCTTGTAGAAAGTCAGCGATGGTTCTTTTACATGAACCTCACACCATAGACAGTGAGAGACATGGCCGGCCTTTGATAACACAGTTAGCTGCACTGGGGGGGACAGTGACAACCTTGTGGAGAGTGGGACTTGAACCCCCAACCTTAGGATCAGCGATCCAGCGCTGTATACCACTAGGCCACCACTGCCCCAAAACAATAAATATTTAACAATACTACTACT